>OZ023317.1:22939396-22994918 GCA_964007375.1 Ophion obscuratus
AAACATTTTACGAAAAATTTGATCGTATTTCAGAAACGTTCATTTTTTGAAAACATTTTCGCTATTCTAGACATTTGTTTTCGAAATATTGAAAAATCCCAAAAAACTTGCAGTAAATATTTCCACGATGATCTCTACAAAAGTAGCCCGCGAAGTCGAAATGGCCACCACAATAATTTCATTCGAGAATACATTTTTTTTGTCGCGCACGCATCCGCGCGTCACGAAATTATTACGAGTGTCATACTCTACATACAAACCGAGCTCTCGTATTGGCCTTTTTTCACATTCGCTGGGTTCTTGTGTGGCTTCTCGCGTATCGACTGTGACCGTCCACGTGTCGTCTCAGGAAGTGATAGCTCACGTAGGCGCTGTGTGAGATTTAAAAAAATAAGCCTATTTTGCCACTTCCGTGACAAAAGTCAATTTCGCACTTTGCGTAAGCGTAATGTCAAAAGTCAAAAGTCAAAATGATGAGAAACGCAAAAAATAAACGTCACATTCAGAATTGCGACGAAAAATCAAGAAAGAAGATTTATATTCACGATATACGTGAGTTCAATTGCTCGAAAATTGGCTCGACGTGGCACACACGTAACGCCGCATTGAGCCATGCGTTAAGGGTACGGCGTGGGACGTGGTGAAAAAAAAAGGAACTCAGAGGAAATAAAACTTAAGGAGATCCATATGTATGGGACGCCCAACCTGCGACAGTACGCGAGTGTTGGGAAACCAGCAAAGCCCAAGACGATCCCCGAACAGGCTTCCGAGTTGTTTGACCAGCTGCTACAAGACGAGCCTTTTTGATACTCGATACAGCCCGGCAGACGTGACCCCGTGGAGGTTTCGATAGACACTTGCACAATCCTACATACATATGCGGAAAAATTATTTTGAGGACCATTGCGTGCGGGGACCGTCCTCATAATAGCATATTGTCCCCATAGTCAATAAAGTACGTAGTTTCCTCTCAATGTCTCCAAAATACCTGCTAAATGAATTTAGAGATTCGAAGGTAACTTCGAAGACCGTCCTGTACCCAAAATCAACTATTCAAGCAATACTCGAGGAATAATAATTTATTCATAATAACCCTTAAAAATATAAATTGAAAAAATAAGTTTTCAAAGTACCCATTCAGAAATTACAAATTTTCGAAATAATTGTTAAAAAAGGGTAGATCTTAAACATCATAACTCGTAAAAATACCAATCGGCGAATGATAATTTACGAATTATGACGCTTAAAAATAATAAATGAAAAGAATTATAACTTTTTAAATTTAGAAATTACAATTCTTCGAAATAATTGTTCAAAAATGCTAATTATCTCAGATGATAACTCGTAAAATTAAGAACTGAGAGATAATAATTCGGGAATGATGACTGTTAAAAATAATAGTTGAAAAAATAAATAACTTGCCGGACAAGAATTTAGACATTACAATTCTTGGAAATAAATGTTCTAGAATGGTAATTCTTAAACATGATTACTCGTGAAAACCACAATTGGCGGATTATAATTTGGAAATGATGGATCTCAAAAATAATAATTGAAAAAAATCATAACTTTTTGAATTAACAATTGAGAAATTAAAATTCTTCGAAATAACTGTTTAAGAATGGTCATTCTCAAAGATAATAACTCAGGAAAATAAGAATTTGGCGAGAATAATTAACATTAATTAAGGATGACCGATTCATTTTAGTCACCATTTATGATAATTTACAACTGATGACCCTTAAAAAGTAATAGTTGAAAAAAATAATAACTTTTCAAATTCACAAATTATAATTTATATTTCTTCGAAACAATTTTAAAACCGTAATTCTCAAAGTCAATTTTTATTGATAATTTAAAAAATAACATTTCCCACTAACAATTTAGAAATGATAATTTAAAAAATAACATTCTCCACTAACACTTTAGAAATGATAATTCTTCAAAATAATAATTTTTCGAAACAATAATTCTACAAAATAATCACACAAAAATAATAATTCGTCAAAAAACGAAAAACTATCGTATATTTTAAAAAATTAAAGAATCGTTCAAAAAAAAATTGAGAACCATCCTCAAAATGAGCAACGATGCTGATAAACGACATTTCTCAGATATAACGAGTTCAAAATGTCCATTGCCCATATATATGCGCACGCATGTACGAAGCACACCAAATTACACACGTATTCGGCATCAAGCGCTTAGCAACGCTTTATTATTTTTTAACGACCACGAGAAGCGGCCAGACTTTTTTCAGATATTAGTACCTATGCACGTAATAGCTGGGACAAGATTGAGACGAGGAGGATCGCAAGGCAGAGAGAGAGAGAGAGAGAGAGAAAGAGAGAGAGAAAAAGAGAGAGAGAGAGAGATATTGGGCCGTGTGGAGTGAAAAAATAAAATAAAGAGAACCATTCGCTACGAATTGAAACGTAGACTGTTGTGTAAATACTCGACGATTGGATAATTACACGTCTCACAGCTAGCAAGCCGAGCCTAATCGTGTCAATATCGTATACATATGTGATTAAAGACGATTTTTGATAACCCATTTTTCAATTTTTTTACCTCACCACGTGTTTTCCACGGTAACATTTTTTTTTATCGCACCGAGCTCTTTCGTCCCATCTATAATTATTTTTCCTTTACAATTACGTTGTCGATTTCTCGGCGAAGTCACTTGTGTCGAAAGACGTTCGAATTCTTCAACGGTGAAAGCCTCGGATAAAATCATTTTTACGCAATAGTTTACAATTTTAGAGTCCGCGTTTCACCACGATTCTTCTTTTTTGGCATTTCAATCTTTTTTTTTTAATTATTTCAATCGCCTCGTTAATCGTCGATGAGTTTAACCGGTCGAATAATTGTTCTCGCGTCTCGTGCTGACGAGTTGTGCACTTCGGGTGAGGATTGATTTTGCTCGTCGATTTCGCTTGACACGGATTATTATTCGCGATTAATTTGCTGAAATTAAATCGCGCGATGTGTGAAAAAATCGTGAGATTTAAAAAAATAGAAAAAGAGGCTACGCAAAATGCTTGAAAAATTGAGCACACCGCGTTCGCTTGAGAGAGCAGTGGAAAAAAAATGTGAATCGAGTAAAACCTGATGAAGATTCGGGTATGGTTAATTCGATCGAATGGCTCATGATGTCTGTACAAACGTGTATATATAGCTATGTATAGATCCAGGACTGGCGGAGTGATCTTTGCAAGCACATTCTCTCTCTCTCTCTCTCTCTCTCTCTCTCTCTCTCTCTCTCTCGCTCTATCCCTCTATTTTTCTCTGTCTCTCTTGCTTCATCCTCTCGCGCCTCCGTTCTATTTTGGGATAACGAGAAAAGCGACGTGTGGAATTTGCCGCGAGCCACTCACCCTCTTTGGAATCTTGCTCTCCCGTATCGTCTCCGTGTTACACGCTCTCGTGAAACCCGGCGCAATTAACCCGATGCGATATCCGTACGGTACATATCGTAGCAACGCTTTTGCCTCAGAAAACGAATTTATGCGAATTTAATAAATTCAATTTTTGGGGCCGCCTTGAAATTCCGAACGTTGAACGCTCCAACGGTTCAAAATTCCGAATTTCAATGTTCCGAAATTCAAGATGGGACCGGGTTGGAATTCCGAACTTTGAATGCTCAGAACGCTCAAAACTCCGAAAGAATAGTACCCTGAAAGATCCAAACTCCGAAAGAATTTTACACGAAAGACCAAAACGCCGAAAATCTTGACACCGTCAAAATAATGCGGCTATGGAAGTTTTAAAAGTTTCAAAATTTTCAATAGATCGACGAACTATTTCGAGAATTTTTTTTTATTGAAAATTAATTTTGCGTCAATTTTGAAATTTGTCTAGACAATGTTATACGTTCTACATCATTTACAGTCAACTGTGTAGACTTTCGCTGGCATGATTTTGACATAAGGGCCGGGTTGAAATTCCGAACTTTAAATGCGCCGACGGATTAAAATTCCTAATTTTAATGTTCCGAAATTACAAGGTTCGTCAAGATTATGCCAGCGAAAGTCTACACAGTTGACTGTAAATGATGTAGAACGTATAACATTGTCCAGACAAATTTCAAAACTGACGTAAAATCACTTGTTAATAAATAAAAATTGTTGAAAATAATTCGACGGTTTATTGAAAATTTTGAAACTTTTGAAATTGACGTAACATCACTTAAACTTTTGAAAAGTGACGTAACATCACTTCTTAAGGCCTTAGGCCACTCTAGAGGACGAAAAAGTAGGCTTTTCGGGATTTTTTTCAGAAAAACTACAAAATAAATCGAGATTACAAAAAGGGTGTTTATCATACATATCAGTGACCGTATACAATAATTTTTTTGAAGCGGTTCATTTCAAAATGGCAGCTGTACAGCGGTTATCTCAAAACTGCATTTTTTCAGTTAGCCGGAAACATAACTCAGACAATTTTCTAATGATTCACTTGAAATGTTGAATATAACTTGAAAAATACATTGTCTATGGAAGTACGTAGGATTTTTTTTTACATTGCATAGTTCATTTGTTATTAACCCATATATTCTCAAAATATATTCAACATTTCAAGTGAATCCGTCGAAAATTGTCTGAGTTCTGTTTCCGGCCAACTTAAAAAACGCAGTTTTGGGATAAACGCTGCACAGCCGCCATTTTGAAATTAACCGCTTCAAAAAATTATTATAATTCTCCATGATTAAACTTCAATGCTTCCTGATACCAGTCGTCAAAGATTAGTACTCTATCTTCGGAACAAAAAAAATGGCGCGCAATTTCAAATGTCAGGTTATTTTGAGACACTCTTTATTTAAAACTATATACCAGGTGTGTAAGTATGAAACCGGAATTTGCCCATAGGTGGCGCTAGATGTCGATGCAGTTACCGACACATCACGTCAGCGGTGTCTTGTTATTGTATTGATATCCGACAAAGATTTCCAACTAACAATAACACGAGTTTCATTCAGTAGCATTAGTTTATTAGAGATAAACATGTCGAGTTTTGTGCCAACATATTACGATTTGCCGACAGCACTACTTTTCTGTTTTCATCTGAAGAAAACCGCAGCCGAATCGCATCGAATGCTTGTGGAGGCGTTTGGTGAGCATGCTCTCGGTAAAACACAGCGTTTCTAGTGGTTCAAACGGTTCAAAAGTGGCGATTTTGACGTGAGGAACGAAGAACGTGGAAGACCACCGAAAAAGGTTGAAGACGCTGACCTGCAAGCCTTGTTGGACGAAGACGACGCTCAAACACAACAACAACTGGCGGATGTACCTACGGTAATGATATGATAGGGAGACCGGGGCAAAATGGTATAGCGGGGCAAAACGGTACCGGGGCAAAACGGCACTGGGGCATAATGGGATCGGGGCATAATGGGATAGCAAAAAAAAGAAGTTTCTTGGTGCTTGATTTGGGGCAAAATGGGATAGGGGCAAAATGGGACACACAAAAATGAAGTGTCGCAGCCCGCTGAATTTGGGGCAAAATGGGATGACAGGAAAATTCATGCTTCGCCCGAGTCGAAATTTAGACCCTCCTTTAAACCTCCTTTCGATCCCAATTTGTCATTCAATGGAGGTTCAAGAGGTTCAAATGGAAATCTCAAAAACATGTATATCAGAACCTACTGAACCTTCAAAAGTGGCAGAAATTGGACTTTTTCACTCAAAGGAGGTTTAGTAGGTTCATCTGAACCTCCTTTAAACCCTAGTGAGCCTGATTTAATGCTTACGCAAACCTACAGACCCTCTTTTAAACATCCTTTCGCCCTACTAACTCTCCTTTGACTCCTTTCACCGGTGGCTCGTAGAGCCTCCTAGCCCTCCTTTAAACCTCTTCTGACCCTACTAACCCTCCTTTAAGCCTACTTCAATATGCTGCCCTCCGCTCCCCCCCTTCTCTCCCATCCGTAGTTCACCGATATTCCAAAAAAGGGATAATTATAATTAAAAAATATTTTCAGATAAACTATATATCATTTATTTATAATAATGAAATAAACTTGAAAACACACAAACAAATGTAGTGTGTTTTCGCGAATGAGCAGAAACTAACTGCACTATACAGCGAAAATGAGAACGGTGTACATCAATGGATGTGCTTTCTACATACGCGTGCAGTCACCCACAGGGATTGCTTGCATAACTCCCGAAAAAAGAGGAATTTTCGTGAATTTTTTTGGAATAACGTGTTCCAGTTTTCAATTTTTTTAAAATGTTTACATTAAAGAGTATGTTTTTAGGTATCTTTCACAATTTTTGTATTGGAAAGCATTCATAAATGTGGTAGATGCAATGGTTTATGCAGACCACTGTTTAAAAAACGTCTAGAGGAACTAAAGAAATCAAACGCATTTACTATTTTCGCGAAATTATCTAGTGCTTGGACGAAGGATGTAATCAAAAATTGATTTTTTTTTAAATAGCTGCAGTAAAAATGAAAATATCGATGTTGGGTGAAAAGACGCTCTATTTTCGTTAATAAAAAAACTGTGCATCGAAAAAATAATTCCTTCGTTCAAGCATTGCTTTTTGATGTGTAATAGAAGCTCGTAAAATTTGAAGTTGATCGGTGCAGTGATTTTTGAAGCATCGTGGGCACCGATTTTCAAAAAGTCATTTTGAGTCTATATATAAACGCCCTTGAGAGGTTTGGAAATTTGGAGAGAATTTGGAGAGAATATTTTTTAAATGTCATATTTTGAGAATCCGTCGAAAACTGGAAATCGATATTTTCAATAATTTCAACTACCTGGGTGTAAGTCCTTAAAGATTTTTTTCAATACGTATTTTCGTATATATGACATATATATCCATGCATAATTTTACATGTAACTTGCAGAACGCTAAAGTTTTTTAATAATTTGTATAATTCGATGCATATAATTCGTTCCAGCTTTGCCAGTTATTGGAGTATTTTTTCCGGCACACACATCTCTCCTACATATCACTCTCGTCGAATATCCATAAGTGAATATCCATAACTCGAATATCCATAAGGACGAATATCCATAAGTATGAATATCCATAAGTCGAATATCCATAAGTGAGTATAGACTAGAAATGAGTGCCAGAAATGGTGGGAAGTAGAGATAAGTGAGTTTGTTTGGATTTGTATGCATTTGTATGGGTTTGTTCGGGTTTGTTTGGGTTCCCTCTATACTCACTTTTCCTTTACCTCCCACCATTTCTGGCACTCATTTCTACTCTATACTCACTTATGGATATTTGTACTTATGGATATTTACTTATGGATATTCACTTACGGATATTCACTTGTGGATATTCACTTATGGATATTGGCACTTCTGGATATTCGGTTATAGAAATTCGACTTATGGATATTCTACCCCAATCGTATATTTCAATAATTTTCTAATGAATTTAATAAGTCCTCAACTTATATTATTATTCCCCAATTTATTCGGCAAACGTTGAAACTCAGAAAAAAAAATAGAAAGGGCGATCGTCGTAAATAATTTGCGGAATTTGAGAAGCGCAATTTATATATATACATTGGCAATATATATATATATATATATATATATATATATATTGGCATTGCTCATATTATAAACGTGTGTATATATATATATATATATATATATATATATATATATATATATATATGAATACATATAAAGCTAACATATTTTCTCGCCTTTCTAAATATAGATAGTGGAAGTGCAACGGTCATTCGGCGCCACGTTTATAATATAAGCTGCGACATTGAAAGTATATAACACACTCTCGTGGAGTCCGTACTCCTCTAGTCACTCTCGTGGCTTCGTTCCAACGCGCTTCCTTGGTAAAACAACCAGCGATGAGCCTCAGCCAAATTCTTCGTCGTTCCCACAATTGGATATTTTCCCGTCGCTCCGCTCGGAATCCTGACTGTTGAGTTGGCTAAATTGAAAAATCGTCACGACAGGTGGTCGGTTATTTATCTGCGTTCTCATTTCTTGGCAATTTCTAATTGTCCATTTGTACTGAGGGATATGAATGTTTTTTTCGAATGGCACATCGGTGAAGCGGAAAGAACGTGTTTGGAGCGATGGTAATTAGCGAGATTTGAGTCAAGCGTAGAAGCCTAGAGACCCGAAAAAAATGACTAAATTCCGAGGTTTTCTTTCTGGGAAACGGTTGGTGAAAAAGAACGGCATTTTCTTTCAACACAAAGGTACATATATTGAGAGCCTTTAAAAAAACAAAAACATGACCGCCGGCAGATGATGAAATTTTTTTGCGATGTTTGGCGGTGGACGCTCTCCAGCTTCAACAGTTCATCCGAAATCTAAAAACCAAGCGATTTATTCAAGATAATAATAAATACGAGTCGTTGACGATCGTCGATTTGTAAAAATATTTTTTTCAACAACGTGGCGACGAATTGAAACTCAAACATACAAAATCTATGAAAAAAGTTGTAATTTTTACGTATCTGTTGAAAAATGACGATCGATTTTTTTAAAATGAGATCGTCAATAACCTTTAAATGTTTCCCATCGTATCTCCTGTGAATTTGGAAAAAATCCATCAAGTGGTTCTCGAGATATCATGTTCACCGACATTGAAAACAGTGTTTCGAGAATAAAAGGTGATGTTATCGAATAAAAATATTTTTGGGAAATGCAAATCTTTGACCCACCTAGGTAGATGTTGCCTAGGGTGGTTTAAAAAAAATTAATTTTTTTTGCGTTACTCAACGGAAAATGTTACTACATTATGAAAAAGTTATACATGCAAAATTTGAGAGGTCGAAACATTTTTTTAGTGCTCAAACGACTTTTCATTGTTTTTTTCTCGATTTTTCAATATAATTCGATATTTCATTATCAAATATAATTCAAATAATGTATCCCACTTATGTTGAAAGAGATTTTCCTTGAACGATTGAGTTTGATTTTTCCGTAAATAATTTTTTTTTCAATTCTGCGCACTCCAATCGTAGTTTTTGTACCCTTTTTAAATTGATGCAAGATTGAGAAATTCCTATTCCTGTTTCGCTCCAAATATTAGTTGTTTTGTCGATAACGTTTTGTGCACTCTCTCGAACAGAAAAATTTAAAAGTATTATGATGGTGAAGGCATAGACTCAATGCTTCTCTATTCGTGGGTAATTTTTGCTCCACAAATTCTTCGATTTCCGACCCAATCAGATAAATATCGGCACTTTCACTATCGTCCAAACCCGCGATCATTCTTTACATTTTTATTTTTACGTGTACTGTGACGTACCTCAATACAGCAACTACTGGAAACAGTCAAATGAATGGCGAAAAGAACTCACGAACAGTCAGAGAAACAAAGATAATTTTCACAACCGAATTACATATATTTATTCTTAATCTGCAAAATTGAATATAGTAAGAAAAAATATTTAAACAAAAATTGTGTATTGTTACAGAAAAAAATTAAATCGAAACTTACATTGGATCACCCACTGACATTTTCTGCATCGAGGTAAAAAAAAATTAATACTTCGATAATCATGAAAAAAAACATGAAAAAGGCGTTTGAGCACTAACTAAAAAATTGTTTAGAATCCTTAAATCTTGCAAAACTTTTTTTTTTAACATACTTCAATTTTCCATTGAGAAAAAAAATTGATATCTTTAACGACCTTAATGTAGCCCATTAACCGAATTTCCGGTCGGCGAGACAATTGAAACTGAGAAACAGGAAATAGTCATCCAAAAGTGACAAGTCGAGGGTTGAAGGCCAACGTGGCCATAGGAATGAACATTGGGGGAAATAAATGCATTCCGATTTGTGAGCAGCCCTGCCATTTATCGTGTCGAATCCATACATGACGATTATTCGTAGATTAAGGTCGACTGAAATCGGTTTTCATCTGCCGATTCTGTTTATTATTGATAAAGACAGTTGACAACCACTGAACGTCGAGGTACAGCGTTCGATCATCGTCACTGGCGTGCGCGTCCAGTCGCGCCTTGACTTCCGGTAACGCGGGTTCGCCCGCGAATACGCACCTATGCCGATAAGCGTAGAACAAAAAACTCGTTAACCGGTGCCTCGATCCCCTGTTCCGATAAAAATAAATAATAAAAATATATATAACATGATATATCGTTTTTTTGTCTTGGAAACCTTGATAACAATTAATGTTATCTCGATGAAATAAATCAAAAGTACAAAATCTTGAACGAATTCAATGAAGTACGAAATCGACTATCTCTTTTAGGGGATCTTTTTCTCACGTACACAATCGGACAGAAGCAATTGTCAAAAAAGATTTTGATCAAACAAATTTTCATTTTTTAGATTTTTTTTCAGAATTCGATGGAGTCTTGGCGATCCAAAATCGTGCAATTAAATTATATTAAATTTTATGACGAAATTTCATAAAGACCCGGGGAAAATCATTGCACGTTACTTTCCTTACGACGAATTATTTTTTTAAAGATTTTTTTTCGGAATTGGAAGACACAGTCTTGCCAATCCAATAGAACTTAATGAAATTATTTTCAATTTTATGACAAAACTCCATAAAGTTTCGAGGAAGTTTATTACACGTTAGTTTCTTTACAACAAATTTTTATTTTCTCGGCTTTTCGTCGTAATTCGACGAAGTCTTGCCGATCCAATAGGCCGTGATAAAATTACATTAATTTTTATGACGAAAGTTCAGAAAGTTTGACGAAATTCCATAAAGAGGAAGATCATTGCATGTTAGTTTCCATACAACAATTTTTTTATTTTTCAGTTTTTTGCGAAATTCAACGAAGTTCTACCGATCCAATACCGCGTAACAAAATCATATAAAATTTCATGGCGACACTCCATAATGTTTCGGGGAAGATCATTGCAGGTAAGTTTCCTTACAGCAAATTCTTCTTTTTTTAGGTTTTATTTCCGGAATTGGAGGAAGTCTTGCCGATCCAATACCATGTAATAAAATCATATAAAATTTGATGACAAAACTCTATAATGTTTCGGGGAAAATCATTGCAGGTACGTTTTCCTACAACGTATTCTACCTTTTTTAAGCTTTTTTTCGAAATTTCACGAATTCCTGCCGATCCAATACCCCGAAATAAAATTATATTGAATTTTATGACGAAATTCCCTAAAGTTTCTTCCCTAAAATTACATACAACAAATTCTTCTTTTTTAGGTTTTATTCAAGGAATTGGACGAATTCCCACCAATCGAATACGACAAAATAAAATTCCATCGAATTTTACGACGAAATTCCATAATGCTTCGGGGAAAATCATTGCAGGTAAGTTTCCTTGCAACAAATTCTACTTTTTCTTTAGCTTTTTTTCGTAATCTGCCTGCCCATCCAATACCCCGAAAGAAAATTACATTAAATTATTTAACGAAATTCCCTAAAGTTTCTTCAATAAATTCCTTACAACAAATTCTTCGATTTTTAGGTTTTTTTTCGGAATTCGCCTAATTCCTGCCGATTCACACCACAAAATAAAATTACATTGAATTTTATGACGGGATTCCCTTAAGTTTCGGAGAAAATTATTGCAAGTAAGTTTCCTTACAATAAACTCTACTTTTTATTTAGTTTTTTTTTCGCGAATTTCGACGAATTCCTGCCGATCAAATACCATGAAACAGAATTATTTTAAATTTGATAACGAAATTCTATAAAGTTTCGGCAAAGATCATTGCGCGTAAGTTTCCTCACGATCTCATCTGATTGTGAGGTGCACCTTTGAGGAGTTCAGCGTCTCTCTATTTCTCTCTCTCTCTCTCTCTCTCTCTCTCTCTATCTCTCTCCTCCTCCTCTTTATATATATATATATATATATATATATATATATATATATATATATATATATATATATATATATATATATATACACACACACACATACATATATACATATAAACGTATATACACACACACACACATGTGTGTGTGTGTGTGTGTGTGTGTGTGTGTGTGTGTGTGTGTGTGTGTGTGTGTGTGTGTGTGTGTGTGTGTGTGTGTGTGTGTGTGTGTGTGTGTGTATACATACACGTACATCCCCATACTCACATATATTGCGATCCACGTCAAAGAGTATCGATAAATCGTAACGCAGAATGAGAGATAGAAAGAGAGCTCGCAACGTGTAGATACGAAATATAGATATACATTAGCAACTGGTTGAATGGTGTACGATCGGTAAAACATTAGTTCGCGAGGAACACATCGCGAAAGGGACGAAAGTGTGGGTTAAAGGGGAGAGAGAAAGAGAGATCTATCAGCAAGACCGTGAGAAGGATAGGGGTATAAAGAGATTGATAGAGAGCGAAGAGGAGGGGGCAGAGAAAGAACATCGAAGCTCGCGGACCTCAGCTCGTGGAGGATAGCCATTGTTTACGGCCGATTGCCGTCCGCCATTAGCCAGATAAATATCTGCGCTGTAAAAATAGGGTGGGCCCGGCTTCTCTTGCCAGTTTTCTTTCTCTTTCGCATATTTATATCTCTTTCGTCTCCCTTCTTTTTTTTCGCTTTCTATCTTCGCGGTGCGGTGTAGCTTCGCGTGTGTGTCTGAACTCTCGTGTTGCGCTTCGTGTTCTCGAAAATGCGAGACTCGAGAATCCACAAAAACATGCATGTAGATATAAATGGAGGAGGGTGATTGCGAAGACCTTCGACTTCGAGGGCGCGTACCCAAAATCAACGTTTCAAAAAAAAATCAACGCGTCTGCATAAACTTGGGGCCCAAAAAAAAGGTCGGCTCTCGATATTTTTTTTTGACGATACTATTGGGATGACGAGCTTGGGATTTTACACACAATTGATGCATAGTCTTGATACGCTTGAGTTTTTTTTTCAATTGAAGAATATTTATAAACAATGAAGTTATTATTATTTAAACAATGGCCAAGCGGTGTAGGTGGCTCTGGCAACTGGGTGACTTGAAATGAAGAATGAAAAAGTGTAGTTTTAGTATAGTCGTAAAACTTTCGTATGACCGGATGGTCTTTTGAAATTTTGGGAATTACAAAAATGGCAGACTGTAGAAAAAAGTATGATTTTGAACAACAAAAAAGCAACTTTAATAATTTGTTATTAAGAAATGGATAAACGTACGAAAAAATCATCCGGTCATACGATAGAAAATGTTATCTGTCCGAATTTGAAGTGGATCAGACGAACAAATTTTGACAAACGACTTACGTCGTTTCGTAAAACATAGTTTCGAGAAAAACGCAAAAAGAAAAAGCCTTTCACCTTAGCGCAATGGGCGATCTTTCAAAAATCGTCATAACGCAGACGATTTTTGAAATTTTCACAAAGTTCTCATTACAAATTGAGTTAGGATGGTATGGGAGTGGAATGCAACGAAAATTTTCTTAAATTTTTTCATTTTTCAGTTTTGATTGCCATCCAAACTCGTCTTCAGCAGTTTTAGGTTATGGGTCCCTGATATAAATCTCCAAAAAAAAATATCAGTGATATTTGCAGCCTGAATGTGCAAAAAAATTGAGCAATACGGAGAAAAAAAAATTTCGTCGCATTCCAACGACGCAAACTTCAATGCCATGAGTTTAAGGCCTTGTATACGCGACTTCGCCGATTTTCGAAGGTACTTTTCTAGACGCGGATAAAAAAATGATGCAAATGATGGCAACATTTTTTTACAGATCATTTATGCACATGGTTAAGTATATGTAAAAAAAATCAGAAATATTAACAAATGGCGGAGATATAATATAATAAAGCAATGTATTTTTTTGCACGCGCGTTTATGGTGAAAGTTCTCGGCATCGATGTGGGTGTCTGAAAAAAATAAACATATTTATAATTGCACAATGAATGTATCTCCGGTGTAAACCAACGATATTATTTAAAAAATTATTATAATAAAAATACGAAACTTAAATTTTTTTACTCAATGGTCTGTCGGTATTTTATTTTTTATATTTTTTTGTGTCGTTGAAATTTTTGTTTCCGTAGTTCACACGATAGGTGATGATACTAAGAATATGTTGTAAAAATTTCAAAGCGATCTGAACGTTCCTTCAAGAGTTAGAACTTTCACAAGGTTCGAAAAAGTGAATCGTGGAGAAACGGCTTTGAAGTTGGCGGTCGGGCGCGCCGCGCGGTGTCTATTATAAATGCAATTTTACCGCATTTAATAGCTTTACAGAATTTTCCAATTCTGTAAAGCTTAAAATATTCCTAACCGTTCAACCTAATGGAATCGAAAATTGAAAAAAAAAAATGAAAATTTTTTCGCGTATATAAGGCCTTAAGACCCTAGGCCACGGTCTTACATACAGGTCTTGAAACTTCTGGAGCGGGGAGTGGTTCAGATAATGAGGCAAAACAGTGGTTCTTAATTCTGCCACGTAAAGCGCTGCTGCCTAGAAGTTAGCCAATCAACAGCAAGTTCGAACAGCGTGTTAGGGCGCCGGGTTATTTTTTTAAATGAACAATATCTTGAAGAGTAATATGAATGGTAAATAAAGTCTCTAAACTTATACAGGTATGTAATTAATTTATACATACATCGATGAGAACTCGTCCATATGGAGCCCGCCTTATCAAATTTCGCACGATATATCGTTGCTCGAAATGACGTTCGCAAACGCGTTGTGACGTCTTTCGGGATTCAATACCGGGTATAACGACCTCTCATTTTCGTCGCAATTCTTCATTTTGCGGAACTTTGAACATTAATGGATATTTACGATCGTTTAAAAATTGTTTTTTACACTTCGGGACCACCAATATAGAGACCACCATATATATATATATATATATATATATATATATATACAGCAATCACCTTAACACCGCTGTCTATTGAATCGAAAAAATGCATCACTTCTGGTGGTCCCGAATTGTAAAAAACAATTTTTAAACGATCATAAATACCCATCAATGTCCAAAGTTCCGGAATATATATATATATATATATATATATATATATATATATATATATACACTAACTTCTAACTGACAGCGCCTCTAGCAAATAAATAAAGAACTATGTTTTTTTCCTCAGTATCAAGAGCGCCCCCCACCGCTAAAAACGCCGGAGTTTCGCGACCTGTATGTAAGACCGTGCCCTAGGCCAGTGTTTTTCAACGTGTAGGTCATGACCCCCAGGGGGGTTGCAACGTTTTGCTCGAGGGGTCGCGGTCGCAAGCCAGGTAAAAGTAAAAAGCAAGAGTTTTAGGTTCTAAACTACAATAAAAATGGGGCCGGGTTAAAATTCCGAGCTTTGAATACTCCGACGGTTTAAAATTCCGAATTTTAATGTTCCGAAACTCATGATGGGGCCGGGTTGAAATTCCCAACTTTGAATGGCCAGAACGCTCGAAACTCCGAAAGAATTTGACTCGAAAGACTAAAACTCCGAAAATCTTAACACCGTCAAAATAATTTGGCTATGGAAGTTTTAAAAGTTTCAAAATTTTCAATAAAATGAACGAATTATTTCAAATTTTTTTTTATTATGACGTGTTTTATCGTCAAATTTGAAATTTGTCTAAGTAATGTTATACGTTCTACATCATTTACAGTCAACTGTGTAGACTTTCGCTGGCGTGATCTTGACATGAGGGCCGACGGTTGAAATTCCGAACTTTGAATGTGCCGACGGATTAAAATTCCTAGTTTTAATGGTCCGAAATTAGAAGGTTCGTCAAGATTATGCCAGCGAAAGTCTACACAGTTGACTGTAAATAATGTAGAACGTATAACATTGTCTGGACAAATTTCAAAACTGACGTAAAATCACTTGTTAATAAATAAAAATTCTTGAAATAATTCGTCGATTTATTGAAAATTTTGAAACTTTTGAAATTTCAATAGCCGAATTATTTTGACGGAGTTCAGATTTTCGGAGTTTTGGTCTTTCGTGTAAAATTCTTTCAGTTTTGATCTTATGGGGTAGTATATTTTCGGAGTTTTGAGCGTTCTGATCATTCAAAGTTCGGAATTTCAACCCGGCCCCATAAAAATACAACAATTTCAGTGGGGAGGCTGTGCCTTTTTATTTTTTAATAAGTGGTCGGGTCGTGGTTCTATTTTTGACACGCAAATAACCAAATCATTTTCTAACTGGAGCCTATTCGTCTTCTAAGTTTTTAGGTTCATTATTGAAGGGAACGTTATATTAGTTCACATAGGTAAGAAGTGGCGAATGGCACTAATAATTTCTAAGCTTCCCTTGCCGGTACTTGGGTGGCGGAGGGGGTGGGCAGAATTGTTTAACTTGTAAAAAATCGTGCATTCACAAAAGTTGAAGAACCCTGCCCTAGGCTATAAAACTGTTCAATAAAAAAATCCCATTCGTGAAATTTCAAGCTCAAGCAGACTCCTCATATTCAACATCACATCGGTATAATAAGTACAGAATGTCGAAAGTATACTCCCCGAGGCTTCCCGTGCGGAAAATTGATAGGGCATCCCTCATAAAAATAAGGGCTTTTAAAGGCTTATTTGGCAATCCCGACAGGGATTGCGACAAGAGGGCCAGGTTTGGGCATTATAGGAAACGGACCAGTATACATAGCTTGGACTAAATCGTTTGTGGTATTTTAATTACTACACTCAATTATTCGATAACAGGTAAAAATAGGATAAAAACGTGAGGGCATTAAAAATGATTATATATTACATTTACAAATCCTTCAAAAAATTATATATTATTCTTATTGCCTTATTCACTCATGGAGTGATGCCAGCGCGTATGTTTGAACAATCCCATTCGGTTTTTTTTAAACATTTTTATAGTGACTATTTTCGCCGAATACTTTCCACATGAACAATTATTTCCCGTTGTGATAGTTAATATCACAATGATATTAACTAATTGCAATTGTTTATGTGATACAGCAAATAATTATAGGAATTAATTTGGTCTTTTATGCTATATCTGCGACGAAGATGTTACAAGCACTCGGTAGCATAGGGGCAGCTTGCTTAGTTATGAGTAGGTAGGTACTAGGTTCAATACCGATATAGGTGAAATATTTTCTTTGAAAAAAATAATTCCGAAAGGCCAGGGCATGACGAATTATGATACAAAATCGTTATGGTAAACTCTCAATTAAGTGCTTAATTTCATTTTGGATTTATGAAATATTTTATGCACATAGTACACTTAGATTTACAGTGTACATTGTAAGCAAATAAAGATTTATTTTAATCGAATCTTTATTTATTCGATTTGAATATATATGACATTTAAAAAGAATAGCTGAAACGATTAAAAAAAATATCTTTGAAGCAAATAAGATCGTAGAAGGCCGTGAGACGAGGAAAAAACCTATCTCATTTAAGGGGTTACCCCCACTTGCGATTTTGAAAAAATCGATTTTTTTTTATTGCATTTTTTGAATTATAAGTATCTGAGAATATGTCCTGAAAATTTCAAGTCGATCCGAACAAAATTGACTGAGATATGAGCGTTGAAAGAGAAGAATCCGTTGTGTAAACGACCGGAAATTGAAACTTTAAACGCGTTTTTCTCAAAATGGCATTTCTGAAGTCGGTGACCAAGATTACTCGAACACTAATGATCCGATCTTCTTGAAATTTTGCAGGCTTATTTAATACATAAAAATGTAGTCTTTAATCGTTCGTTTTTTTTCTCGAAAAAAAATGGCCGTTTTATAGCCAAAAACGGCCGTTTTTTTTCGTTAAAATCGAACCATTAACTTTGACTGTCCGCCATTTTGTGAAAGATAAATATTTTTTAAAATCCTTCGATTAAAGACTAGTTTATACTTATATTTGACTAAATCCATCCGCATTTTTTTTCAGATGATCGACTTCGCCGCAATGTTGGTCACCGCAAACCGTGTATATAAAAACATTATTTTTACAATGTAATATTTTTTTACAATATAATATAACCAATGTAATATTTTTCAATAAAAAAATTACTGAAAGTTCTTCAAGATGTGTTCTTTAAGATGGTATATCGATCGATTAAAAAAGTTTTGTAGTTTTCTTTAAAAAAAATCATGAAAAATGCCTTTTTTTGCGCTACAAGTGGGGGTAACGCCTTAAATAGATCCTATTTGAATAAATTTAAAAAAATTGGCAGTGTATCGTGACCTTATATAAATGGACACATATACGCAGAAACACATACATTTACACACACGTGAGCATATCCATTGACAGGGATAACTTATGGGCACACCATGGTTTACATGAGGCGTCGATCAGGCATCCTTGAAGGCCCTCATTATTCTGCCTTTAATGGCCCTCAGTAGCAAGGTGTGACCGGCCACTAAGGGCCCATGTGAGGCTACCCGATTAGGGCCCTATTAAAGTTAGGGAAATTCTATATGGGCCCGACCAAAGCCCTAGTTCAATTTCCGCACGGGTTGGTTCTCCTTTCGAAAATGTCATTGAAGTTTGCATCGTTGCGATGCAACAAATATATATATATATATATATATATATATATATACTTTTTTCCAGTTGCCCTATTTTTGTTTGTCGCATTTAGAGTACAAATCCACTGAAGCATTTTTTTGAAGATCTTTATTACTGTTCCATAACCTAAATATGAAAAAAAGGACATAGAAATAAAAATGAAGGATTTTCGTTGCATTCCAAAAAATGCAAACTCCAACACCATATTTGAAAAGACTTTCATAAAACTCGAGCTACCGTCGTCCCCCGACTGACGTCGGGCCAGATTTCCCCAGTTTCCATGTGCCCCCGCGGGCGCGCACGCGACTAGAAAAATCGCCGATTGGCAATTCGGATCCGTTCTTCCCCCGCGATCCTCCAGAATTCCGCAACGAGCGAAGATTTTTCTCCTTAAAAAGAAGAAAAAAAAACATCTGTGCATCTCGCTAACTTTTCGCGAAGTTTCTTGCGCATAGGGATCGCGCGTGAAAGTACTTCAATCGCACGAGCGCGCAACCTTGAGCCACGACAAAAATAAACGCTCATTAAACTCCTGGGAGAATTCCGATACCGCCAATTCCCTCGTAATACGTTTACTGCCGTCCTGATAATTTTATCCGATTTTATCCGTGCGCCGCGAGCTCGCGAATTTGCAATCTTCTCTCGATCTTGTCGAAATATTCTATCTTCTTCGATCTTATTGCGGAGGCCTCGATTCACGATATCTCGCATATCGATCATGATTTTACAGCGGAGCGGGAGGGACCGGGTGGCCGAGAGGGAAAGAAAGAAAAAGACAGCGAGAATTTGGATATTTTTAACACTCGTTGTCACGAAGAAGACCGTCGTGATGGGACAGTTGGTAGAGTTTAGATTAAGCCCGTACTCGAATCAATAAAATGTGTTGATGATCGGGAGACGAAGAGCGCGGGATGAGACGGCACAAAGGCTGTGCGTGTGTGTGGGTTTATACACACACACACACACACACGCGCGCGCGCGCGCGCGCGCGCACGCACACACACACACACACACACACACAGGCACGCACGCACGCACGCACACACACATATATATATATACAGGGTGTGCTGTTATGAATGGATAATCTTGCATCTGTCGCTAGGTCAGATCATGCCCTACACTCAGAAAAAAGATTTATTATGTTGTAATAAATTGACACATTAGAACATAATTTATTAAAAATTATCAAATGTTTACTCGTATGGAGACAGTTTTTACGTGATTGTAACTACAGCATTTATTTAGCGTCACTAAATATATTTTTTTACGTACCGATTTTTCACATTAATTAAAAGCCATATTTAAAATAGAAAATTTTAATAAATATTTTCTCAAATCAAATAAATACTACTTTCCAATCACGAAAACCTCTTATTTTGCGACTATGATACTAATGCGCGCATGCGCATATGTAGCTCACGCATACGCTTACCTTGTAGCTTCTTCCTACGCCAATGCTTTTGGCACAAGTGTCGGTGTTGCGTTTCGGAAGTGAGAAACTCGAAAATGAGGAATTATTAGAGTGTAAGTAAGAATATAAAGTGAGAAAAAAAGTTCGAGTGAAGAAAATAATGACGGACGAAATTACACAATTCGTCGGAAAAAAAACCAGCTGGGGGATTATGAAGACCCGTGAAAAACGACGCAACCGACCCAACCTCGAGCCAGCGTCACGCCAATCACTGTCTACCATTGGCCGATGAACGGCAGCACTACCGGTTTAGTGTTGCGCCACGGTAGGAGTGATCTCTTCGGCCCAACGCTGGGATGTACGGTTGGCCAATAGTAGGCTTACCGGAAATCCTAACAGTTGGCCGGGTATTGGCCCAACGTTGGGCGAAAAACGACGCAACCGACCCAACCTCGAGCCAGCGTCACGCCAATCATATTCTACCATTGGCCGATGAACGGCAGCACTACCGGTTTAGTGTTGCGCCACGGTAGGAGTGATCTCTTCGGCCCAACGCTGGGATGTACGGTTGGCCAATGGTAGGCTTACCGGAAATCTTAACAGTTGGCCGGGTATTGGCCCAACATTGGGCTAAGGAGATCACGATCATTGGCTGACGGTTGGCGTGATCACCGGCCCATAGTAGGGCGAAGGTCGGCTTCATATTGTTGGCGCAATATTCGGGCTAGCGTTGGCCCAGTGTAGGGTTGTCAAAATAACCTCAATTTTTCTTTCAGAGACAATGCATCGGTCCTTATTCCCGCACATGGATTAGATTCAGAAGTTCCTGTGCTCGATGATTGCTCATCGGGAGAGTTATTAGATTCACTAAACTCGTTATGCACAATCACTTCGTGGAATGTTTCCAAATTTGTTTCACTATTTATTACTTGTCCTTTTGTTTCGCTGCCTCTGATCCTAACCTGCTGTAAAGAGTCTTCTAATTTTTGTCGTCGTTTTAACACTCGGCGTTTCTTAATACTGTCATAATACCTCGGCATTTTTTTAATACACCACAAAACTAGTATAAATCAATTTTATTTTTAATAAACTGAATTTCAGATAAGAGTAATGAGTTTTTATTATCACAGGACGTAGAAAATTGCGTGCAGCGATAATAAAAAAATATATAATAACCCAACGAACACCCAACCTTGGTCCAAATATCGATTACCAACAGTCAGCCAACTATCGGGTCCCAGTGTTGGCCCCGAACATGGGCCAATCGGTTGATCATGTGTTTACCAGTCTACAATTGAAGCTCGGCATACCATCGAAGAGCCAACACTGGGCCAGTACTAATTAATGACCATCGGCCAATCGTCGGGGCGAGCGCAGGCCCTGAGTCTGAGCCAATCGTTTGACCGTGGTTCTGCCAATGCTTTTTCACGTATATACGTATATACTTAAAAAAATTCTTGTATAGTCCATACACACACACACACACACACACACACACACACACACACACACACACACACACACACACACACACACACACACACACACAAACACACACACACACACACACACACACACACACACACACACACACACACACACACACATATTACGTATATACGTATACACGTAAAAAAGCATTCTTGTATATATGTATGGAATATACCGTTCAAAGCCAGTGTTGGGCCAGGATTGGCAATTCGTCAGTTTGCCATGCTAAAAATAAGCGTTGGCAAAACCACGGTCAAACGATTGGTTCAGACTCAGGGCCTGCGCACGCCCCGACAATTGGCCGACGGTCATTAATTAGTGCTGGCCCAGCGTTGGCTCTTCGATGGTGTGCCGAGCTTCAATTCGAGACTGGCAAACCCACGATCAACCGATTGGCCCATGTTCGGGGCCAACACTGGGACCCGATAGTTGGCTGACAGTTGGTAATCGATATTTGGCCCAAGGCTGGGTGTTCGTTGGTTTGCCATGCTTCAAATGAGCACTGGCAGAATCATGGCCAAACCATTGGCCCGTATAAAGGGCCAACACTGGGTATTGGTGGTTGGTGCTGAATATCGTACCAAGCGTCGGCCGCATGTTAAGCGCCGGCAAATTTTTCACGGGGAATCCTATTAGATGTTAAGAAAAACTCTATTTGTCGGAAATAAAATACCTATTTCTTCTAACTTATACAGCCTATTAGATGTTAAAAAAAATGCTTAGTAAACCTTAAACATAAACTTAAAGAAAAAATGTTCTTAGCTATTAATAAAATCGTAGTAGGCCGACATACGAATAAGAAAACTTATTTGCCGGGAAACAAACTTCTTTGTCATTAATAAAGCTTTTTTCTGAGTGTACTATATGCTGGACTTTCAGTTTAGTAAAAGTCCCACGGTTTTCGAGATTTTGGGCATTATGTTATTTATTTAATAAAATTATCTGCTTTTGATTTTTCGCATGCCGTTTTTACAAATGGTATGAATTGACATAACTAAGCAACTTTTCAAAGTAATTGACACGATATGCGTAGTAGATTTTTTTAAAACCGCAGACTATCAAAGTCAGATGTTCGAATTGGTTTGTATGAAAATTCTAAGACCTTATAAAAATAAGATCTTTTTTCATAAAGTTTCCTTAACATTTAATGTTAAAAAAAATATTTTTCTAGATAAAACAAATAACCAAGAGTATTTTTTTTTAATTGGGTCAAGAAAAGTTATCATTTGTAGAAATGACATACGAAAAACCAAACCGATTTTTAACTCCAAAACCGTGGAACTTTTACCGAACTGAAATTCCAGCATATAGTTGGATATGGTCAGACCTATCGACAGTTGCAGAATTATCCATTCATAACAGGACACCCTGTATATGGAGAAAGAATATTGTGACGCCGTCATATCGAGGTAACGTTGACTATTCTCACATCTGGTGCTTTTGAGGAGGGTTCTAAAAGGTTTCGAAAATTATTCGTTGTATTGGCTCTGGGTCAGTTCTTGAAATGTTATCATTATGTAAATAAAATAAAACAAATAAAAATTAATAAATAAATTATTGGTATGAGAAATCATTTTTTGAACCCTAGGACGGTCCTTAAAGTTTTTCGTATACAATTCGTTATATTGATGCAAGAATGGTCCTTAAAATGTTATAATTATACAAATAGAATAAAATTAATAAAAATTAATAAATAAATTAATAGTAATTATTAGAAGAAATATTTTGACCCTGTTAAATCGATGTAACGATGATTATCATCGCATGTGGTTGTTTTAAGGACACTCCTCAGTGTTATAATTATATAGATAAAAAATAAATGAATGAAAAAAAAAATAATAAATGATTATTACCAGAAAAAATATTTGGAACCCGTTATATGGGTGTAACGTTGAGTATCCCCGCATCTGATCGTTTTGAGGACGCCTTGAAATGTTATAATTATATAAAGAAAATAAAGAAAAAATTCAAAGTAATTAATAAATGAATAAGTATTAATGATTAATCAAATTGATACGATTATAGAATGAATTAATTAATATTCATGATTAATTCATTACTAATCAGTATTAACTGATAAAATAGTAATTATTATAAATGAATAATCAATAACGAGATAACAAAATAAATGAATTAAGTCAATATTATATAAATATGGTTACATTTAGCTAAAGGTGATTTCGAAGGCATTGGGGTTTACATAACGTTGGTTATGAAGACGAGAAGCTACTACGAGGATGGTCCTCGAATCTTCGAATCACCAGTCCCCATATGTATAGCTCTTCAACATTCCACCTGGCCAACACTTGTATTTGATTATCAACTTTTGCCAGGTAAATTAAGCGCGTCTATCGTCGTTCTTCGGCGTATCGGGATCATTGGACAGAAATCTCACGTACCCGAGTCCACACTCCGCTTCATTAATATATAATACATAAATTTAGCAAGTACGTTCGTGATTCGAGCTGGGCATCGAAAAAGAAGAAGAAAAAAAGGAATCTAAAGAAATGTAATCTGGTAAAAGCAGCGAGCGAGAGAGCGGATTACGGATGGCCTGAAAGGAAAATGTTGATCCCTCGGCCGTACGCGAAGCTCCCGATGAGAGCCCGAGAGGCTTGTTATCGAATTACGTAACTTTATTAATCCGCGGTCAGAGCCGAAGAAGCGTAGACCTCGCGATGCACGCGCACACCGAACAAATTCAGGGGGGAGATACCTTTAGGCGAGGAAAAAGATTGACGATTTTTCTTTGGCCCCGCACCACGGTAAATTTTTTTTTTTTTTTTTTCATTTTCTTAAAGATACATTTGTTAAGAATGCTCTCACCAATTGTTTGAAAGAAATTCGTAAAATTAGCGGAGATACAGCATTTTATGTGCAACCGTTCGAAACGCACGACCGCGCCGAGCGGCAGATGTGGCGCTGTCGAATCGTGCAAGCTCTTCCGTATGATGTGAAGAAAAAATAATGTGTCAGCCATGTTCAGAAACGGATGGGAACAAGATTGCGAACATTTTAAAAGGGAACAAGGGCCTCGGTGGAAGGGGAAAGCTGACTGGAAAGCTCATTGAAGAATTAACTGCATTCTACACTGAGAGAAAAAAATTATTGGTCCAACATCATTGGTGTTATTGAATGAAATTCAATGTTTGTTCCAATTGTAAAATTGTTGGTGTAAATGATCGGATTTATTAGTCCAAACGAAACGCTATTGACTCTAATAACATGATAAATTTAAAAGTTTTCTTTCATTCAAAAGATATATTGTTAGACGAGAACAATATATTATTGAAAATATCTAAAATTATTAGTTCATAACATGAATATCGTTGATTCGAGTACATAAGAAAAATTGAGTTTCGCTCGTTTGATTCAGATAAAATTTCTATCGAGTAAATGTGTTATTTTATTTTTTTCACCATATCCGATAGTGATTCCCAAGTACATTATTCGTTAAAATATTAATATTTTATTTTGATTTAAAAGTATTAAGCAAAAGTCTGAATTGGTTGAAAAATAATGCGATTACACGATCGTATTATTTTATTGGATGAACCATTTGTTAATAACAATGACTTCAGCATGCTGTTTTTCAAGAGAAAAATGAGGTCTTCTTTGGAGAAGCTGTTATTTTTCGTATTTTTCAAAATTTTGTACAGTGGATCGTAAACCCATAACCAGTTGGGTATATATTTAAAGAAAAAATTGTTTGTTTTCGTTTCAAATTACATTCGAGCCTGGTAGAGATCCCGCCGTTTCAGGCCTCGCCGCTGGAGGATTGCAACGCCAACTGCAGCAACACGAACACTTTGAACGATTTTCTTCCGAACAAATTACATTGTAACCACAAACATGTGTACAACATGCTGGGAAAAAATTAATTTATTCTAACCGATGTGTCGCTAGAAAAAAATGCCTCATTCTGTCCCTTCAAATTGGGCTTCTCGAGAGGGAGACCCCTTTAAGGGATAACACCACTCTACCGGCAAATAAATAAGGCCTAACTTTGACAACTTATTTTGGGAGTATGAAAAAAGGAATAGGATTTCTTTTGAAAGGGTTTATTTAACACATATTCAAGTATTTAAAAAAATTATTATAATTTTCATACAAAATGGCGGCGACAGAGCCCATCTTAAAAAAACGTGTTTTTTACAAATATTTTCACGGGAGGACGGTTTTCTCGTAATGGATAAGACCTGGAACGAAAACTAAAAAAAATTATAATCTGTGTATTATTAGCTATGGGACTACATAGGGATTTTTTTAAATCAAATTTTGAAAAAATTGCGCTCTTTGTAAGAAATAAATTGATTGTTGGCCCAAAAAATAAGCAGTAAATTGATTAGAAAAAAAAAGTTTACATTTAATTAAAAAAACGGCTACGTACTCCCATAGAGAATGTAATTGTAATGCTACTATGACAGTGTTGCCGCAAGGTCACCACGGGAGTTGCGAATCGGCGTGCAGTTTAATCATTTTTTCAGTTAGAACATATATAGTTTCTACGTGACGGTAATTAAAATGAAGAAAATGCAAATTTAATAAAATGGCACGCATTTACAAAAAAAATCAACATTTCACGCAACATTTCTGTGAAATGTGGATTAAAAAAGTTTTTTCCCAGTTTTTCAAAAACAATTCTCGTCAAGTAGAAGATACCAATATTATCAATATTTCTACCAAGTTTCAACTCAATCGGCTTAATAGTTTTTGAGTAATCCTGCACGTCAATTTCGATAATGCAGTTTTGAGAAAAACGCGTTTGAAGTTCACGCCCGCTCCGAATCCGAGCGGTCAGGCACAGCGTTGACGGGCTGTAACGTTTGAAGTTTTTCGAATTTCGCTTTGAACCTTTGGGAAAATATTCTACGTATATAGTTCTATCGTTTAAAGAAAAAAAAGCAATCGATTTTTTGATCGTTGTAAATGTATATCCCGCCTAAATCGAAAGAACAAAACCAACGAAAATTTTTCTTTCATTAACACTCATACGCAGAATATGAATGAAGGAAAAGTGAGAAATGTTGAAAATCAATGAAATGGTACGCTTCGAAACAGAAATATTGAATTTTCTTTAAAAAAATGGCTACATTTTGCGATAAAAAAATACTTAAAAAAAATACTTTTGAAAAATTTCAAAAACATTTCAGGTCATATTTTAGACAACTAGGTTAGAAAGATTTATATTAAATTTCATCAGAATCCGTCGATTAGTTTTTTAGCTATACGTCACGCCAGTTTTGAAAATACAGTTTAGAAGACCGTGCGATACCTTCGCCATTTTTAAAGATTAATTTAAAAAATACCACTCAACAGCCACAAGTAGTAATAAAATATACCCTTAGTCACAAAAATGGTGAAGACATGCTTCCTTAAAAAAAAATCATGAAAATCGGCAAATGTTTGCCTTGCCTAAAGGTATCTCCCCCCTTAAGCGTGAACGATGTCTCAATTTAAGGAATAAAAGCCCTTGAGTCTAGGCTCGTCTACTAATCGCCACGTGTCGATCTTTCGTGTCAGTTCACCAGAATCTCTTTACTGTCATTCAGTATGAATGAAGCACAGTGCCTCGAGGCGGGTCTCCGCAGACACTGGGAATCCGTACGATCTCGACGGGTCCTTCCTTCCGTCTGTCACAGCAGAGACCAGCCCTCCCCCCCCTCTCCGCCAGTCTTCTTGAGACCCTTCGGTTTAATAATCCGAGATGATTCATGAGAATGGCATTCAGCGAGCACTTTGGAGTAAAATGCTTGCAGTCAGCGCAATTGGTTCCGCGAAGATTTTTAATGGTTTTTAGTTGAGATGGTTCGATCTGCCATTTTTCGACAGTTCGGAAGTTCTGATCTGTTGGGGAAATTTATTAAAAAATAATTTATTAAAAGTTAATTAATGAATATTAATTTACTTTTGACAAATAAAAAATAATATGTAATGCATAGCATAATAAATGAATATGGATATTATAAATGGATAATAAATAACCGATAAGTGGATACTTTTGATCAAGTAAATTAATATTCATTAAGGCTGCAACTGTGAGTGGTCGGGAGAATCGGCTTTTTTTTTACATTTTCTCACAGTATACTTATTTAAGATTATGTGGAAAAAAATCAAGTTAAAACATCGAAAATTGACCGATTTACGTATACTAAAACTTCCAATCCCGTTTTCGGAATCATAATTCCGATCCGATTATTGTTTGATTTTCAATTAGACAAAAAATCCCTAATTGCAGTCGCTAACGTTGCACGTAGTCATTTTTTTAATTGACTATTTTTCATGTCCCCCAATATAAATAAAAATTTTGCCAAAATTACACTTTTTTATTTAACAATCGCCATATTGTGAACTTTTTTTTCGATAACGGCAACCGACAATGAGACCTACATCTAGACAGATTATACATTTTTTTATTTTTATCTTTCAGACAAACCATTGACAGGTTATCGTCCCGGCCATTGGACCACATTTTTTATACAGGGGCTCTATTATGCCTCAATAACGTTGTTAATTATTCTTTTTTTTTTAATAAAAATGACACGAAATAAGTTTAATGCATGCTTAATAACATACCCTTCTCCTGAATCCAAAGTACATTATCTAAATCGAAAAAAACTACCTTTTTTACCCCGTCACAGTGGTGTCCCCCCTCAATTCACTTTTGACATCTGGTTGACTGCATACTTATTACGTGCATGAAGTCCAACAAGAATTATTCACTTATTCTGCTTCCTATAATCAATCTTTTACAAAAAAAACCCTTTCCGTTCTTGACAGAAATAAAAATAAATAAATATTCTTTTAGAAAAAAATCCCTTTCATTTTTTTGAAAGCCCATAATTTGAGGTGCAAAATCGAAAAAGTTCTAAATTCCCATTAATCCTGTATCGTGGGACAAATTTTAAATTTGACGTGGAGAAAAATTAAATTCGTTTGGGTTATGTGTAGGGAGATGTGAATGACTTCGAGAAAAATTGAATCATTTTTTTCCATTCGCATATCCTCGCACACAACAGCAACAAACCCAAACAAATTAATTTTTCTTTGCCATTTACAATCTCCTCTCATGAAACCCAAACATATTATTTCTTTTTCGACACGTCATTCATAATCTTCTAGCAAAAAACGTCATCAAACAAAAAAAAAATCTTCAAAGACATTTACAATCTCCTCTCAGATAACCCAAACATATTAAATTTTTATCCGTCATTCACAATCTCCTAGCATAAAACTCCACCAAACAAAAAAAAATAGATTTTTCCCCAAAGACATTTTCAATCTCGGCTACGCAGCTGTTTCTGATCACTTCGTATAAAATTGCACGGACTACTAGAATTATTCATACATCTTCGATATCTGAAAGTTAGGAGGAAATGGAGTACAAGAAGAAGTCTTATAAAAATAAAAGTACAGAATGGATTATTTCGATAAAATATTTGATTAAATTTTATTACCATTTCATTTTTTTTTCTTTAATTCCTGTCTTTACTCTCCCCAACCTGTAATAAAATATTAATAGACGCAATGAGTTCATTTCTCTCTGTCGCCGTGGTCCTAACGACGCTCGGCGAACGCATGTAAATCGCATTAATAAAAAAAATGTAATATATTACAAATGTGCGTTGTGTATACATGCAACTTTCGTATCATGTGCACTTTCACCGCTACACACGCGTTTGACCGTCTAATATTTTACGGGAGCATAAGCGAACAATTAGTCAAAAGTGCATGCCTCCTCGTGTCACGCTATTCAAATAATAAACCTACGCAGGCGACATGTATCTACGATCCTTTAGGATCTGTATGGATCACCAGTTCACCCTCATCCATATATATATATATATATATATATATATATATATATATATATATATATATAAACACACATGTACACAGGGTGTCCCAGAACTGAATGCGTTCCCTAAAATGGGGGGTTGGGGGTGAAATTCTGCGTCGATTGATATAAGCATGTGTGGGTCTCAGATCAACCTCTGAATTATTATTAATTTTTAAAGGCGGGCCAATCAGATGCGCCCGATGAGGCGACGTACGTCGGTGAGAGATACGCGCCTGTAGCTGCGGTGCTCCCGCCAGACACCACTGGCGGGAGCACCGCACCTACCGGCACCACTACACGCGCGTATCGCTCGCCGACGTACACTGGCTCATCGGGCGCACCGGATTGGCCCGCCTTTAAATATTAATGATAATTCAGGGGTTGATCTGAGACCCACACATGCTTATATCAATCGACTCAGAATTTCACCCCCAACCCCCCATTTCAGGGAACGCATTCAGTTCTGGAACACCCTGTGTATATATATATTTATGTATATATACACACACGTACCATCGAGGCGTGTTTATAATTCTCATTTATTTTTAAGATCATCGCATACGGACGTTCAGACCTCAGGTGCACCAACCATTAATCTTACTCACCGTATAGCTATATATATATACCCAACGGTCGAACGTATCCATCTCCTCTAGTGATACTCCGCACACACAGCGTACAATAAACCCGCATGCGTGTGTGTCGTACATTCAAAACTCGTACGATATATTATTTACGAAGTACTGAACGTAAGGGAATTCTCCCGATTGATACAGAGAAAACGAGAATAGAAGAACAGCCACAGAACCACAAGATCACTGTGCAGATGCTGTTTAAAAGATGCATATATGTATAATGTTAATATATAAATCCTTTTAAATGATATAAAAAGTTAAAAGAAATGTTTCAGAAATGTTATCAGCGGTAAAAATAGACGATAAAAATGGTATAAAACATAAATATGTATAATTAGATTGATATAAAAGTTATGTATATAAATGATCTATTTAATTCAATTGATTCGAGTGAATGGAGTTCTTCGCCTTGACATCTTCTCATGATCGTTCTGTCGTAGATAAAGCATCGTATATGTATATATACTGACATATGAATATTTATATTCCCGAAGATTATAAAAAACAAATATCTATAAATAGGTGAATGTCTTTCTGTATGAATAGGCATCAATAGGTAAGTATCTTTATCTATAAGTAGATAAATATCTTGTTAGGTCTACCGAGAGTTCTGTTCTCTTTTTTCATCAAAAGGAAATAATAGAATAGTAGTATTATCTTCCTTATATACCCTTTTTAAGGGTGTTTACTTAAACGGCACTCCCTTCTCATTTATGTAATTTATTTTTCATTGGTTTTCTTATATCTATCCTGATTGCTAGTTTCTCAAATCTTCTGATGTAATCGCATCAATCGAATTAATTTCGATCAATTTCTAGCCCCCTGCCATTTTCCAACGATTGCTCCAGTTTATTTACTATTTTTTAGTTTATTTTTCCCTTAACTTCCGTACACTCGCAAATATGTCTCAAATTTTCAATTGCCTGCTAGCATATCCGACATTTGGCATCTACAAATCCTTTTTCCCGACTTTCCTGACATTTTTATATTTATTTTTTATTCAATTGAATATTTTTTTTACCTGGATACCTGTTTGCCTATGTTTATATTCCTTGCAAAATGTTGACCCATCGATTTTCATCCAGACGTATTGAATTTCTTGTTTAATTTGAATTTTTATGCCTCTTTCTTTTTTTTTTCGAGCTCCCTTGCATTTTTATTCCATACGGCTTGTCAGATTGTGACCTCTTGCCAACGCTTTCCTTTGCTTCTTTTATTCATTTTCCCCATTTCGATGGGTTGCCATTGATAATAGCTCTTGCTTCTTCCCTTGGGCATTCCAAGAGAAGTCGACGACTTATCAAGGCGAAAGAATTCTTCGAGAACAAGTAATGTAGTTCGATTAAGGGATAACAACACTCTAGAATTTTGGAAAAATCGTTTTTTGGCTTGACAAATACTTTGGGGTCATAAAAACAATATGCAATTGGTCCTGTAGCGATTTTTTTTGCTAATGATCCAATTATCGATTTTGCCGCTGCGCCTCGGACTTCTTCCAGGCGCCTCAATTTTAAACGCGTTTTTCTCGAAACAACTCTTTGCAAACTGGGAGGACGGATTACTCGAACAACTTTGCATGGATCGATTTAAAATTTTTATAGTAGCTTCACAATTACATTCTCTATGGGAGTACGTAGCCGTTTTTTTAATTAAATATAAACTTTTTCTTTTATAATCAATTTACTGCTTATTTTTTGGGCCAACAATCAATTTATTTCTTACAAAGAGGGCAATTTTTTCAAAATCTGATTTAAAAAAATCCCTATGTAGTCCCATAGCTAATAATATACAGATTATAATTTTTTTTAGTTTTTGTTCCAGGTCTTATACTTTACGAGAAAACCGTCCTCCCGTGATAGATATTTGTAAAAAACACGTTTTTCAAGATGGGCTCTGTCGCCGCCATTTTGTATGAAAATTATAATAATTTTTTTTTAATACTTGAATATGTGTCAAGGGAGACTTTGTCCTTGAAATTTAGCGGGAAATGTTAGCGACTCAACACGAGCAGCTAGAAGAAGAGGAGGGATGCCTCTATGAACCAGGCATTGCCGATTAGCGGTAATTATAAACATATTTGTGTAAACACATTACAAAACGTTAAACGCGTTTTTCTCGCAAACACGTCTTTAAAAATGGCTGACATTCTCCTGACCGCTGTAATTAACATATCGATCTGAAATTTGGAGAGCATACTCAGAAAATATGTCTTCGTGGAATGACGGATCGTTTTTTCGATAGATATATTTTTGCAGTTATTATTTATCTTTTTATGCGAAAAAAAATGCGAAAATTCGATTTTTTTTTAAATTGCCGCTATTTTCCGAAATTTGTACTAAACGAAAAACCCATCCGTCATTCCATGACCAAAGGGTTACAGATTGATAATATGCTTTAAATTTGTGTTTCAGATCAACAAAGAGGGGGCAGTGTCGTCAGCCGTTTACCTCCCGCGATTTGAGGACCTGTATTCGCGGAGCTGCAACAGCCGCCATTTTGGTTTTTTGTTAAAAAAAAAAATTTTTAACTTTCTGTATGTCATGAATAAAAGCAAGAAAAAAACCGCACTCAAAAAGCTTTACTCGTTTCCTTTAAAAAAAAATAAAATGTAAACACCTGAAATATGGCACTCCAAGGACAAAGTCTCCGTTAAATAAACCCTCTCAAAGAAATCCTATTCCTTTTTTCATACTCCCAAAATAAGTTGTCAAAGTTAGGCCTTATTTATTTGCCGGTAGAGTGGTGTTATCCCTTCAAGAGGTCTCCCTCTCGAGAAGCCCAATTTGAAGGGACAGAATGATGCATTTTTTTTCTAGTGATACATCGGTTAGAATAAATTAATTTTTTTCCCAGCATGTTGTACACATGTTTGTGGTTACAATGTAATTTTTTCGGAAGAAAATCTTTCAAAGTGTTCGTGGTGCTGCATTTGGCGTTGCAGTCCTCCAGCGGCGAGGCCTGAAACGGCGGGATCTCTACCAGGCTCGAATGTAATTTGCAACGAAAACAAACAATTTTTTCTTCAAATATATACCCAACTGGCTATGGGTTCACGATCTACTGGACAAAATTGCGAAAAAACCGAAAAATGACAGCTTCTCCGAAGAAAACCTCATTTTTCTCTTGAAAAACAGCATGCTGAAGTCATTGTTATTAACAAATGGCTTCATTAGTATGGCTTCATTGTTATTAACAAATTCAATTAAAAAATGCGTCCGTGAACCGAAAATGACTACTTTTTGAACGCTAACTGTGCAAATTCGAGTCAATAGTGTGAGAGTTGAGTAACTTTCATCAATATATATCAATCCCGCCGTGTCAAGATATGTAGTTTCGAGATAATCGCGATCAAACTCGACGGATCGCGGTAAACCCGACCTACGCTGTTCCACTAAAATAGGTGTAACTTCGTAAATTTTTAGAATTTCAGGCTCTTATTGCTCTCAAATATTCTTGAAAGTTCACACTATAATATTTAAAAAAAAAAGATTTTTTCTAAGCTTTCAGAGAGGGAAACCCCCTTAATATGAAAAAAAAATTGCTTCGTCGTTAAAAAAGTTATCTGGCGGCTGGAGAAATGTTCCCTGGGGAGAAAAAGGCTTCCCACTGCTCTCAAGGCTCTCTCGAACGGAGCTACTAACTTGCAACTTGAAAATAGGCCACTGCCGAAATATGATACACTCGAATAATTCGCGTGTATTTTTTAATGAAAACAATTATTTCCCAACGAGATTTCAAATTAATTACACATATATTTAGTATGAATATCAAGCTGTTAGAAAATATATATATTTTTTTTTCGATGTGCGAAATGGCCGACTACTCGAAACTTCTCGAAACAGCTTTTTTTACAATTGGCGTGACAAATAACTTCAACAATTTTCACTCGATTTACTTCAAATTTAAAAGTTATGTTCCTAATTGCATTTCTCAGAGAAGTACATAAGGAATTTCTGATTAATCGAAAAATTTTCATTTTATGAGCGGTTTATGAGCAGTTATAACGCAATTTTTCACTGAAAATTCATTTTTTTAAGTTCAAATACCTACAACTTTTGAATAAAAAAATATTTTTTTAAATTCCGTACGTACTTCTCCAGGTATTCTAATGTAGATTGACGAGAATTTTTGTTTTTTGTTCTAGGTTAAAATTGTGGATGCTCAATGTCACGCCGCGGAGCGCCTCAAAAAAAGATAAAAGAAAATATTAGCAGTCGGCCATTTTGTACATCGAAAAAAAATATATATATATATTTTCTAACAGCTTGATATTCATACTAAATAGATGCGTAATTAATTTTATGAGTATATCACTTTTTCATACGAAAAAAATGGTTAAATTCGCACATGATTTTACACCCGTTACTGGGTTCTAACCCCTTAATGGGAACGTACAAGCGACGCATCCTTGAAATTAAATATACCGTATACGTAATGAGATTAAAAAATTGATCCGTGGAAGAAATCGCCAATCTATCACGACGCGCACGGTGGCGACGAAGATATTAACCGCTCAGACACACACACGCGCATATTGCCCGTAAAGATAATCAAACTTTCAGCTGCGCGGCAGCTCCGATAGCGCGTAGTTTTTTTTTCCCCGAGCGCGATCCAAACGAGCCAGATCGGCTAATCATTTGGCGATCTTGAGCCCCGATATCGACGACACCGAATTCGATATCACTTGTCAATCGGCTCAGGAGCTCGTCAATAAATACTTTGTACAAGAGTTGCTCAATTAAAAAGAAATAAAAAAATTCAAATAATGACCCACCTGATTCGTCCCATTATTCCCTTGCATCAAGACTTCTCCGTACGTCCCAGGGCAAGAGTAGGGTCGAAAAAAAAAACATCACAACGGTTTTGCCTGTACTGAAATTTTTCGTTGCATGATCCCTAATTACAAATCCAATTTTTTTCAGATCTAAAGATGTATGAAAAATGAATTAATTTCGAAATAGAATAAAAATAAATTTATTTTAAAATTGAATAACAAATAATTCCAAAAATGAATGAAAATATATTAATTTCCAAATTTAATAAAAATAAGTTCATTCCAAAATTGAATAGAGATAAATTAATTTCAAAATTGAGTAAAGATAAATTAACTTCAAAATTGAATAAACAAAAATTAACTTTAAAATTAAATGAAAAGAACGTTAATTTCCGAATTGAATAAAAAATATATTCATTAAAAACATAATGGAATATCGTACGTAAGTAACGTCTTTTGTCAAGTTAGTCGTAAAGCATATTGCGATATGTCGAGTCCCGAAGCTCAAACACGGAAGGGCACTTCCGCACCGTCGCCTGGAATGAAGGAGAAAATTCGAAGGACCGAGAGGGGAAAAAGTTGAAAACTAAAAAATACAATAAGAGGTCTGAAGCTCATAGTTAAATGATGGGAACGTGCAGCTCATCGACAACGAAACTGTAATAAAGTGAAGTGCATCGAGCGTGCGAGACACCGATATGTATATCTACACACACACATACACGCACACACACACAATATATCTATACATAGAGCGGGCGCGCGTACTCAGCCACTGGAAAACGATGATTCATCATGCTTCGGTTCACCGAGACAGAGAAAGAGAAAGAGAGAGAGAGGCGGAACCTCTTAGACGGATGCAGATCTCTCTTCTTCCCCCTGACAACTGAAGCTTCTCATCTTTTGATGCTCGTATTTTGCTCGGAAAACGCCCTCGAGTACTCCGAATGAGCCCGTGAGTGTATACTTCCCATGTCCCTACAACTATATACAAAACAAAGCTTTACATAAGGCATTCGACACGAACAGACCACCTCATTTTTTTAGATGACAACAACATTTTATAATTTATCATTTCTCTCCATGTTATTAATTTTATGTGTGTGTGTGTGTGTGTGTGTGTGTGTGTGTGTGTGTGTGTGTGTGTGTGTGTGTGTGTGTGTGTGTGTGTGTGTGTGTGTGTGTGTGTGTGTGTGTGTGTGTGTGTGTGTGTGTGTGTGTGTACATACACACACATATATTTGTACATACAATACTATTATAATATCAATATTCTGAATATTGTCGTCAATATTATTATGCTTATAAATTATCTCTCTTGAGGCGGGACACAACAGTGTCGGGTGAAAAAATCGATTTTTTGGCATTTTCTCAAAGTATACATATTTTAGAATATGTGAAAAGGTGTCAACATAACATATTGAAAGTTGACTAATTTACAGACGATTTATTGAAAGTAGATAGCGTAACGAATTACATATACTAAAACTTGCAATCGCGTTTTTGTCGAAACCACTTTCCTCGCCATAGCCAGAATCATTACCCTAGCTATAATTGTCCGTTTTTTAATTTAAAAAAAAACTAAAATTTTCGTAATTGCAAGTAGCTACCACGTATTATAAATGTAGTTCTGAACTGCAGTAGCTATAACGTATTATGAATATAGTTCTCGTTGTACGTAGCCGATTTTATGTTAAAATTTACTATTTTTTTAAGTCCCCGAATATTAGTACAAGTTTCGCCAAAATTACACTTCTTCTACCACCCGCCATTTTGAGAACATTTGTCTTTCAAAAAAACGGCCATGTACAACGAGAACTACATTCATATAGATTATGAAACTTTTTTATTTTTATTTTTCAGTTCACCCATTGTCAAGTTATCGATCTGGCCGTTGAATCACATTTTTTTATACAGAGGCTCGATTATACTTCAATAACGTTGTTAGTTAAACAAAAATTAATAAAAGTTTGCACGAAATAAGTTTTATGTATGCTCAATAAAATACCTTTTTTTCCAAATCCCAAATAAATAATCTAGTAGACCAAAAAATATCTTTTTCGACCCGTCACGGTGGTGTCATCCCTTAATTTCGAATAAGCAATTCGAAAAAGTGCAGAAAGTCTGTCATGTCCAAGGAGAGTGAAGCGAATCGACTTGGAAAGGATCGTATTTGAACGAATGTATATATAACCATGTATATATAACTATATGTATATATAATTTATATGTATATATAACTATATAACTATTATACATTACTATCCTAATATTAATATTCCGAATATTATCATCAATATTATTGTTCTTGTAAATAGTCTCTTTTAATTTCGAATACGCAATTCGAAAAAGTGCACAGTGCCTCATTTCACGACAGCTATAGCTGCTATCTGAAAGACCGATTCTGAATTTACAATGAGTGGCCCTAGAATGAAGCCACTCGACCTGGAAAGCCTCGTGTTCGAACAAATTTATTCATATATGTGTGTGTGTGTGTGTGTGTGTGTGTGTGTGTGTGTGTGTGTGCGTGCGCGCGCGCGCGCGTGCGCGTGTGTGTGCGTGTGTGTGCGCGTGTGTGTGCGTGTGTGTGTGTGTGTGTGCGTGTGCGTGTGTGTGTGTGTGTGTGTGTGTGTGTGTGTGTGTGTGTGTGTGTTTAACTATTACACATTACTATTGAAAAATTGATATCGTGAATATTCTCGTCAATATTTTTATTATAAATAATTCCTCTCAATTTCAAATACGCAAGTAATAAAGGTCCAAAAAGTCTCTTATAGTGCTGGAAAAGAATTGGAGCGAATCGACCTGGAAAAGCTCATTTTTGAACGAATTCATATGCACTACTAAAATGAATTGTGATCATTTTTAATAGAAATGAGCTCTTTTGATATATTTACCCAGAAAATGTATATTCCGCTGCGCCGAATAATAATGTTTTCTTATATAATGTTTTCATTTGAATCGATGATATTTCTACCTAATATTATTATTAAGCACTATTAATACTATAATAATATTTGCGTTGCTCACCCTACTTCGATAAGAATATAAAATATAAGTGATTATAACGTAAAAATGATCAATATATGCGAAATTAAAATAAAATTGAAACCTATCCAGAATTAATTCCACTAGTGTGTGTAATATGATTATACATGCATATATATATATATTGCGCACTATCGCGACGGATGTCCGGGCCGAACTCGCAGAATCTGAAATGCCTAATATAAACTGCTCAACGCGAGTACATTTTTTAAAATGTTCTGTAACGACGATAAAAATGGAGGGTCACCGAATGTTAAAAAAAAACATATTAATGATAAAACTTGGAAATATGTGACTGACAGGAGAATTTTTTTGCAGCCGTGACTTTGCAGATAAAATGTAAAAGGTCTAAACCTAGTAAATTTGCGCAAAATTTCATATGCCGGTTTATCGTTGGGTAAAATAATTGATCGTGACTTATTTTTATTAAGCGCCACTGTAATTTATCAATGATTCAGAAGTCCCCACAAAATACGACCCTCCGCGAAGGGAATACTTTAAAGGGGGAAACTTTTTTATTTTTTACTTACATACTTTTTTACCTTTTTATTACTTTTTTATATACTTTTTTTTTACTTTTTATTCATTTATTCACTTTTTACTCAGATACCTTTAGGCGAGGAAAGAATTGCTGATAGTCATCATTTCTTTTTTAGAGTAAAGACTTCTTCATTTTTGAGACTTAGGGTATGTTTTATGACCACTTTTCGCTGTTACAAGATATTTTTTTATCAATGTTCAAAAATGCCGGAGGAAGGTCACGGTCTTCTAAACGGGTTGCGGCGGATGTTGTCAGACGGCGTGACACGTAGCGTCGCCGGCAGGATTAATCTGAAAAAGAACCCGAGGGCATTTTTCTTTCGTTAACACTTGTACGTAGAATATGAACCAAGGAGAAGTGAGAAATATTGAAAATCGATGAAACGGTGCGCTTTGAAACAAAAAGATTGAACTTTCCGAAAAAAATGGCTAATTTGGCAACAAAAAAAATACATTTTCTTCTCAATTTCCCAAAATATTTAGGTTCATATTTTAGTCAATAAGGTTAGAAAGATTTATGGAAAATTTTATCAGAATCGGACTAGTTTTTAAGCTATACGTCACGCCACTTTTGAAAACGCAGTTTACAAGACCGCGGCATACCTCCGTCATTTCTAAATATCAATAAATTTTTAAAAATCCACGTACCAGCTAAAAGTAGTAATAAAACATACTCCAGATATCAACAAATAGAAAAAAGTCTTTCCCTTAAAAAAATCGTGTAAATCAGCTATTTTTTCCTCGCCTAAAGATATCTCCCCCCTTAAGGAGGGAATCGATTTAAACGCCCGAAAATAAGTCATTTTTCATGATTTTTTTTAAGGTGACAAAATAATCGCAACATTTTTAAATTTTGACATTATCTTATTACAACTTTCAAGTGTAAACATTTTTTTTAACAAAACAAAATCGTGGCGTTGTCAGGCATTCCTTTAGGCGTCTTTTGAAAAACTATTCATGTCAAAGCCCAACAAGTTATTAATGGGCTGATCGACCTGGCTGAAATTTTGGGAGGTTTCTCACTATAACATAATTGGAAGGATATACCTACAAGAAAATTAAAAACTCTAAATTTAGAAATTAAGTACGCTTTGTGATCAAATTTTCATATTTTTACCATTTTCTCGGCAATTTTCACCCCAAAAAAGTAGCTTATTCACGCGATATAACTTGAGGTATATCCTTGCAATAAACTTATAGTTAGAAACCTGCTAAAATTTCAGCCAGATTGATCAATAACTTATTGAGCTATAACATGAGCGTTTTTCAAAATACGCCTAAAGCGATACTTCATAACGCCGCCATTTTGTTTTGTTTTGAAAATAATTTTTTTTAACACTTAAAAGTTGTAATAATATAAAGTAAAAATTAAAAAATGATGCGATTATTTTATCACCTTAAGGCAGTAGTTTGGTCTAGAGCGAGATTTTTTACGTCATTTTTGGGTTGGAATGACTTTTAAACCGTTGAAGTTGTCTTGATGAAATTTTACATATGTATTTATTGTTCCTTTGAGAATGTATCTGCATTAAAAAAAAATTATTTTAAATATTTTCATGCAGTTTTTAAATTTTTTTTTATTAAAAACATTCGGTACAAAATGGCGGCCTGTTAAACTTTGATTAACGATATATCATACATTTTTCGGGTATTCGACGAGTTATAAAATGTGGGCAAAATTATTTTTGCTTGCTTATAATTTCTATTACTCTGCTAATTTTTGAAATATCAATAAACGGTTTTCACGAGCATATTAAGAAAGGTCTAAGGAATAATAAAATGAAGAAAAAAAATCGATTTTGTCAAATTTCCAGACCAGACTACTGCCTTAAACGAAATTCATGAAAACAGACTCATTTTCGGGTATCTAAAGAGATTTTCCCCCTTAAGCCCTTCTTGTGCTCTCTGTGTGGCAATCCTCACGGAGCGACCAATGTATTCCATAGTTATGTAGATATAATATGTACAAGTGGCACATAACGACTGTGTGTGCCGTTCGTCGTCGTCGTCATCGTCGTCCTCGTCGTCACCACCAGCTACCGCAGACCGCAAAAGAAGCCATTGGATAAGCCCGTATACTATTATACGGTGCTCGTTTCTCGCGGCATCGGCGCGACGAACACGTCTCGTCAGATTGCCCACACACTTGTCCCGTGGCTGGTGTGCCACGAACGAGACACGCTCTCGTAACATGCGGTGCAGCAAACTGTACGCGCACACCCTCCTACATCTTATATATTCTTATATTAATACAAATGGCCCTTTGACGTGCGTACACTCGTTCGAGGGTCGCTTCGTTTGCGCGTGTGCACGAGCTCTCTCTCTCTCTCTCTCTCTCTCTCTCTCTCTCTCTCTCTCTCTCGCGTAATCCTACACGAGACGAACGAGAGCTGCATAGAACCTCTTCGAGGATATATATACATCGAATAGGAGCAATAAATACTAATGATAGAGGATCTCGCGGACTGTTCTCGATCCTGCGAGCCAGTTTCCGCACATTTCATCGTAGACGACCTCAAGACATTGAGCCTTGCATGGTTGGAATGCACCCACACTTTTTTTTGCTCGCTCAATTTTTCTCGAGACAGTCCAGTAAAAGAGACGAATTCCCAGCACTTTTTAGCATACAATATGAATTTTTGACAGTACGTAGACGGTTGCATACTGAAAGTACCCATGTAGGTTTCGCCAATCGAACCGTAACGGCCAATACTTGGACCAATGTTGGCGGGACGATGATCGATTGACCAATTGTACGCCAATGCTCGGCTGAGTATTGACTAGCCAACATTGGTTTGCTGATACGAGGCCAATGTTCGGCCAAATATAGACTCGCTAATCATTGGCTTGTCGATACGAGGCCGATGTTTGGCGAAGTATAGATTCACCGATCATTGGTTTGCCGATACGCGGCCAATGTTCGACCAAACGTAGACTCGCTAATCATTGGCTTGTCGATACAAAGCCGATGTTTGGCGAAGTATAGACTGGCCAATCATTGGTTTGCCAATACGAGGCCAATGTTCGGCCAAGTACAGACTTGTTCATTATTGGTGTATCGATATGAGGCCGATGTTTGGCGAAGTATAGACTCGCCAATCATTGGTTTGCCGATACGAGGACAATGTTCGGCCAAATATAGGCTCTCTAATCATTGACTTATCGATACGAGGCCGATGTTTGGCGAAGTATAGACTCGCCAATCATGTTTTTGCCGATACGAGGCCAATGTTCGGCTGAGTAACGCATGATCGAACCGCAATTCGTATATTGACGATTCACTGTTTCGCGTTGAAGTCATTGAGAGACGAGATAAATACTTTTTACGAGTCCATTGGACATTATTCTTAACAAATATACTACCAAATCAATGCACTCATTGTTGGCCGATTCTCGAACGAGCTCATACGCGATATTCTGCCGATTTTTATGAACCATCCTACACTGACAGAAAAATTCTATTAATATTAACTAACCGCGTCTATTTATTTTTTACTTGAACTAACTAGATTTTTCGTGAAATCAAATTTTTCCTATTGCATTCCATTATTGGAATTATTCATTTTAAATATATTTATTTATTAAAATTAAACTTGAACTAATGAACTGTCTTTATTGCAAATTAAACTTGAACTAATGGTCTGTCTTTATTGCAACACACATATTAACGGGTTGTGGGGGTGGAGAAGTTGCAGAGAGAGAGGAATTATATATATAGGTTAGGTTTGAAAATTCTATAACACTCTCTAATTATCACAATGATATTAACTAATTGATATAGTTTATCAATGCGTGTTTGGCTATGAGTAGGGAAGTTCAAGGTTCGGGCCCCATATTGGTGAAATATTTTCTTCGAACTAATCATTTCGAAATACCAGGTAATGACGAATTACAATACAAAAATATTTTCTTTTTTTTTTGGCAGTGCAGGACCAATTTTGGCGATCTATATTGGGTCGCAATTATCCGCCAAGACTCGGTCGATAATCGGGTCAAGCTCGAGTGCCAATGATGGCAATCTTGAGAGGACTTATTGTTGGCCGGTTCTCGAATGAACTCCTACGCGATGCTCGGCCGATTCTCATAAGCCATTCGAGGGCCAATATTGATTGCGAATATCGGGCCGCTCTTATCATCCAAGGCTCGGTCGATGATCGGGCCAAGTTCGAGTGCCAATGTTGGCAAGCTTGGCGTCGAGCATCGGCCAATCATTGGCCACTACCGATCACCCTACATGGGTAACGCCAATAAAATGTTGCCCCTCAACTCGCCCCAACCCTAAAAAATAGGGGTTGGAAAGTTAAAAATGTCCGTATCTTGATAATTAATAGCTCGATCAAAGAATGTTTCAAACAAAAGTTGTTTGGAATGATAAAATACGGATAAAGTTATCTGACGTCCAGTCCCCTATCTTTGAAAATAACGGCACAAATTTTCAAAGTGTAAGATGATAATTGCACGATCGAGCAACGCATAGAAAATGTTATTCACTGCATTGTTACTGCATAGTTTTTGCAGACGAAGTTTCACGGTCGTGTTATCTCGCGCCGCGGCAATGTAAATTAGCCACCGAGATCGTGCGATTTGACGCAATTGGACTTCTATCATTGGGGTTTTCTGAAAGGAAAAGTGTATGCCAATGATCCACAGACCATTCCGAAGCTCAAGGAAGCAATTGGACGCACCATTAATGAAATTAGTCCGCAAATATGCAAAAATGTAATTGGAAATTTCGTCAGAAGAGTTAACGTTTGCAAACAGGGACAAGGCGGCCATTTATCGGATATTGTATTCCACTCATAACTTCATTTTTGTACCTCATATTAAAATGAAAATACTATTACTTCTAAAATAAATAATACGGTTTATTAAGGGGTTAGGCCACAGTAACGGGTATAAAAACATGTGGGAATTTAACAATTTTTTTGGATGAAAAAGTGATTCACTCATAAAATTAATTACACATCTATTTCGTATGAATATCAAGCTGTTAGAAAATATATCTTTTTTTCAATGTGCAAAATGGCTGACTACTAATATTTTCTTATGTTATCTTTTTTTTCGGCCCTTCGCGGCGTGACATTTAGCTTACACAATTTTTTACCTAGAACAAAAAACAAAAATTCTCGTCAATCTACATTAGAATACCTAGAGAAGAACGTGAGAAATTTAAAAAATATTGTTTTATTAATAAATTGTAGTTATTTGAATTGAGTTGTACGTAGTTGAATGAATCTTCAGTGAAAAATTTCGTATAAAACTGCTCGTAAAATAAAAAGTTTTCGATTAATCAGAAATTCCGTACATACTTCTCTGCAAAACGCAATCAGGAACATGACTTTTAAATCTGAAGTAAATCGAATGAAAATTGTTGAAGTTATTTGCCACGCCAAATGGAAAAAAGCTGTTTCCAGAAAAACGCGTTTAAGGGGAGGGAAAGGTATTAATTTTTTGGTTGCATTTTTCAATATTTTTTAATGAATGCATAATATCTTAAGAATATTGTGTCAAAATTTCAAGTCGATCGGAGCAAAATTAACGAAGTTATGAGTATTTGAGTGTCCGTTGCTCCAGGCCGGGTTTTTATTGCGAATTAGTAGAACAGAGGAGCAAGCGGCGCACGACAGTAAAGAAGGAAGAGTTTTGCGTAGACAAATGCAAAAAGATGCTCTAGATCATGTTGACGGAAGCTTTTGCTCTACGGACCTGGCATCGACGACTCTCTGTGAGTGTAAGAAAATTATCGAGTTTTATTTTGAATTTTTCAATGTGCAAAACTTTAAAGCGTTTTTCTGAAACGTCTCATGTTTGAAGTCCGTATACGCCATAACTCAAAATCTACTCGACCAATCGTTTCAAAATTCTGCACAGTACTTCTTCACATAATTCACCAGGTATTGTCGGGAGCTTTTTGGTTTTTTTTTCAATGATTATTAATTTTACAACAAATTAGCCGATTTTTTTAGCGATAATCGGTTTTTTGCCTCCCAAGTGCTACGAAAAATCGAAAAATAAAATCCTCCCGTGGCTAGCTCGAGAAACATCTCCTTTACCAAATGGATTTTAATTTTTTTTGTTTCAGATGATTCTGTTGCAAGTTATGATGTACACCGCAAAACAACCTTTTTGTAGGCGCCTCCGGAGATTCACTGTCACTCGCTCAATTCTCAATATTTTGCAATAAAAATTTAGGAAAATATTGTTCGAACGTTGCATTATTACATGGAAATTGACTGAATAAATTAACACTATCTTTATCGCCAAAAAAAACCTTAAAAACATGCCTATTTTTCACCGAATTGAGGGGAGAGATACACCTAGGAGCCGGAAAAAAGGTCATTTTTGTGAATTTTTTCAAGGAAAACTATTTGAAATTTCGGATTCGGGTTTTAATTATCTAAAAGCATATACATTCAAAAATATGTTTATTTTTCTTTATTTAAAAATATCAAAAATATACAAGGATATTGTATGATCCTTGGAGCGTCATAAAAAAATCTGCGTATACGGTACCCACTGGCGTGTCTTCAAAAAATCACCTGAAAAAAAAACCAAACGATTATTAAATTAGATACTATAATCTAGTACTTGTCATAGCTGATTTTGAAAATATCGATTTATGACAAAAATGGCGCACGTTTGAACATAAACAGTAATTTTTGGGCCAAAAATCACTTATTATTTTGCCTATAAAACAAAAACTAAGTAACAGGAAAAAAAATCCTATGACAAGTACTAGATAATGGTGTGTAGAATAATCACAAAAAACCTCAAGGCAATCGATTCATTGGTTTTCGAGGAATTTTGGGTACCGATTTGAAAAACGTGGTTTTGAGAAAAACGCGTTCGAAAATTTGGGAATGAATAAATCATGATATTTGTCAGCTTACATAGAATCATCGATACCAGGCCGATAGTGTAGGTCTTCTACGGTCGACGGAATGTTCATAGCTTCTAAATCCTCGACCCCGACCATCTAGGTGTATATCTCCCCTTAACCTTACCCCGCCCTTAAAGTTTTACGTACTCTATGGCCGTCCCATAGGGGAGCTTACGTTGGACGCTCAAAGTCGGTGAAAAAAATGTCTTGCTATAAATCGAATAGTAACTTATTCTTATGATGATAAAGCACCGTTTTAGCGAGAAAAAGATTAATCGATTTTTTGAAAATTCTACTGTGGCCTTACCCCTTAACAAATAAAAATGTCAGGTCATTTTGAGATACCCTGTATATATACTCCATATTTATATACTTATATTATTTATATACATACATATACACACTAGATCGATATTTTTTATCTTTTTATCTGTAGATAAAAATCTAAACACTTTTGCAAGGAATACATACCCCCATATATATATATATATATATATATATATATATATATATATATATATATATATATATATATATTAGGGTGATTGGTTTCAGGGTAACTTTTTTCTGACCCATCGTGCCCGAAAACCTTTAGTTGTTACCCAAAAAAGAAGTTTCGTGAAAGGGGTGTTGTCAAAAAATATTTAGAGGTCGCGAATCAAAATTGAAGGTTTCCCATTTGATTAACATTGAAAAAAATGTTTTTCTCATTATTAGTGTTACCATTCCGCGAATTTTCATATCGCGATGTTTTCCAAGTGGGTTCTCATAGGAAATATGATATATATATATATATATATATATATATATATATATATATTAGGGTGATTGGTTTCAGGGTAACTTTTTTCTGACCCATCGTGCCCGAAAACCTTTAGTTGTTACCCAAAAAAGAAGTTTCGTGAAGGGGGTGTTGTCAAAAAATATTTAGAGGTCGCGAATCAAAATTGAAGGTTTCCCATTTGATTAACATTGAAAAAAATGTTTTTCTCATTATTAGTGTTACCATTCCGCGAATTTTCATATCGCGATGTTTTCCAAGTGGGTTCTCATAGGAAATATGATACTTTACAATAAAGTTCATTGAGCCATGTCCGTAAATTCAACCGTTTCAGTGGTATCATTATTGCAAGTGAGTATTGTATGAAAATATCTATTCAAACGGCTGTAACGCCTAAGCTATTAGATATATGGAAAAAAATTCAAATGAGAACTATGTAGAGAAAGTAATTTGCTACAAAAAAGTCTTATGAGCCGAGCCCGTAAATTCAACTCTTTCTCAGCTATAGGTGGATGAAGTAAAATAAATAGATTTTTTTAAAACAAAACAATATCTATTTATTTTACTTCATCCACCTATAGCTGAGAAAGAGTTGAATTTTCGGGCTCGGCTTATAAGACTTTTTTTGTAGAAAATTACTTTCTCTACATAGTTCTCATCTGAATTTTGTTCGATATATCTAATAGCTTAGGCGTTACAGCCGTTTGAATAGATATTTTGCACAATATTCCCTTGAAATAATGATGCCGCTGAAACGGTTTAATTTACGGCCATAGCTCAATGAACTTTATTGTGGAGTATCATATTTCCTATGAGAACCCACTTGGAAAATATCGCGATATCAAAATTCGCGGAATGGTAACACTAATAATGAGAAATTTTTTTTTTTCAATGTTAATCAAATGGGAAAACTTCAATGTTCATTCGCGACCTCTAAATATTTTTTGACAACGCCCCCCTTTCACGAAAATTCGTTTTTGGGTACCAACTAAAGGTTTTCGGGCACGATGGGTCAAAAAAAAAGTTGCCCTGAAACGAATCACCCTAATATATATATATATATATATATATATATATATATATATATATATATATATATATACACACACATACATACATACATACATACATACACTTCGGTACATACGGCAACACATTTCTTTACGACCTGGACATCATGGGTCAAAATCAGTACGAACGTATATTCGGGGTCGTAATAAAGTGTACAAAAAGGTTCACGCGTGACTCAAGCAGCAAGCGCGTTGGCAAAAGGCCTCGAACGAGCATGCGAGACTCATCTCCAATTTTATGCACCATAAAAGGCCAGAAAAAGAGACGAAGCGAGGGAGAGGCAACGACAGACAGTCAGACAGACAGAGAGCAAGAGCTTGTAAAATTCGAGCTGCCCTAACTGTTGTAGGTCCTGCTTGTCACCTTTTTTCATTTGCCTCCAACATACCGAGCCCATCCCTCCCCCGGTTTGTTTGTCATCTCTGCAATTCTCAGTCCCTCAGCGCTAAGACGAAAACGCGTGCGAAAATTGCCCAAACAAGTATTCCCCATGGTGAGTTTGCTGGTGAGTTTGCGAGCCGGGAAATTCGTGCGTTAAAATCACTGGGAAAACATCGTCGGGACAGGAGCTTGCGTCGGCTAATGGCGCGTGACATAAAGGGAGGGCGCGGCGCTGCGAAGGGTCGGAAGCGAAGATCAACCGTCCGGGAGGGTGACGAGGATCTATGAAGAAATTGTAGTAGATCTTCGGGGAATTCTCGACTGGCGATGTAACGTGGAATAGGAGGTGAAACGATGCTTCTCAACGAAAAGAGAGAATGAGTAAGAGAGAGAGAGAGAGAGTCAATGGAAAGGGGACTCCCGGAGCGAAAACCCATGTGTTCCACACATGTGTTCCCTCGACCAAGGGCCAAACCCTCTCGCTCTCTCTACCTCTTTCTTCTCACTCTATACATACACACATATATACATACAAATATAATAAAACATTTTTCTCAAGTAAAAAAAAGTACGCTAAATAAGCAAAAAATCCCCCCCGAAAACATTGTTTGTTTTACATCATAAAAAAAAATCTGCCTCACCTTAAAAGCTATTTACTATTTGAAATTTAATTACTGTTTAAAACATAGATTGATTTTATGGCGTCTTCTCACTTTACAATTTAAAAAAAATCGATTTTTTTATTACGTTTCTCGAAAGTATACACATCTAAAAGTATCATACTTACATTTTATGAAGATCGGAAGAGTCTAACTTTATTTTTGTGTCACCTTCACTTTACTACCTGAGCACGTTCATCTTCTGCTCGTTAAAAACTTCAAACGCGTTTCACTCGAAGCAACGTTTTTCGACGGCTTGTTGATAAAATCTTCGAAACTACTGAACCGATCCTCATGAAATGTTAACCATATATTCTTTACAACTATAGCTATGGCGCACGTCCAGGAGTTTTGTAAATTTGGATATTTACTCATTTTTTTGCCAAAACGGTGGAATTTTTTTTTATTTTATTTGTTTTTTTCGTAAAAAGTCCGCCGTTTTGTTATTTTTGCGTATATCAAAAGTCGTATGATGTGCACTATAGCCGTTAACGTACTAACTCTGAAACCGTTTGATTTTTTTTTTCGGACGATCCATCTCCGAGATTTCATCAACAGGGCAGACCTACGATTTTAAAGGACATTTTTCAACTACCATTTGCGTCTATAAATAGTGACTTGAATAAGTCATTTTTTTTAAATGTTTTTCGAAAGTGTATTTATTAAGTGATAAATACACCACAGATAAAGTTATTGATATAAACTTTGATATCAATATTTATGATATAAACTTATTTAAAAAATCATGAAAATAGCCTTTTTTAGCGTCTAAAGTGAGAAGACGCCTATTCAAACAGCGTTTTTATTATATTTTATCCATTAATTAATTGCACAAAAAAATGAAATGATTCATAAAATAGCCAAGTAAAATGTACGTATTATGCAAGTGTACATGAAATGCTGTATACAAAAATGGTAAACCTTAGAAACAATCTTATAAGAAATGTTTTAGTTATATGGAAAAAATCATATTATCATAACGAGAAATTGATATCACCGTTATAGAAAAATACCACGTGTGAACCCACGAGTAGACTGGAAATGCTGTGGAAGGTCTTGACGTGCATGATTACGAAGAAAAAGCTCGGGAAGATATAGAATTTTCATATTGATTTTCATGTTATTTAGATGGTATATACAGTCGTATCTCGATATAACGAACATTTGTCCATTCCCTTCCGATAAACACCCGAAACCTTGATACAACGACATAACAATATAAATTATGCTCTAATTGATAATTGCTTGTAAAAATTGCTCCAATTGGAACCTTCCATTCTTTGAAAAACATCCCTATATTTATAGTATTAACATATATTTTTTTCAAAAAAACATTTTAAGTAGCATGTCTGCGATATAACGAAACCTCAATATAACGAAAACTCGATATAACGAACCTCCCTAGAGATTCGTTATATGGAGGTTCAACTGTATATATATGTATACTAGCTTTGTATACACATGCCGGAGCATGCGTTGCAATGCCACTCAAAGAAAGTGTCTATGTTTTAATTCTGTTTATCGAAGTGCTTGTAGAGCCACAATATTTGTTGTTTTCCATTTAGTGCATACACGAATAAACCAGAAGCTTCTCCGACGCGTGAGCAGACCACATACAGCTTGATTTTTCGGAGAAGATGGCAAATCAAGAGAATTCAAAAATTCAGTTGGATAATTGATAACTTCGTCTTGATTCATTACAGTATCGATGGACTTATACGTTGTCGCTTCGCCTGTTATTTCGTTTGGAATGCGGAAATTGATGACATTGACCATTCGTCGATATCTCAATTAGTTCAGGAGTTATCGGCGTTTAAACGTTTCCAAAACTTCTGAAATCGACATTGTTTGAAAAATTTTAACTCCTAAAAGAGAAGAGATAAGAATCTAAAAATTAGCGTGGAGATTCGTCTCGTGGGGTACACTTTTCCAAAAAAAACTTTCAAAAAGTCACTCTATTTTAGATTTTTTTTGGAAAAATCACAAAAAGGCAATCATCCTTAAAAGTTTTCACTTTAGAAGCAAAAAAACGTTAATATTGATAATTAATAATTTTGTTCGTGTTTTTTAACGAAAGTATGCTTTAAGGGGTTACGCGCACTTGCGATTTTGAAAAAATCGATTTTTTTTTATTGCATTTTTTTGAAGTATAAGTATCCGAGAATATGTCCTGAAAATTTCAAGTCGATCCGAACAAAATTGACTGAGATATGAGCGTTGAAAGAGAAGAATCCGTTCTTCGTGTAAACTTAAATTGAAACTTTAAACGCGTTTTTCTCAAAATGGCATTTCTGAAGTCGGTGACCAAGATTACTCGAACACTAATGAACCGATCTTCTTGAAATTTTGCAGGCTTATTTAATACATAAAAATGTAGTCTTTAATCGTTCGATTTTTTTTTCGAAAAAAATGGCCATTTTATAGCCAAAAAACGGCCGTTTTTTTTCGTTAAAATCGAACCATTAACTTTGAATGTCCGCCATTTTGTGAAAAATGAATATTTTTTAAAATCCTTCGATTAAAGACTAGTTTATACTTATATTTGACTAAATCCATCCGCATTTTTTTTTCAGATGATCCACTTCGCCGCAGTGTTGGTCACCGCAAACCGTCTATATAAAAACATTATTTCTTTAACGGCCATTTGCCACTAAAGAATGTAATATTTTTGAATAAAAAAATTACTGAAAGTTCTTCAAGATGTGTTCTTTAAGATGGTATATTGATCGATTAAAAAAGTTTTGTAGTTTTCTTTGAAAAAATTCATGAAAAAGGCCTTTTTTGCGCTACAAGTGGGGGTAAGGCCTTAAAATGGAAAAAAATTATATAGTGCCATTTGTCAATATCTCAATTAGTTCAGGAGTTATCGGCGTTTAAACGTTTCCAAAACGTCTGAAATCGACATTGTTTGGAAAATTATAACTCCTAAAAGAGAAGAGATAAGAATCTAAAAAATAGCGTGGAGATTCCTCTCATGGGGTACAATTTTACAAATAAAAAAATCAGGAAAACCAAAAATGGCCGGGGTCCCGAGCTAGCTGAAATGACGTGGAATATCCCATATGTATAATATGCAGGTATCACACGACGACTCTTGCACTATTATTGTATTTGTAAAAAACCTTTTTCCAAGCCAGTCTTTGTCTTCCTTTCTCCCTCTCTCTCCCTCTTTCTCCCTCTCGCTCTCTCTCACTCTCACTCTCGTCTCACATAACGAAAAAAACCGAGTTCCGAAGGGCCTGAGCGGAACGCGGCCCAGACAATGTCCTCTAATTGCCAAGTTCGAGCGGGGAAACCTTCTTTTTCTTTTTTTTTCTTTATTTTTTTTCGTTCAATTTTCACTGCTGCATTATAACAAGTTTGTCTGCACTTCCTCGAGCATATAACTCACCGCGTATTATACCGCATTCCCATATTGAGCCCTTTCTTCCTGCCGGTTAATACACCGTTCTGCCCCTTCCGACTCCTTCATTTTTGCCTCATTTATTTTCGTCTCTTCGTATTTTTCTTCCGCTCCTGCGACCGACTTTTTTTCGTCATATTCTCGGTCTCTTCTCTCCCTGTTTCTCTATTTTCTCTTGCCGGCCCTTTTGCCCTTCAATCATCGTTTTTTCGATCGTCCTCGCGTGCACATTATGCATTCATATTTTTTTTTTTTTTTGGTATCCTCGAGGGCAGTGGGGGCTGGCAGTGTATTTCGAGTTAGAGAAAAAGTGAGTGGCGAATGAAACGAGTCGTTTGGAGAATTGCAGGCTTTTCGGCGATTGGCTCGGTGCCAACAAATTATACACGTGTATAAGTGTTAAACGCGAGTCGGGGCAATTTTTTATTTGATCTTGTCTTTTTTTTTTGTTTTTCGCTCGCCGGATTATTCCTGCGAGAGACGGAAGGGACGGCGGGATCTTTCGTATAATTGCAATCAAATGTTTAAGGGGATTTGAAAATTATACGTCATCTTCTCGTCCCTTAGCGGTGAAAATGCACCAAGTGACTCCGACATAATGCGTGAGGTAATATTGGAGTACATTACAGACGAGTCCATGTACGCGAGGACAGAGTTCGGGCTCGCGAGACCGGTGCATATACTCTCGTTACGAGCCATTAAACGAAATTGCTGCGTTTAGCCTCGCGGGAGAATGAATGATACCACGCTTTCGACTCGCTCATTCTGAAGTCTCTCTCTCTCTCTCTCTCTCTCTCTCTCTCTCTTTCCATTCCCATCTCGGAAGTTATTGGTGATAATTGGCACGGCCTAAGCGGCGACGGACCTGCCGAGAATCGGCGAAAAACAAAAAATAGGGCGAAATCAAATTGTATGCACCTCTCGACAATATCGTAGGGGACGAATAAAAAAATCGTACGAATTAAGACGTACCACTGTGATGAGGCGAAAATCGACTTTTGAAAACATTTTCTCAAAGTATACACATTAAAGAACGTATCAAAAAAATCAAGTTGACATATCGAAAATTAACGTATGATTTCGTAAGTTACGTACGATTTCGTGATAAGTAAAACGTTCACTCGCGTTTTTCTAGGCTGCATTATAATTCTAGCTGCAATCCGATATTTAATTTTAAAAAACCAAAATTTCCGCAATTGCAGACACTATGGGTGTACGTAGCCGTTTTTTATATTTATTGATTAATATAATTGAATTTCATTAAAAAAAATTAAATCATTTTCAAAATAATTAATTCCTTTTTATTTAATTTGATTACAGAAAATTAAATGTAAAAAAAGTAATTTTATTTCATATAGTTAAAGAAAATAGATGAAAATTTTTTTAACACCCGCTATTTTGTATTTTTTTTTCTAAGGAAAACGGCTACGTACAATAATAACTACATTTATATAGATTATACAACTTTTTTATTTTTACTTTTCAGACCAACAATTCGCAGGTTATCGATCCGGCTGTTGGACCACATTTTGTATACAGAGACTCTATTATACCTCAATAACGTTGTTAATGTTTATTATCTAAAATAAAAATTTATATTAAATAAGTTTGATGTATGCTTGATACCATACCACTTTTTTTCCAAATTCCAGATAAATAATCTAGTAAGTCAAAGAAATTCGGAGCAACCGAACTTTTTCGGCTCGTCACAGTAGTGTCCTCAATTTACAGAATTTCATAAAATGATCCGGTCATACGATAGTTTTATTTTCATGCTAAAAGTACATTTTTTTTATTTTTCATTTCAGATCGCCCTAGTTGCCTGAAGCACCTACACCGATTGGCCGTGTAGCAACGGTGGCGATTTTTTTAAACAATGATAACTCCACAGTTTATTAAGTTTCTCCAATTAAAAAACTCAAACTTGTTAATGCTAAGTATCAATTGTGTGTAAAGTCCCCGCAATCCCATTGTTTTCATGCAAAAAGAATATTGAAAATCGACCTGTTTTTTGGGCGTCGAGCTGATCAAACCATGCTCTCACATTCAAGTGAATTGACAATGTGATTAGCGATCGCAGAGCTCCGACAGAAGCCTACTTCTCAATATCCCGAATAAAATATACATATTCGTCGAATCGAACGATTTAAGGGGGCAGTTACTTTTAAGCGAGAACAAATGTGCTGATTTTCCATGATTTTTTTTTAAAGGAAATATTCATTCATCATTTTTTAGACTTCGGGTATGTTTTACTACTACTTTTGGCTATTGCGTAGTATATTCATTTTTCTATTAACCTTCAAGGGGTCGTCTCACTTTAGACGCTAAAAAATAAAGGCTATGTTCATGAATTCTTTTGATAGGTTTACATTATATTGATATAAAAGTTTTATATTTATATCAATATATTATAAAAGGTTTATATTATATTGATTAAAAGATATTGATATAAAAGTTGTTGCACTTAATAAATACACTGTCGAAATCCATTTAAAAAAAAATGGTAGTTAAAAAAATGTCCTAAAAAATGGTAGGTCTGCGCTGTTGATCAAATCTCGGAGATGGATCATCCGAAAAAAAAGAATCAAGCGGTTTTAGATTCAGTATGTTAATGGCTATAACGCATATGATACGATTTTTTTTATATATGCAACAATAACAAAATGGCGGGCATTTTTCGAAAAAAAGATGTTTTTTTAAACCGTTTTTGGCAAAAAAAGTAATAAACCTAAATTTAAAAAAAAATTCTTGATATCCGCTATAGCTACAGTTGTGAAGAATATGTAGTTAAAATTTCATAAAGATCAGTTCAGTAGTTTCGAAGATTTTATCAACAAGCCGTCGAAAAACGTTGTTTCGAGAAAAACGCATTTAAAGTTTGTTTGGGTTACATAAATACATTTAAAAAAATTATAATCTATTCCGAAAGTGTATTTATTAAGTGTAACAACTTTTGTATCAATATCTATAATATAAACCTATGAAAAATTCATAAAAATTGCCTTTTTTAGCGTCTAAAGTGAGAAGACCCCTTAAAAATTATGGAGGTATAGCAAAGGCTTCTAAACTGCATTTTCAAAACTGGCGTGCCGTATAGCTAAAAGATTAATCGACCGGTTCTGATGAAATTTTGTACAAATCTTTCTAACCTTATTGTCTAAAACATGGCCCAAAATGTTTTCAAAAATTAAAAAAAAAAATCTTTTCATTGTAAAACGTAGCCTTTTGTTTCGAAAAATTCAATCTTTCCGTTTCAAAGCGTACCATTTCATCGATTTTCAACATTTCTCACTTATTCTTGGTCCATATTCTGCGTATGAGTGTTAATAAAAGAAAAATCTTAGTTGGTTTTATTTTCAGATTAATCTGGCCAACGCGGTGACGGTGCCATTTTTAAAGTTTAATAAAAATAAAAAATTCCATGTAACAGCCAAAAGTAGTAATAAAACATACCTTGAGTCTCAAAAATAGCGAAGAAATCTTTCCTTTAAAAAAAAATCATGAAAATCCGCAAAGTATTTTTCTCGCCCAAAGGTATCCCCCCTAAGCGCGAACGCGAATAAATGCATTTCGCTAAGAGAGCACGCACAACGATTCCCGCGATCCTCGAGGTTTTTCCTCGAGGAAGGCGGGCTCCCGGACGATGCGCGAAAAAGGGGAGATATAAAAATTGAAAGAAAAAAAATCCCGTGCAGGGTTAGGAACGTTTATTGTACGCCGCGTGCCAAGAAGGCTGCCAGAGGCGATGGTGAAGAGTGCGCCCGATGTGAAAGTGGAGAATGATGGTGAGAGGGACGTATTTGCGATACTTTTGTATTATAAATTTATATGCATAAATGTGAGTACATGGCACGCCGCACATATGCAGGGATTGTTCGAGCCGAGGGTCTCTATTAGTTGCGGCACGGCTGAGCGATATATAAATAACGAAGTTGCAATAAACGTGTGCGTCGCGGGACGCCGCGACGGTCTCGATGCCGACGCTGTCGCTTTTCAATGCGCGCAAACGGAGTGCAAATAGCCGCAATCGAGAATATCGCATGCTCGTTTGCAGACAGAGCTTTTCGCTTTTCTTTCTTTTCTCTCTCTCTCTCTCTCTCTCTCTCTCTCTCTCTCTCTCTCTCTCTCTCTCTCTCTCTCTCTCTCTCTCTCTCTCTCTCTCTCTCTTTCTCTCTCTCTCTCTCTCTCTCTCTCTCTCTCTCTCTCTCT
>OZ023317.1:22995118-23002618 GCA_964007375.1 Ophion obscuratus
AGAGAGAGAGAGAGAGAGAGAGAGAGAGAGAGAGAGAGAGAGAGAGAGAGGGATGGATGGATGGATGGATGGATGGATTGATGGATGGATGGATGGATGGATGGATGGATGGAAGGATGGATGGATGGATGGATGGATGCGGAATCATTTGTAGATAACAAACACATTGATGAAAATGTTAATTTAATATAACCAGATATTGGTTTGGAAATAACCAAAAAGCAGGTACACGTTTTTCTTGGAGACCCTTGATATTTCGAGGAAAAAAAGTGTTTCACCTCATTCGCTGACGAAAGGTGTACAACTTACATTTTCCTTTGAATATAAAGCCTCTCCGAACAAAACGTGTAGCCGGATGATGTATATATATATGTGGATGGATGGATCGATGGATGTATCGATGGATAGATGGATGGATCGATAGAGCGATGGATGGATGGATAGATGATGTATGTATATGTAGATGGATGGATAGATGAATGGATAGATAGAAGGATGGATGGATGGATGGATAGATGAATGGATAGATGGATAGATGCATAGATAGATATATGGCTGGATGGATGGATAGATGGATGAATGGATAGATAGGTAGAAGAATGGATGGAGGGATGGATGGATGGATGGATGGATGGATGGATGGATGGATGGATGGATGGATGGATGGATGGATGGATAGATAGATGGATGAATGGATAGATAGATAGATAGATGAATGAATGAATGGATGGATAGATGATGTATGTATAGATGGATGGATGAATGGATAGATAGGATGGATAGATGAATAGATGGATGGAAGGATGAATAGATGGATGGATGGATGGATGGATACACGTTTTTCCATCCATCCATCCATCCATCCATCCATCCATCCGTCCGTCCGTCCGTCCGTCCGTCCGTCCGTCCGTCCGTCCGTCCGTCCGTCCGTCCGTCCGTCCGTCCGTCCGTCCGTCCATCCATCCATCCATCCATCCATCCATCCACCCACCCACCCACCCACCGACCCACCCCCCTCTCTCTCTCTCTCTCTCTCTCTCTTTCTCTCGCTCTCTCTCTCTACCTGTCAACGCGAAAGAGTAATGTAAAAATTCCATTACTCATTACTTTATATTTTGTAATGTAACAAATTTTCATTACCCATTACATTGGATTTTGTAATGTAAAAAAAATCCATTGCCCATTACAATGTAATGGGTAATGGAATTTTTTACATTACAAAATATAAAGTAATGAGTAATGGAAATTTTTACATTACAAAATCCAATGTAATGAGTAATGGAATTTTTTTACATTATGAAATGTAAAGTAATGGGTAATGGAAATTTTTCCATTACAAAATCCAATGTAATGGGTAATGGAAATTTTTCCATTACAAAATCCAATGTAATGGGTAATGGAAATTTTTTACATTACAAAATATAAAGTAATGGGTAATGGAATTTTTTACATTACAAAATCCAATGTAATGGGTAATGGAATTTTTTTACATTACTTAATGAAATGTAATGGGTAATGAAATATTTTTCCATTACTTTTTAAAGAAGTAATGAATAATGCATTACTTTTTCATTACAAATTTCGCAACCCTGCTTCTTAAATACTAAAAGTATATTATGTAAATAAAAATTTATTTGTCTAATTGAAGAAAGACTACGTTATGTTGGGATAAAGTTCCAAAAAGGACACACCTCCGATTAATTTGGGATTTTGTGTACCCATGTATTTTTACTCGCTATTCACGAGTATTATAGTGAACATGCCAGTCAATTTTATTTTCAAGGTCAAAACTCACAAAAACTGATTTTTCAGAAGTTCTTCTATTTTACTTGACTAAATGTTGATCTCAGAGGAAAATGTTTTCTACAAAAGATGTAGACTATAGAAAGGTTGATCTTTTATGTTCTGTACAAATTTTGCCTATAATCAATCTGGTTGGAGGAAAATGGGATAATGCTCCAAAAAGTACATTTCCCTAAACCCTATTGGTTGCAATATTATCTACTTACGCACTTTACCGCGGGAAGGTTGCAGTTTGATATTTAACACTATACGCATACCTAAATAACAAACAAACCCATACAACACACAACACAACAAACAAACTCAAACAAACTTAAATCTTCCCGCAGTAAAGTGCGTAAGTAGAATATCGAAACTAATGGAGTTGTGCTTATTAAAGTACTTATTCGAATGTACTTATTGGCGTATTACCCCATTTTTCTCGAAACAGAATGGTTTTAGACAAAAACTGTATAGAACATAAAAGATCAATCTTTTCAAATGCTACAACTTTTGTGACAAACATTTTTCTCCAAGATCAACATTTATTAAACTAAATTACAAAAACTTTTTCAAAATCAGTTTTTGTCAGTTTTGACCTCGAAAATCAAACTTCCGGGTATGTTCACAATCATATTCGTAGTCAGTGAGTCAAGATACACGGGTACACGAAGTTGCAAATTTATCGGAGGTATGCTTTTTTCGGAACTACACCCTTGGTATGGCACTGAAGTTTGCATCGTTGGGATGCAACAAAAGTTCTCTTTAATTTTTTCGATTTCTTCATTTTCATTACAAACTATAATTCTTTTCATTAATTAAGGTTGTGGATCTCTTAAGAGGATAAGAAAGACCAGTTTGAGTGATTTTCGTATCCTAAATCGGCGAAGAAAACGTGTGCAAAAGAGGAAAAATGAACTTTCGTTGCATTCCAACGATGCAAACTTCAACATCATCCCTTCTGTTGATTTCAAGGACAATAGTCTGAGAGAACCGTCTTCGAAATCAAATGTCCTCAAAATCAGTTTTCCATAGTGTACATATATATATATATATATATATATATATATATAACGACGTGTACAAATCTCGAACAGCCCCGTTTTTTCTTTCTCTTGAAGCGTGCGATATCTGCTACCCTCTGATATCTGCTTGTACAAAGAATTCTCCCTCCCTCACGGTCTTTCTCTCGAACAGATTATTGTAACACTCCGGATACGTACAGTTATAGTTTTACACGTATATACGTCGGGCCTCGTGTACGGTACACGCTTGGGTAAGTAACGAGGCACTTCAGTGCCGAGCAGGCCCTCTCGTATAACATCATCGCCGCACGATTTACAAGTCTCTCCAGTGTGTACACTTTGTTATCCCGCGATGTATAAATCGACGCGCGCTCATGTTCGCGTTACCGGTCCCGCCATAATTGCTCATTTGTTTCGGTCAGTATTACGATAATTGTTAGCGAGGCAGAGGTAGATGTTGTGGAAACGGTGATAGTGCGGCGGCAATCCGATAGAATTGGTTTTGCAAAAAGGGAAAAACAAAGCGCCGAGACAGAATCAATTGTGTACGCCGGCCTGTTATGAAAATTTCTTAGGGTGAAATTTACGGTATACGAAGCATTTATTTTTTAGAGACACTACGCCATCCAGGTAGACGAACAAATTTATTCAATTCGGTCAACGTCACGATTTATTTTATTTGAACAAACGATTTTTTCTAACCGGTGGGATTTTGAAGAAAATACGGCAGAAAAAGAACGGTCAATACTAACAATTTAATCAATTCAATTGAGGGGTTGCCCCCACTTGCGATTTTGAAAAAATCGATTTTTTTTATTGCATTTTTTTGAAGTATAAGTATCTGAGAATATGTCCTGAAAATGTCAAGTCGATCCGAACAAAATTGACTGAGATATGAGCGTTGAAAGAGAAGAATCCATTGTGTAAACACCGGAAATTGAAACTTTAAACGCGTTTTTCTCAAAATGGCATTTCTGAAGTCGGTGACCAAGATTACTCGAACACTAATGAACCGATCTTCTTGAAATTTTGCAGGCTTATTTAATACATAAAAATGTAGTCTTTAGTCGTTCGATTTTTTTTTTTCGAAAAAAATGGCCGTTTTATAGCCAAAAAACGGCCGTTTTTTTTCGTTAAAATCGAACCATTAACTTTGACTGTCCGCCATTTTGTGAAAAATGAATATTTTTTAAAATCCTTCGATTAAAGACTAGTTTATACTTATATTTGACTAAATCCATCCGCATTTTTTTTCAGATGATCCGCTTCGCCGCAATGTTGGTCACCGCAAACCGTGTATATAAAAACATTATTTCATTGACGGCCATTTGCCACTAAACAGTGTAATATTTTTTAATAAAAAAATTACTGAAAGTTCTTCAAGATGTGTTCTTTAAGATGGTATATTGATCGATTAAAAAAGTTTTGTAGTTTTCTGTAAAAAAATTCATGAAAAAGGCCTTTTTTTTGCGCTACAAGTGGGGGTAACGCCTTAATGTAACGATTTATCATGCGCGCGCGCGCGTGTGTGTGTGTGTGTGTGTGTGTGTGTAGAGGGCGGAATTGGCAGTATACGGAGAATTTATTTTTTCAAGACACTACGCTATACAGGTAAACTGAAGTTTTTATTTAATTCGATCAACGTAATGATTTATTTTATTTGAATGGACGATTCTTTTTGGAACCAATGCAAATTTGAAAAAGTACCGCAGAAAAAGAAGAATCAAAACGAACAATTTATTCATTTCAATTAATATAATCATTTATTATATACATACATACATACATACATACATATATATATATATATATATATATATATATATATATATATATATATATATCAGAACGAGAGTAAAATTAATAACGCGAACAAATTGTGAAAATTACAGTACAAATAAACTGTATGAAAAGTAGTATATGAGATATATCATTCAGTCTAATTGCAGTGGAACCTCAATTATCCGTACCTCAGTCATCCGAACCCTCAATTATCTGAGCGTTGGCGCGAAATATACTTCGTTGTGCAAAACGAACGACTGAATGAAATTAAAGCAATAAAATAAGCGTTCGATTTAAAAAAAAATTAAAGATACATTTTATCAGAAAGTAAATATGTATACATATGTGCGTGCCTGCGTGTGTGTGTGTGTGTGTGTGTGCGCGCGTGCGTGTGTGTGTATGTGTGCATGTATATATATCTTTAATGTAGGCTATATTTCTAACGTCAATATATACTGTTTGCCCATTCAAATTCGTGTTGTATGCTACCGCTTCAGGAAAAAATTGCGTTTCGGTTATCCAAACTTTTGATTATCCGGAATACCGTAGGACTGTATTAAGGCAGGATTCTACTTTGAAACTTTGAAAAAAAAATTTTTTTTTTACATTTTTCGAATGTAAATATGTTCAAGAATGTTCGGTCAAAATTTTATAAAGTTCCAAGCAGTCTAACTATCCTTTTTCGCCTTTCGAACGCACCTACCTGAGCGCGCTATTGTGACCCGCCCGGCGCGCGGTCCGGACTCACCAAAACTTTAAACGCGTTTTTCTCGAAACGACATTTTCAAGTACCGTGGTCGTGATAACTCAAAAAGTACTGAACCGATCCTTATGAAATTTGGAACACATATTCTATATGTGTGTACCAACCGACCTAACTACAATCAACTTAAAATTTTGATTAGAACTATTTTTTTATTGCAAAAAAAGACCCAAAAAAACGCATTTTTTTTTCTTCGTATTTTAGCCGCCATTTTGTTAATTTTGCACGTATATGAAATATTCTAGTTAGGTCGGTTCCTGAAGACATACTGAACATGAAACTATTTGATTTTTTTGTTTCAGACCATCCGTCGAGAAGATTTCACGACCACGGCAACGGTACCTGCTTTTCGAGGCGTTGGCTTTAAACATATTTTACGTGTACAAAAAATGAATAAAATACATTTAAATTTTTTTTTTTATGTACTTAAAGAGTGTATTTATTGAACAGTTTGAACCCCATATCGATATCTTTAATAGTATTCTCAGAAAAAATTCACGAAAATAGCGTTTTTTCATGGTTTCAAAGTAGAATCCTGCCTTAAGTTAAAATAATAATATTAATATTATTAAATTGATATTGAGGTAATATATTAGATTTAATTTATGTTAATATTGCAATATTACCGTAATAATATCATAATATTAACATTACAATCATATTACAATACTATTAATATTAAAATAGTACATGTTATTTTTTGATTGACCATTTTGTGGAGCCAGGATAAATTGATAATTCGAAAAAAAATCATAAAAATTACAGAAAAATTAACTGCACTCTCTCTCACTTTTCACTTGTTATTCATTTGTTTTTATAATTTGTATCAATAAACTATACTGTACTATAAGTCATTAATGTTGCATCTCGCTAAAAAAAAACCACAACTAAGGCATAATAAAGAAATCAATCAATCGGTCTCTTCGCGAGAGCGACAGATCGAGAAACTTTGTACGTTTCATTAATCGTGAAAGAACGGAGTCCCAACTTCTAGAGAGTTACGTTGACGCGCCAATACGCTTTTCCCGAACGAAATTCACACGACGCACAGTGCATCGAACGTATGAGGAAATGGGTCAAAAATCATAACTCTTTTTAAATGCGGTAAACATTTTCATTTCTTATTAAAAATATATCAGCTATCTCCAATATTATTAAAAAGTACTCCATTGATCCCTAATCTAGTCAGAATTTGCTGATTCTTCGTCACTGGACTATTCCATGTCTAAGCTGTAGGAAGTGGAGGCCTCTTTTTCTAAAATCATATACTTTTGAACCTCTTCATCAGCGTTAACCTCTTTCTTAGTTATTATTTTTCTTTTGCTGGATATTGGAGGTTCAGAAGTTATCAGAAGCATTCTCATGAGGTCCTTTTGCGTGTCTATTTTCGAGCATTAACCTGTGTGTCTTGCTTTTGTTATTTCTTCGTGAAATTGGTCGGAATATTGTTGAAGTTTCAATACAAAACAATTTTTTCTGCAAACTGCGTGTTTTTAATTTATTTTTACATTTTCTATCCATACATCTAGTAGCAAGGAGTTTTTTAATAATAAAACTGCCTCTCCTTGAAAAAGACATGATACAACAATTATTCGCAAGAAGACGTAAAAAAATTAATGTAAATATGATTCTACATCAATGTAGAAATAATTATGAGCAAAAATGTAAAGAACACTTTTTGACATCTTTTGTTCAAAACCATCATCAAAGTTTAACAATACAACAAAGTGCACTACATTTTGTACAGTAGGTTCCAGGACCTGTAAACAACGATAGAAACAATTCAAACACTTATTTATAACAATACTTTAAAGAACATACCTTGAACTACGATCTCCGTAATTGATTTTCAAAAATACGTAAAACTTTCGGTATAATACGATTTGCACGAACAACAAATGTTGAATAATAATGAATCAATTTTTATTTACATTCCGAAGACCTTAATGAGGGTAGTTATAACTTGCTAAGGACGATAAGCCACAGATTAGTAACTGTTTGGCGTTGTGTATTGACTAATATGGTTTACAAAAATAATCACAACTCGACGGAAATATAAACTTGGTTTTTTCTTCGTCTTTGTCTTAGGCTCGATGCACTGTGCGACGTAGCGTTGGTATGTTGGTGATTGCACGAGAGTTGCACCGT
>OZ023317.1:23007618-23015118 GCA_964007375.1 Ophion obscuratus
TTTGTTTTCTTCGAAAAATGTCCGCCATTTTGTTACTTTTGCATATATTAAAAATCGTATGATATGCGCTACGGCCATTAACATACTGAATCTAAAACCGTTTGATTTTTTTTTCTGGATGATCCATCTTCGAGGTTTCATCAACAGCGCAGACCTACAATTTTTAGAACGTTTTTTTAACTACCATTTTAGTCCTCAAATAGTGACTTCAATAAATAAATAAAACATTTTTATGTATTTCGAAAGTGTATTTATTAAGTGTGACAATTTTTATATCAATTTCTACAATATAAATCTATCAAAAAAAATGCACGAAGCCTTTTTCAGCGTCTAAAGTGAGAAGACCCCTTAAAGGTCGTTGATGATTACACTTTTTCAAAATCAATTTGTATGCTCGAGTTTCGATTCATCGGCACGTGAAAAAAATTATTTGAAAAATCGACGATCGTCAACGACTCGTATTTATTGTTATCCTGAATAACCCGTTTGGTTTTTAAATTATAGAGGGACCGTTTAAGGGCGGGGTAAAGTATTACAAAATTTTTTAAATTTTTAAAAAAAAATTTTAAATGAATGCATAATATATCAAGAATATTGTGTTAAAATTTTTATGCAATCGAAAAGTGTTCTCAAACTTATGTGCAATGAGCGGTAAGCGACCAAACTCTTCTGCGTTTTTCAAACCGTTTTTCTGAGACTTGTCATATTTGAAGTCCGTGTGCACTATAACTCAAAATCTACTGGACCAATCGCTTTGAAATTTTGCACAGTACTTCTTCACATAATTCACCAGGTATTGTCGAGAGCTTTTTTGTTTTTTTTTTTAAATAATTACTAATTTTTCAACAACAAATTAGCCGATTTTTTTTAGCGAAAATCGGGTTTTTGGCTCCCAAGTGCTACGAAAAATCGAAAAATCGAAAAAAAAAAAATCCTCCCGTCATTACCTCGAGAAACATCTCCTTTAACAAATGCATTTTGATTTTTTGTTTCAGATGATTCTGTTGCGAGTTATGGTGCACACCGCAAACCAACTTTTTTTCGAGGCGCCTCCGGGGTTTAATTTTCACTCGCTCAATTTTGAATATTTTGCAATGCAAATTTAGGAGAATGTTGTTCAAATGTTACTTTATTATATGTAAATTTTTCAATAAACAAACACTATTTCGCCGAATTAACTTTACCCCGCCCTTTAACCGGAGAGTGTCCACCGCCAAACGTCGCGAAAAAAATGTCTTCAGGTGCTGACGGCCATGCATTTGTTGTTCTTATTAAGTTTTGTTGATTGATATGATTATTTTTTAAAGGCCCTCAATATATGAACCTCTATGTAAAAAAAATGCGTTCCTTTTTCACCAACCGTGTCCTACAAAAAGATTCGGAATTTGGCCATTTTTTTCGGGCCTTCAGGTAGCCCCCTTAAAAAAAAGTATAAAGTGCTTCAGAAAGTATATTTTAAAAATCGATTTGGATCACATCACTGAGAATCCACTTAATTATCGTTTGTTATTTATTTTACTGCACTTTGACGTAACATCACCACACCTGTATACCCTCACGAAGCGTGTAGGTTATGTTTCAACAAGCCGAGGTTTTTTCTCGTGACTTTTAACATATTTCCGATTCAAACGTGTAAAAATTTTCAAACGGCGTTCATCGGGGAACAGTGCAGAATCCAATTGGATCCCAACGAGGATCCCCGTGTGCGGTATCCCTGAAAATTCTGTATAGAGACGCGAGTGCATCTTGGGACTCCCCAACAAATTTGTGCACGGGTTTATATATATATATATATATATATATATATATATATATATATATATACTGTGAGGAAAAACGTTTTAAACCCTTGTCATCTATGTAATGTTGGCTGTCAAAGCATATGGCTGTTTCGAGGACTGGCCTTGAAGTCTAATGTCCTCGAAATTACCTTTCCTTATAGGTGTATATGGACAACAAATATCTGCGTGTGTGTTTTACGTACACGTCCGGAGGACGGAGAGAAATCGAGCGCAGTGAGAAAGAGGGCCATCCAGAAGAATTTGTACGACGAATTGCATTAATAAATTCGACAAGGGGAGAGGTAACTGGCGTTTCCGAGACAGCTATTTATTTATGGGGTTCGGGAGAGAGCGAGAGAGAAAGAGAAAGAGAGAAGAGAGAGAGAGAGAGAGAGAGAGAGAGAGAGAGAGAGAGAGAGAGAGAGAGAGAGAGAGAGAGAGAGAGAGAGAGAGAGAGAGAGAGAGAGAGAGAGAGAGAGATAGAGGAGGATGCTGCGTTACCGGGACTCGGGGGTCCGTGAAGGATTCAAACGCGGAGAGAGGTAGCGAGTGAGAGGGAGAGCAGCTCTTTGACATGGGAGAAAAAGAGTGCGAGATGCGTAGGATCTGGTGAGAGAAGAAGCCCAAAAAGCGAAGGAGGGCGAGAGAGGGAGAGAGGGAATGTTGAGATGAGAGGCAAAAGTAAAAATAAAAACGATAAGGATGGACCAAAAGTGTGTATTCGTGCGCGATAGCCCGAAGGACCCCAAAAGAACGAGAGAAAGATAGAGAAAGAAGGAAGGAAACGACGCTGGGCCAATATATATATATATATATATATATATATATATATGGTGTGTGTATGTATATATGAGGCCCCAGGATTGTGGGACGAGAATGATCGCCACGCAGCTGCTTCGTTACTTTCGGAATTTTTCGGTCTCAATTCTCTCTCTTCTTCTCCCTCTCTCGCACTCTCTGAACCTCTCTTTCTCTCTCTCTCTCTCTCTCTCTCTCTCTGTCGCTCCCCGCGTTTCGTCCCTAGCACGCAGGAGACTCAAAGTGCATATCCTGTGGGAACTCGGGAGCTCGCGAGACAGCATGTGCACTCATTCCCGCAACACGCAAGACTCGAGTTTGTTTGGGTTTGTTTGGGTTTCAGTAAAAAATTCGAGCGAAAAGTTATTTCGAAAATTCCCAAAGAGATTCCGTAACGATTTTGTCACTTTCCATGCCTAATTAGTTACTCTCTGCCTCTTTTCATCGTACACGACCGATCTTGCGATTGCGGATGATACACGAGAAGATAAACAAACACGAATCCAAGTAGATTCCGCAGTGTTTCCTGATTGACGTCGTTTGAGAATATTTTATTTGAAATTCCCAACTGGGATTTGTTGGATTTCCCACATCTCTGTAGGGAATTGTCGGGGACACCCCGCATAGGCAGTCCTCATTGGGATTCAAATGGATTCTGCCCTGTTTCCCGATAAACGCTGTTTGAGAATTCTTACCACGTTAAAATTCAAAATATGTGAGATGTCACGAGAAAAAAATCGACGTGTTGAAACATAACCTCCACGCTTGGTGAACGTGTACGTGTGTCGTGATATTATGTCAAAGTGCAGTAAAGTAAAAAGCAAACGATAATTACAGTGGATTTTTTTAGTGATATGTTCGAAATCGATTTTTAAGATATCCTTTTTTAAGCGATTTATAGTTTTTCAAGGTAAGATTTATACTTTTTTAAGATCCACTCATTTTTTATATCTATATATTATGTTTAGAAAATCCAACGTAAAGAATGCGATGGAATCCATCAAGAATCGCATCGGATTCTGTTTGATAACGTGGGAATTCTTCAGGATTCAAATTGGATTTCTACATTGGCTTTCTATGGAGAATCCCAACTAGGATCCAATGTACTTGACATAGATTCCGCGTTATTTCACGATTGACGTCGTTGAGAATATTTTTTTTTGCAATTCCCAACCGGTATTTGTTGGATTTCCCAAACGAAAAAAAAAATCTTTCCTTGATCCCGAGCACAAATTTATTGGCGAGTCCCAGGATGCACCCACATCTCTGTAGGCATTTATCAGAGACACCGCACATAGGGAGCCCTCATTGGGATTCAATTGGATTCTGCACTGCGTCCCGATGAACGCCAATTGAGAATTCTTACCGCGTCAAAATCCAAAATATGTTTTGAGCGTGTACGTGTGTCGTGATATGTCAAAGTGCAGTAAAGTAAAAAAACAAACGATAATTACAGTGGATTTTAAGTGATGTGATTCAAATTGATTCTCGAGATATACTTTTTTAAGCAATTTCTACTTTTTTGAGGTAAAATTTATACTTTTTTACGATCCACTCATTTTGTGTATCTTCACATTTTGTTTAGAAAATTCAACGTACAGAATGCGATGGAATTCATCATGAATCGTACCGGATTCTGTTCGATAACTTTGGGAATCCTTTAGGATTCAAATTGGATTCGTATATTGGATTTCAATGGAGAATCCCGATTAGAATCCAATGTATTTTGCATGGATTCCGTGCTATTTCACGACTGACATCGTTTCAGAATATTTTATTTGCAATTCTCAACTGGAACTTGTTGGATTACCCGAAAAAAAAATCGTTTCGTGAACCTGTGCACAAATTTGTTGGGGAGTCCCAAGATGGTCCCACATCTCTATAGGGATTTATCAGGGTCACCGCATATAGGAAGTCCTCATTGGGATTCAATTGGATTCTACACTGCTCCTCGATGAACGCCATTTGAGAATTCTCACCACGTTCGAATTGAAAATATGTTAAGTCACCAGACAAAACTCGGCATGTTGAAACATAACCTGCACGTTTCGTGAGCATTTACGTGTATCGTGATATTATGTCAGCGTGCAGTAAAATAAATAACAAACGATTATTACAGTTGATTTTCAGTGATGTGATTCAAACCGATTTTTCAAGGGGCAATACCAGTGTGACACTTTTAAAAAATCGATTTTTTTTTTGCTTTTTTCGACAGTTTATACCTTCAAGAATATCCTGTAAAAATGTCAAGGTCATATCTCTATCATTTTATCTCGCAAAAATCGATAGTTAAATCTTCATACGCGTTTTTCTCGAAATGAGATTTTTCAAATTTGCTGACATTGTAACTCAAAGAGCAATTATCCGATTGACTTGAAATTTGAACTGAGTACTCTTGAATATATTTACTCTACAATGACGTAGGATATTTTTGATTGGATCGAAATTGACGATTTGTCATTGAAAAAAACGACCATTTTAAAGGCAAGAAAACAGACTTTTTTCATAACTACGCCATTTTGTTAGATTTTGATATTTTTCAAAAATCCTACGTCATTGTACAGGAAATACCTTCCAGTTTAACGACATTTTTCCTTTTTCGGTTTCAGCAACTCAATCGGCCGGAATCATGTCAGCGGTGGAGGATCTTTTTTTTGGCGCCTCCGAAGGTAGCGCACAAGTCGCTTGGATCTCAATATTTTTCTATGAAAAAATTATGTTATATAGGTCAAATATAGCCGAATATATTTTCAATTTTCCGAAAAATTTAATTGAGTACTTTTCTTCCAAAAAAAGTCCCCAAAATCACCCAAATTTTCAGCCTTCACACAGGTATAACCCCTTAAGATATACTTTTTAAAGCGATTTATATCTTTTTGAGGTTAGATTCGCGTTTTTTTAAAGATCCGCTTATTGTGAATATCTATATATTTTGTTTAGAAAATACAACGTACACAACACGATGGGATCCACCAAGAACCGTATCGGATTCTGTTCGATAATGTGAGAATCCTTTAGGATTCAAATTGAAATTGAATAGGATCCCCATTCGGAAATAGGGACAAGTATTGGAATCCACTCGATCCCTACGACAATTTCTGCATGGGACGTTTTTACGATGGATTTAGCGCGGCAAAATATTTCGTGCGGAATCTGCGTGACGGAGTTGCGCGCGTCAATTTATCTCGCATATAGGCTCGCGCTGTCGCTCCACACGCTATATTCATACACAGGCTTGGAGATACCGCGATATCACTTATTCATCACGGCCATAAGTAAACTCCCCCGTGCCTCTTTGGCCGGGGCCCCGAGATAAGATAGGATCCGCGGCGTAACTCGCGCAAAGCTGCCTCTTTTTCCCTATACGTATAATATTTGTACAAGAAAATTTATATATATATATATATGAGGGAAATATTATTTTAAAGACATGTGACTTCGAGGACCGTCCGCAAAGCAGCCAGCTGTGCTGATAGCCAGCATTACATAAATTTAACGGGTTCAAAATATCCTTTCCTTATACATATATCTCCACATATGATAAAACTGTAGTGTCTGCATGTTTGCTCGCTTATAACTCGAGAACTACTGAATCGATTTCGATTAATCTTTCACGAAAACACGACTCGAAGTCTGGAGTAGGATTTAGGCTAATGGGCATTGCGTCTTGCACTTAATTACAATCAGAATAAATAAACGTAACAAAGTTCTTATTTCAAAAACAACCAAGCACAAGCGAATAAACGAATGAACAAAGAAACAAAAATTGTCGATTAATCACGAGTTCTGTGTAATTCGGTCATTTTCACAAATGGTCTTTGCAATTCGTTATTATTTTCGCAAAACAATGTATAACAAAAAATTGAAAAAAATAGTTAATGAAAACGAATCTGGAAGTATTGTGAATGGCGGAAGGAATGGAAGGAATAAAAGAGGGGATGGTAAATGAGGAAGGACCCCGTACCTCTGAGGAATACATATAAAAAAAAATAAAAAAAATAGTTAATGAAAATAAAGTAATTAACAAAAAATTGCACGCGATCAGTCGTGCTTCGTTTGTAAGTGAATCCCTGTCTACGTATAATGAAACTGTAAGGGGTGCTTTGTCAATAATTTTAGAGTTTTTGGAACATTTCGATACAGATCGTTTGTATTAATGAAATCGATTGGAAGTGGAGTGGGCGACGGTAGTGAGAGGGTGAGAGAGGAACAGAGAGAGGTTTTGGTGGGTGAGAATGTCACACAGTGAGGTTATACGGACCCTTCTCAGCATCTTATGTAAAAAAAACTCCACAAACCAGGCAAAAATTTAAAAAATATATAGCATTACTTATAGCATTTTTTGACATTTTTTAAAATTAAATTAAATTCTTTTAAATTAAATTCAACTCTTCTGAATAGAATGAATTTTAAAAAAATCAAATTAAATTCGTTTAAATTCAGTTTAATTTTCTTTTAATGTAATCTAATTTTGTTATATCTACACGCATATGTATGTATCGAGCCGGAAAAATCGAAAAATAGAAACCCGCTCTTCCATCGGCTACGAAAAAAAGAACTATTGGCGTGTCGCGCCGTTCGATGTACTCGAGCAAGCAACCGAACATTATCGTGCCAACGCGATGACTGAAACGAAAAAAAAAGCACTGACGCCAGCACTCGAAGTCACGCGAAATAATCACATTTTTCATAAATTACTTTTTTTTTCTCTCGTACTTTATCCATACATCTTTCGTTATTTTTTTCGCAGCCCAATACGATTCTTAGAACGACGCAAACATTGAAAAAGTTTTGTGATACCTCGATTTTTTTTTGTTTCACTTTCATCTGTATTCTTTCGTATGTATTCGCAACAATTTCAAAGAAAATAACGATTTTTTTTTCGTCTGGCGATAAAACACGTCTTTTGAAGCTTTTAAGC
>OZ023317.1:23017618-23100118 GCA_964007375.1 Ophion obscuratus
ACGTGTAGGAACCGCGACAATCTCTGTTGGCTCGATGACTCTAGAGACGAAATTCGGGGCTGGAGCTTTGGTCATAGGTACTGGGTATTTTCTATTGAATTGACACTCGCGAACCTCGTCGCCGGTATGCGCGAAATTAAGGGGTCGGGATGAAAACAAAGTTTTGAAAAGACGTTTTTTTCTTATTGTAGAGTTTTATAGCATAGGGTGTTAAGGGTGTTAACCAAAACGAAAATTTTGAAAATATCGATTTTTGGTTTTCGACGGATGCTCAAAATATGAAATTGCCAAAATTTTCTCTGGAAATTTCAAGTCGATCCTTTCGAAATTGAGGGTGTTATGGGCGCTTACGAGCAGGTTCTGCGAACCGGCGAACTTGAAACGCGTTTTTCTCAAAATGATTTTTTTAAGTCGGTGACCAAGATATCGCAAAAATCAGTGCACCGATCTAGTTCGAATGTTACAAAAGCTTTTTAAAAAGCAGTGCTTGAACGGACGAATTATTTTTTCGTTGCATAGTTTGTTTTATCAACGAAAATAGAGCTTTTTTCACCGATACTTTCACTTTGAACTAAGGCCATTTTTTCTAAACTCAATATTTTATGAAAAATGTCGTCCAAGCACTAGGTAATTTCACGCAAAAACTAAATTTAGATGGATTTTTTTTTGTTTGGGATGATTTGTTTGCCCGCAGGCGTTGGTCACCGCAAAATACGTTTTTCAAACAGCGGTCTGCACAAACCATTGTATATACGACATTTATAAACAATTTTTGGAAAAGGTTCCGAAAACCCCCAACCTTCGATCGAGCTGAAATTTTGCACAGACCTCGCCTTTAATATCCAAGACAACCCCTGAAGAGATTTTCGGCGTCGTGCAATAGTTTTTGGGTTTCGGTTTGCGTGTTTGAATTTGTTCGTTCGTATTTGTTTGTTTGTATGGGGTTGCTTGTTTGTTTGGGGTTGCTTGTTTGTTTGGCGTTTCTTGTTTGCTTGGCGTTTCTTGTTTGCTTGGCGTTTCTTGTTTGCTTGGCGTTGCTTGTTTGCTTGGCGTTGCTTGTTTGTTTGGCGTTGCTTGTTTGTTTGGGGTTGCTTGTTTGATTGGAGTTGCTTGTTTGTTTGGAGTTGCTTGTTTGTTTGGGGTTGCTTGTTTGTTTGGGGTTGCTTGTTTGTTTCGGTTTGCTCGCTTGTTTGGGTTTGCTTGTTTGTTTGGTTTTGTTCGTTTGGGTATTTTGGGCAAAACAGAACGCGCGATGACATATATAGGTAGTAGACGTAGCAGATATAGTCGGCGTGCGTGAAAAAAAAAACTTTAAAATTCAATATTTCGAAAACTATTGCGAGTCGCCAAAAATCCCTTGAGGGCTTGTTTTAAAATATTAAAAGGAAGGTTTGTGCTAAACTTCAGCTCGATCGATGGGAGGGGGGGGGGGGTCAGAACCTTAGCCTTAAAAAAAAATCTTTAGTCTTCAATATCTCGAAAACTATTGCGAGTCGCCAAAAATCCCTTTAGGGGTTGCCCTAGAATATTAAAAGGAAGGTTTGTGCAAAATTTCAGCTCGGAGGTTGGGGGTTTCCGGAACCTCATCCTTATTTTTAATCCAAAAATTGTGAACGATACTTGAAACCATACTCTTTGATATAAAAAGAAAAACAAACGAAAATTTCCCCACGTGTTTGCAGAAAAAAATCACGAAAATTCCTCTTTTTTCTGGCCATGAGCTGGATATAACTCGTTAATTTTGATGTGCAACCAAAGTTTTGTGAAAATCCGAAAGATTGACTGAGTTGTAGAGATTTTTGTAACGTGTCAGATCACCCACTGTGCGGCGATTTCGACCGTTGTTTTACGTTTTTCTCGAAACTAGGTTTTGGGAAACGGTGCAAGTCGTATCTCAAAACCATTTCATCCGGTTCCCTTTAAATTCCAACGGAGCATAGATTATGACACATTTTCTATCGTACGACCAAATGATTTTTTGATATGTTTATCCACTTTTCGATTAAAAATGACCCAACTTGTTTTTTTGGTCGAAAATCGAACGATTTTTCTACAGCTAGCCGCTACTATCGTAATCGTTAAAATTTTGAAAAAGTACCCGGTCATACGAAACTTTGATTACTCCACTAGCAGCAATTTTTTTCATTTTCCTACACTGAGAAAAGAAACCAATTGTTTAAAACAAACTAACCAATTCAGACATTCACTTAATATTTTTTAATAAAAATAAAATACTGATCTTTTTACGAATAATGTACTTGAAAATCAATATCGGATATGACAAAGACAATCAAATAATATATTTACCGAAGAAAAATTTTATCTGAATCAAACGAGCGAAATTCAATTTTTCTTGTGTACTCGAACCGACAATATTCATGTTATGAATTAAAACGCTTTTTTGTTCTTTGCAGAACATGCATTCAAAAGTATATAATTTGTTCGCGACAATTTTTCAGACAGACTCAATAACATATTGTTCTCGACTAACAATATATCTTTTGAATGAAAAAAATACTCAATTTTTTCATGTCATTAAAGTCAATAGAGTTTTGTTCGGACTAATAAATCCGATTATTTAAGGTAGTTCCTCTGCGAAAATCTCAACCAAAAGTTTACATACCATGTTCATGTTTAAAAGATTGACAATTGGTTTAATTAGTAATAAATCAAATTAAAAACTACGCAATATTGACTCGGTACTAGTAGATAATACGATGGATATCATTTATTGCCGTAAAATATATTTTATATTGTGTTTTTGATCTACTATTGCCAGTGAACTTTTTGCCGGGACTGTCCAGGCTTTGCCCCAATTGTTTTTTTTTTCCAGGCTTTGCCAAGCTTTGCCAGTCTTTGCACCAAAATTGTGAGGGCTTCTCATGGTTATATCTTGGAAATTAGATGGTGAATGATTCTCATTTTTTTCACATTATTCGTGACTCTAGCTTAGCCTCGTTTTTTTATCAATTTCTTAATTTTAGTTTTGGCAGTAGAATTAATGATGCTCTGTTTGCCCATCATAACGCATTTGTTACGTGTAAACCAAGCCAACATTAAGTGTAAATATCTCAGGTTTGGGCTGGTCAAACTTATTCAAATTGCACAGATGTTTAGATAATGTATTAAATAACATATATGTCAAATTTCAACCATTTCTTAATTCACCTCTCCTGTGGAGGTACTACCTTAAACCAACAATTTTACAATTGAATCAACGAAATTTCATTATTTTTTTTCTCAGTATACATCACCCTAGTTGTTAGAACCACCTACACGTTTTGGCCATCCAGCACCGGCGGCACTTTCTTCAAACAATAATACCTCCATTGTTTGTAACGAACGCTGCGCCAATTTTCGCTTCCATGTACAGGGATTTTCCCCCTTTTTACATTTCCCACCATTTTCTCCAATCCACATCCCTAATCGATGCCCACCTTGCGGCCGCAGCCGGCTTCCCCCTCTGTATCGCATTCACCATGACGTTTTTTTTGTTTTTTTGTTTTTGTTTTTGTTTTTTTTTTGTTTTTGTCATGGGTATAGGGAAACTGCGGAAAACCTATACCAATACAGCCGGTCACGAGTTCGCTTCCCAGCCTCGGAGCTAGTCGCGTTTCGTCGAGAAATAGCTCACAGGCTACAGCCATACATATCCGACACACACACGTACCGGTCCGTGTGCGCGGCGTCTGTGTAGAACTGGAGCTACGTCACGCCTGTGTTTTTATTTCTCGCCGAAACTACGAGACGGTGATTCGAACCCGCGACCTCCCGGATGTGTTGATTTCAGAGGCAGGCACGCTAACCACTAGACCAACACATCGGTTCTTGTTTGTAACGATTTTCTTATTAAAAAAAAACTTAAACTTGTCAAGACTGTGTGTCAATTGTGTCGAAAATCCCGACCTGGTCACCCCAATACTGTCGTCACAAAAAAAAAAAAATATTGAAAATCGACCCGAAGCTGCCCTCTTTTTCCACTCTGACTTTCTCACGATCCAATCGGAGATCGTCGATCAACCAACCTGCCTAGAACATTCAGCGATTCCGTTCACGATCGGTTCAAATTTGCATCAATCGCTCGGCAGTTGCACCGGAAGTAATAAAAATATCACCAGCCTGGGTAATCCCCTCCCCCCTTCGCCCCACGATGATTTCTCCACCTTCCACCTGGTGGCTCCGGGGTCGAATTTCCGCCCCGTTCGAAGGCTCGCCTTTTCGCCACCCGGATTTCCGGTTTCCCTCGACAGTCGCCCATCTCCCGTCGAATCCTTCCGGCTCTCACTCGTCGATTGTTCTCACCTCATCGCTCGCTCGGATCTGTACCTGGCGACATTCCTCGCAGAGTGACCGCGCGTGTAATCGTCACCGGCAAAGATTCAGTGGCACGGCCCGGCGAATGCGAGCGCGAAACGTCGAGACTTTGGTCAGCGTGCGGTGTGTTGTTAAGCGGCAGCCGGTTTCGAGGCTCAGGGGCGCTCTTTCGTTGCCCCGCACGAGTCCGACAAGGACAGAGGAGTATGAGGAACGGAGTGGTCACAGCCCCATACAAGCCTCGTTCCTTGCTGCAACTAGCAACAGCACAATCAGCAGGTTCGCGCGCGACCGGCCGGCCGTCCCTGAGGCTCAGTGGACTTGGAACACCGTGCAGCTTCTGTGCAACGGGCGTCTCCGAATGACCTGACATTTTAAATCGCGCGCCATTTCCTTCGTGGCGAACATGGAGTGCTGATCTTTGACAATTGGCATCAGAAAGTATTGAGGTCCAGTCGTGGAGAATTACACGATCGAGCAACGCATAGAAATTGTTATTTGCTGCATTGTTACTGCATAATTATTGCAGACGAAGTTTCATGGTTATCTCGCGCCGCGGCGATGTGAATTGGCCACCAGGATCGTACGATTTGACGCCGTTGGACGTCTTTCTTTGGAGTTTTCCGAAAGGAAAAGTGTATGACAATGATCCACAAACCATTCCGGAGCTCGAGGAAGTAATTGGACGCATCATTGGTGAAATTAGTCCGCAATGATGACAAAATGTTATTGAAAATTTGGTCAAAAGAGTGGACGGTTGCAAACAGGGACGAGGCGGTCATTTATCGCATATTGTGTTCCACACATAACCTCCATTATTGTAGCTTATATTAAAATAAAAATGTTCGTACTTTTCAAATAAATAATACGTTTTATTAATTAAATTCAATTTATTAATTTGATTCAATTTATAAATTCAAATTAATTTATTAATTTGATTCAATTTATAAATTCAAATTAATTTATCAATTCAAATGTCAGCTGTTACATATATATGTAATATTGGATATCGGCACAACCGGTTGTTTTGAGGACATTTCTCATTTAAAAAAAACTAATCGTGGATTTTGTGTACAGTATGGTCCTTGAAGTACCCTTCATATAAATTCGCTTTAGACACTCGTCTGAAGGTGATTGAAGTGTCTGAAATGAAGACAAGTTTCGAAAATTTGCTTTAGGCACTTGTATAAAGGTGATTTTGAGGACAAGTTCTTTAAATGTTTATTAAATAAAAAGTCCTTTACGTTAAGACGCTTTAGAGATTTGCCTAAAGGTGATTTTGAAAACAAGTCCATTAAATATGCTTTGGATCCTCGTCTGAAGGTGATTTTGAAGGCAAGCCCTTTAAATATGTTTGAGACACTTGTCTGAAGATAATTTTGAGGTCAAGTCCTTTGCAGTTTGATTAAAGGAATCATTGATTTTAGGTACAGGATGGTTTTTTAAGTGCTCTTTATATATGTATACTTTAGACATTTGTCTATGGGTAAATTTGGAAACAAATTCTTTAAATACGCGTTAGACACTTGTTTGAAGGCAATTTTGAGACTAGTACTTTAAATTTGAGTTAAACGAATCATTGATTCTAGATACAGTATGGTCCCTGAAATGATGAGGGTGAAGTTTACATCGGTGGAACGTAACGAAAATTAATATTTGTGATTTTTTAAAATTTATTTCGGCAAACTTTGCTTACAAGAATCCTCCGACCATTTGTCAAGATATTTATTTACCGAAAGAAAATATAAATCTTAAAAAAAAAGATCTTCTATAATAATAAAAATATGAAAAATAAAATGTAAAAAAAAGCTTTTATGTTCCAACGATGAAAACTTCAACACTATTTGAAATGTTCTTTATATGAATATGCTTTAGACCTTCTTCTAGAGGTGGTTTTGAAGACAAGTCCTTTAAATATGTTTTGGACACTCGTCTAAATGTGATTTTCAAGTACTTCGAATCGATCATACGTTAAGTTGAGATAAGAATTGTTGATTCTGGGTATAGAATGATCCTTGAAATGTCCTTTCTATAAATATGCTTTAGACATTTATCTGACGATGATTTGGCGGACAAGTCCTTTAAATATGCTTTAGACACTTGTGTAAAGGTGACTTGAAGGACAAGTTTATTAAATGTTTATTAAACGAATCAGTAATTTAAGGTACAAGATGATCCTTCAAAAGTGCTTTATGTAGATATGCCTTAAATCCTTGTCTGAAGATCGTTTTGAAGAATAGTCCGTTAAATATGCTTTAGACACTCGTCTAAAGGTGATTTGGAGGCCAGTACTTAACTTTTTATCAAATGAATCCTTGATTTTAAGTACAGGAAGGTTTTTGAAATGTCCTTTATATAAATATGCTCTGGACCCTTGTGTGAAGATGATTTCGAACACAAGGCCTTTAAATATGCTTTAGACACTGGAGTAATAGTGATTTTGATGACAAATCCTTAAAAATGTTATTAAATGAATCCTTCATTTAGGCTATAGTAAGGTCCTTGAAATCTCTTTTATATAAACATACTTTAGACCCTTGCCTAAGAGGATTCTTGAAGACAAGTCCTTTAAAAATGATTTAGACACTTGTTTAAAGGTGATTTGGAGGCCAGTTCTTGAATTTATTGTAGACGAATCGTTGACTTTAAGTAGGATGGTCCTTCAAATGTCCTATACAAAAAAATGCTTTACAAATTTGTATAAAGGTGTTTGTTACAATAAATCCTTTAAATATGCTCTAAACCCTTGTCTACGGATGATCTTGAGGACAACGTCATAAAATTTCTACCAAACATGTTAGCAACAAGATGGTCCTTAAAATGTCCATTTTACAAACATGCTTCCAACCCTTCTCTAAAGATGATTTCGAAGACAAATCCCTTAAATATGCTTTAGACACTCGTCTAAAGGTAATTTTAAGGCCATTCCTTGAATGTTTGATAAACAAAACGTTGATTTCAGGTACAGGATTGTCCTCGAAGTGTCCTCAATAAAAAAATATGCGTTAGACATTTGTCCGAAGGTGATTTTGAAGACATTGGCGTTTAGGTAATGTTGAGTACGAAGACAACAGGCCTTGAGGGAGGTCCCCGAGGTGGAATGTCTTCGAAATCACCCTTTTCCGTATATATAAATGGTATAATAAGCTACGGTGAAATGTTTCTCGCATCCACACGTATATGCCTTGGTATCGTGCGTTATACGTTACACACGCGTCACGAATGTTAATCCTTCGCGTTTGCTTCGCGCCTCCATACACTTCATCCTCTTTACCCCACTCACTCGACATTTCTTTTTTGCCTCTGTCAACGCGCAGAGACTTACACGTATGCCTGTGTGGGTGTATATATATATATATATATGCGCAGAGCTTACACGTGTGCCTGTGTGGGTGTGTGTGTATATATATATATATATATATATATATATATATATATATATATATATATATATATATATATATATACACATCTACTTACACACGCGCGTACTTCCAAGCGCGCGAGTACAATACCTACGTAATAAGCTCGGCACGAAGTTTTTCGAGCTGCGACGAGAAGAATTCGCGAATAGCGAGGGAGATCAAGAGTGAGGTGAAACGGCTCACGATGCGGGCACACATATTTGAGCAAGGCTATCTGACATATGGCGCCGTATTTTCCACGAGACTCGTTTTTTTTTTTCAAATTAAGGGGTTAGGCTACCGTAAATGTTTTGAAAAATGGATAGTTGCTTGAAGCAACTCAAATCGAAGAGGGTTCATCATACCGTGCAGGAATCGCAGATTCAAGGTCAACTTATGATTACAACGGCAGAACTGCTGGTAAAACTTTAAACGGGTTTTTCTGGAAATAAAGTTTTTCAAAACGGTGTACACGATTTCTCGACATCCAATGAAGGGATCGACTCGAAATTTGGTACACCTATACAGTGTGATGGTAGTTTAGTCTTAACAGACGTTTTTCTTCTTAAATTTTTTTTTCATAAGTTATTAACAATAATGAGGTCATTTTTCTTGACGTCGGTAAAAAATTTAATTTTTTTTAAGGGCTTGGGTTTGAATATTGGGTTTGAAAATTTTTTAAAATCGTTTTTTTTTTTAATTTTATTATCTATTAGTACAATATGTCCAGAATATTCTCCCAAAGTTTTAAGTCAATCGGAGTAAAAGTCTAGGAGAGAGAGCCTTTGGGAATTCCCCCTGTTGGGAAAGACCGGCCGGGAACGACGAAGGGATATCGCTTATTTTTCTCAAAACACTATTTTTGAAATCGGTGGACACGATTGCTCAAAAACAAATGCACCGATCTTTTGAAATTTTGCACACTTCTTCAAAACAGCATTGACTAGTGATTGAACGAAGGTTTTTTTTCGAATAAAACTAATTTTACAATTAATTTTACGAGTGTAAATTGTGCCAAAAATTGAACTATTTTGCATACAGCTCTGCCAAAAATTCAAATTTCAATGTTTTTAAAATCTTCCGTCCAATCGCGAGCTATACTTATCTGACAGAAAAAATTTGGTTTTTTAATTTCAGATAAGGCTATCATGAGTTATCTTAACCACCACGAGGACACTTTTTTTAAGGGGTCTCTGGAAACCAGATCCCCCCGGCTGAATTTCCCAAATTTTTGGATGAATTTTTTTTTAAATATTGCTAAAATTTTGTTCTTTTATGTGCTTAACATTTTGAATAAAATAATTGATATATTATATTTTTTTAAATAAGGAAAACATGCTTTTTTGGCTTCGAAACCCACGTAACTCCTTAAATGATTTTGAACACGATAACAAAAAAAAAGCTCGGTCAGGTCTTAGCCTATATTATCTTTTTTAAAAAAAAGCTCGTTCCAGATAAACCGGGTGACCGAAATCACGTACACCGTTGAGCCTCTCACGTTCAAAGGTCCTTCACGAGATTCTTCACAACTTCTTCAATTATTAATATTTATTTATGAAATTTTGTACACAACTTTTTTAATGTACATGCCAATAAACGTCTAAACATTTTTTCAATAATCCTGCTTATTCTTTCAAAATTTATTTTTTCAAATAACCCCAATTTTCCTGTCTCCACACTGGCCTAACCCCTTAATGACGCATTAATTCGGCAATTTTCGCCTCCCTTGAGGAAATGAAGAAAACTTCGTTGTGAAAAAAAAAACATTCTGGAAGGAAGTATGAAAATTCTCGCGTGGATGTTGATCAGACGGTATCAGATAAGGACACTCGACGTCGAAATAATTTCGTGATAACGAATGATATCGATAAGAGACGACAAATTCGAAGGGTAAAAAAGTCGCGCGCGAATATGTTTCATTGAGCGCGATATTTTGAGTTGCCGAATTTCGTGACCAAATAGGATCGACCGCGAGGGTGGCATTGGGAAAATATTGTTGGCTGAACGTGCAGAGTGGAGATTTCGACGATTTTTTCGTCGGCGCTGCCTCGTGGATCGACGGAAATCAAGGAATGCAAAGAAGAAAAAAAAGTGTTTTTGAATAAAATAAAAACAAACGAGAGGGAGGCTGGCGTTGAAGTATACGGGACAGAAAAGAGTGGATAAAAATGAGGTGCGAAGAGAGACGAGAGAAAGAGAGAAATAAATGTAACTAAAGACGACGAGGAAAGGAAGGGCCTCGAACTCTTACTTGCCCCGACGTTATTTCTATCCGCAACTACTGCCGTATACGCTGTATACACTTCTCTAATTATAGCAAGTAGTTCGATACACCGAGGGAGCCAACCCGTATTGTATCTACACCCTTAACGATGTACTGAACATACAGAGAGAGAGAGAGAGAGAGAGAGAGAGAGAGAGAGAGAGAGAGAGAGGGAGAATAGAAAGAGACAGCTCTATTTCATTTATCAAAAGAATTAATCAAACTCTTATTCTGCTTTGAAAGTGCTACAGCTTAGGCATTCATGAAACTGGAGCATTCTTTTTATTATACTCGTTTAAAAATCACACTCACACACATCCACACACGTACAATTCTACAATAATAAATATTATACATAAAAAAAAAATCATTAGGAAATAACATGGACTTGAAGTTTGCATCGTTGGAATGCAACGAATTTTTTTTTATTTCTTCATTTTCTTCGTATCCAAAATCTCATTTTGCAGGTTTAGGTTGTAAATCGCTGAATAAGAAACCTAGAAAAATTTTGCGTGGTTGCCGTAGCTCAAATCTGCCTAAGAACATTTGAGGAATAAAAAAAATCGTTTTATTTGTATGCTGGCGGTGCCAACTTCAACGTAATGAAATCACTGATATGGAAGTGAAAATATGGGTCGGAAAAAGTGGATATGCCAAAAAGTAGCAAGTCCGCAAGCAATTTTGTTGCAATGATATGTTATATATATATATATATATATATATATATATATATATATATATATATATATATATATATATATATATTAGGGTGGTGCAAAAAATTTTTTTTTTCGCGGCACTCAACGGAAAATGTTACAACGTTATGAAAAGGTAATTCATACAAAATTTGAGCGGTTCAAACATTTAGGTCTAAACATGTAGGTAGTGCTCAAACGACTTTTAATTTTTTTTTCGATTTTTCGTCAATTGTTTTTCCCCGCCAATGGACATCGTAATAGAATAATTTTTTCAAAACTTTTTATTCTGTAGCCTTTTCTAAGTTAACATAAACAGGTCGTTTTCATTTCAAGTAGTTTCAATGAAAATAATAATTCCAAACGATGTTTTAAAAAATATGTATTCCGGATCACAGTCTGCGATTGTTGAAACACTTACGTAAATACTCCGAAGATCGAGCTGAATAATAATTTCCCTTCTCGCAAAAAGGGTGGATTTTTCTGTGCTCGCTCACAACTTGCAAGAGATACTGTTTTTGGTCTTCGTTTTTTCAAAACAACATATTGCTCCAAAAAAAACATGCATACTTGTCAGACTTTCAGTGATGTAAACACCGTGTTCTTGTTCATCAAGTGGTTGATATAATCTTTACAACCGAATTACATATATTGATTCTTAATCTGCAAATAGAAATTGTTTATGGTAAAAGAAAATATTTAAATAAAAATTGTGTATTGTTACAGAAAAAAATTAAATCAAGAATTACATTGGGTCACGGCCTAACATTTTATGCATCGAGATGAAAAAAAATTAATACTCCGATAATCATGAAAAAAAAAACATGAAAAAGGCCGTCGAGCACAAACTACAGAATTGTTTAGAACCCTCAAATTTTGGAAAATTTTATTTTTCTTAAAATACTTCAATTTTCCGTTGAGAAAAATATATATATATATATTTATATAAATATTTATATAAATATATATATATTTTTTCTCAACGGAAAATTGAAGTATTTTAAGAAAAATAAAATTTTGTATAATTTGAGGGTTCTAAACAATTCTTTAGTTTGTGCTCGAAGGCCTTTTTCATGTTTTTTTTTTTCATGATTATCGGAGTATTAATTTTTTTTTAGGCTCATTAAAATAATCGACTTTTTTTCTCGACGGAAAATTGAAATATTTTAAGAAAAATGAAATTTTGCAAAATTTGAGGGTTCTAAACAATTTTTTAGTTTGTGCTCGAAGGCCTTTTTCATGTTTTTTTTCATATACATACATATATATATATATATATATAATTCTATAAGTTACATGTAAAAGTATAAACGTATATATAATCGACACTCGTGAATTTTGGCTCCGGCGGCACTTCGGATTAAGCAACGTTGTGCATGGCCAGTACTCGGAGCGGTGCCCCGGCTGGCACATTAACCAGTAAGCGGAAGGCCAAGACTTCTGATTCCTTATTGTAAATACTCAATGGACCAGGGACTTAGAAGAATACGGTGTCGTCTAAACCGGTACGGGTTTTGCACGGTTCCCCCATACTTCTATAACCGGGCATAAAATTACATACAATAAACTATTTTTTATCTCTGGTGAAAAAAATCCGAAAAAAATCGTAAAGACAGTATCGTCTAGACAATAACATATATTTATTTATTCATTCATTTTGGATTGTAGCTAACGTTCCACCCTCCTTTAAAAAACTTTACAGCAAAAACAACAGGATTTTTCGGAGTTCTCCGATACGTCAGCCCTGCGGGCACACCGAAAGAGCTGCACGAGCGCTCAAAATTGTAATTTTTGAAATCCGCGACCATAAAACGTGTATAAGCGTTCGGGAAAACGAGAAAAAAAACGGTAAAAAAATCGTTCGAGAGTCCTAGACGGTGACGTTGGTCGTAATATATATATATATATATATTTCATAGATCGGGATCTTTTTAATCGCTTCTGTCTCGCACAGAGCCGCACGGTTTTCGCAGTATGTATATTTATAGGAACCGGTGAGCCAACAAACGCGCACGCTGTGTGTCTATGCGGCGTAGAATCGCGTGGGCGACGATAAACTATAAACCCACATAGCGACGTTTTTCACCGCACACGCTTCGTGCTCCTATCCATCCGACGTAAATGATAGTCGCGAAAAGTGTGTATCGGGACACGCGGATAGTCGCAAATCTTCCGCGAACAGCAGTAAACGAGTTTAAATATATCACGTTTTTTTATTTATATTTTTTCGACACCCATGGTCGATCGCTTTGTCGAAAGATTGAAGAGGAGGAGAGCACGGGTCACCATCCTCCCCAATTTTTTTCTAATTTTCCACTCGTGTTCTCGTTCGTTGCGAAAATAATTGCGCCCAGAAGTTTTTGGAGCAACGTTCGATTTGGGATTGTTCCGAAATCGAATCATTAATTCGCGATGATTTTTTACTCATCTGCTCAGAAAAAGATACATTTGAATAAACGAAATTGTACATTCACAGATGACGAACGAAATGTTGAGATGAAAGACTAGAATATTTTTTTATTCCTTATATTTAAGGCCGGAGCTTGAATTAGAAGGAAAAATTGTTTTTTTTATTGCTTAAATCGATAGATAAACTATCTAATAATATATTTACAAAGTTACAGAGGCCAATTGTGAATATTTTCGAAGATACAAGGCCAAAAGCAGAGAAGCGATTCATATTTGATATTGATATTTCCTTCTATTGAAAACTTTGAAGCGCGTTTTCTCCAGCTTCCATTTCCACGATTTTTCCAAATTGGCGAGCGTGATAGCAAAAAAAAACTAAACGATCTATTGAATCGAACCAAAGTTTATTTTCTTCAGTATGAAAATCTCTTCTAAGTGAATTAAAAAAGTCGTCGGAAAAGTATTTTGAGATAATTTTTATAGCACGTTAAAGTGTTTTTTAACACTTTTTTAAGGGTTAAAATCCACTTTGATTATTTGGGTTTAGCGCACTTTGAAAATTTCAAAAAATAAAAAGCAAGCAAGACTTGAAGAAATCGACGATGATGTGCAATCAGAAGGGATTTTGTACGGTGCGGAAATTGCCGATTGAGTTTAGGTAAGAGTTTTTCAGAGTAAAAACTTCAAACGCGTTTTTCTCGAAACAACGTTTTCAAAATCTAGCTCCATCGTATCTCTAAAACTAATAAACCGATTCTCGTGAAATTTGTCACCACATATTGTAAACATGATTCGCAACAAGATGACCCTCGATGGTTTTAAAATTTTGATTTTTACTCTTTTTTTTTGCAAAAAACGCGTTTTTTAACTTTTTTTCGTTTTTCATCTGCAATTTTTTTATTTTTTGATAATAATTTATATCCGAGAGTCATTTTATAGCTGGTGTCATACTGAATCTAATGGACTTTGATTTTTTTGTTTCAGACAAGCCGTTGCCGAGTTGTGATGGAGCTACCTAGCCCACCTATTTTTGAGGCGTTACGTTAAACTATAATTTTTGTACATAAAAATGAATAGAAATGAATTAAATTTAAAAAAAATGTATTTCGAGACTTTATTTGTCAAGCCCAACAACTTTTATATTTATATCTTTTATCAAATCCTTTTAAGAAATCGCGAAATTAGCCTTTTTTCGTGGCTCCAAAGTGGACTGGCTCCTTAATGGTCCCCTAGGACCTGAAAAATGATGTCCCAAAAGATTATGGCCGGGAAAAATCTCTAAGTACTCGGTTTTCGAATTTTAGTACAAGGCCACCTATCCGCAACGAGCTTCAAACGCGTTTATCACAAACTTCAGACGCGTTTATTTCAAAACTGCATTTTTTAAGTTGGTCGGAAACATTACTCAAACAATTTTCAACCGCTTCACATGAAATGTTGAATATATTTTGAAAAATACATTGTCTATGGAAGTACGTAGGATTTGTTTTAAATATTGCATAGTTCATATGCAATATTTAAAAAATATTGCATATAAACTATGTATGTTATATATATAGTTCATATGCTTAAACTATATATTTAAAAAATATTGCATATGAACTAGTATATAAACTACTCAGATAATTTGTTATTAACAATTATCTGACGATTTTTTAGGCAAATTTTTCACTTTCCACTTTAGAAGTGTGCCATTTGGCCAAAAATCAATATATCGCAAAAATCCTACGTACTTCTATAGCAGTTGTATATAATCGAAAAAAAAAAAAACATTTGCTCATTATAATTAAAAAATTACAGGTGATTGTCCGGCCGTGGACCCTGGAAAAACGGAGACGTCATCGCAAAAACGATGCACAGCCGCCATTTTGAAATGAATCGCTTCAAAAAATGTATTGTTATATTGTAATTATTATTATACCGCCTGAAGGCGGGACACTACTGTGACGGGTAAAAAAAATGTATGAGAACTACATTTATATGCGAGGGTGAATCAAAAAAGTTCTTAAAAGCTCATATTGATATCATATTTTTGGGGGTAGCTTGATATTTATTTTGAAGAGTGTCAATCACACAATATTTATGCAAAGTTTCCGTCGATTTTATCGTATTTTTATGTTATTAATTATTTTATCGCAACAGTTGTTAAAAATGCTCAAATATGGAGAAAAGTGAGTAACGTGCAGTGATAAAATACCTGTGCCTGAAAAACGGTTGCCGGCTTCGAAATCCATGACCACCCACCGTATTCTCCGGAGACATTCCCCTAGTGACATTCACTTATTCCCAAAATTAAAGGATCATATCCGAGGGAAGAAATTTGACGAAGACGACATGGTTATGCCTGCCGTAGAAGAGATCTTTGGACGTCAAGAAAATGTTTTTTTTTTTTTTTTTTTTTTTCGAAGCAATAAAAACGTTGGATGATGTTGAAGCTCGCATCGTTGGGATGCAACGAAAATGTTTTTTTTTTTGTTTCCCAAATTTCATCTGGCAGATTCGAGCTACGAAAATCAGGCAAACATTTTTTAGGATTCTTATTTAGCGATCTACAACAAATGGGCAAATTATTATTTTCGATAATAAAGAAAATAGGATATTGAAAAGAATTTTGGTTTCATCGCAACGATGCAAACTTCAACTCCATAAAGTTGGACAAGCGGTATTCTAGATGTATAGAAGTAGAAGGAGATTATGTAGAAAAATAAAATGTTTGTGTTTGAATTTTCTTATATTTTTATAGTGATTCCAAAAAGTTATAATAATAATAATAATCGAGTTTTATTTGCACAACTTGCTTTACAAGTTTTTTTACAAAAAGTTTTCGCTTTGTTCAAACACATTTTTCTTACGTCTACCTTAATTCTATGTTCTACCCCGCATATCTTTGCTCTTTTTTTGTCACTTTACGCCTCATCTCCCTCGCTTTCAACTCCCTCTTCCTCCTTGCGCATTTTTTTACATAGTTCCTCTATTTCTCTGAAATACTGGCATATCCCTATATTTATCTTTCCACTCAACATGTTTATCATTTCCCCCTTTATCGCCACCTTATCCACTCCTCGCACCCACTCCTCAGCTTCCTTTTTCGCTTTCGTCGTTACAATTTTCCATCCTTTTTCACATATTAGCAGGTGCTCCATTGTTTCATTTTCTTTCTCGCAGATTCTGCATCTCCAGTCTTTTTCCCCCTTCTTCCCCGCCCTCCATGTATTTCCGCATCTTAATCTTGCCCACATTTCTTTATCCCTACCCTTCACACCCTCTTCCGCCCAATACTTCCATGGCCTTTCGTCATTTTCCACGATATATTTGTAGTTGCTATTATATGACGATTTTCCTATTCTTTCCTCCTCCTCGTCCAAAATTTTCTTTTTTAGGCATTCTAAACCTTCTTTCATCTTTTCATCTATTTTACCCTCTTCCCTTTTTTCTCTTATCATTGTTATTACGTCCTCTATCCCCATATCCTTTAACACTTTCTCCAAATTCTTCCCCCACTTTGATGGCATTCCATTGCCAATTGCCCTTACCTCCTCCATCAAACAAATTTTTGGCCATCTTGAATCGTCCATTCCCAGCACCTCTCTTATGTACCTAAACACTCTTTCCCTTATCAAATAGGCCATTGTTGGCACACCCAGCTCCCTTCTCCAAATATAATTCGGGGTTGTTTTACTTATTCCTAGCGCCATTTTGCAGTATCTGCTCTGTATTCTTTCGAACACCCCAATTTCCCCTATTCCCCAAATCTCTACTCCGTACATGGCTCCTGCTTTTACTATAGTTTCTAATAGATAGAGTCTCTCTTCCATCATATGTCTTCCCGCTCTCTTCCATATCCCCCAAACCATATTTGCTGCCTTTTGCGTTTTCCCGGCCAGCTTTTTTCCATGTGCCCAAATTGAATTTCTGCTTGTAAACCAATACCCTAAATATTTAAACTCGTTCACTATCTGGATTTTGTCCCCTTTAATCCCCCATTCTTCATTCTTCCTTCCTTTTCCCCCATTCCTAAAAATCATTATCTTCGTTTTTTTCGCATTTATTTCCATTTTATTATTGTCTGCCCATTTTTCCAAGTCCTTTAATATGCTGCTTAAACCCTCCACTGTATCAGCTATCGCCGCCACATCATCAGCATATTTTATTGCAAAAATTTTTTCCTTCCCCATTACCACTCCTCCTTCATTTTTCTTTTCCCACATATCCTCTAAATCATCTACGTATATATCGAATAAAACCGCACTTAATGCGCATCCTTGCCTTACCCCTATCTTTGTTCTGAAACTGTCCGTAGTTATTCCATTCGTTTGCACCTCTGCCCTTGTATCCTTATAAATTTCCTTTATTGTTTCCAGCATATTCCCTTCGATTCCTTTCTCTTTTAATTTTCTGATCATTATTTCCCTACACACTCGATCAAAAGCTGCCTTAAAATCAACAAACGCTACATATAGCTTTCCTCCCTTCACTTTTAATTGTTTATTGATGACCGCGTTTAAAGTAAATATCTGATCCCTTGTTCCTCTGCCTTTCCGGAATCCTGCCTGACTTTCTTTTAATTTTTTGTTCCTCTCTATCCATTTGTTTAGCCTCTCTGTCATCATTTTTGTTAGCAACTTATATCCTACATCTAAAAGTGATACCCCCCTATAATTCTCCGCCTTGTCCCTCTCTCCATCTTTATATATCGGCACAATCCTTGCTGTTTCCCATCCCTTCGCTATTCCTCCTCTTAACCATATTTTGTTTAAGGCCCCTCTCAGCTCTTCCCTTTGTACCCTTGGTAGTGACTTCAAAAATTCCCCACTAATCCCGTCTTCCCCCGCCGCCTTTCCGTTTTTCATCTTCTTCAGAGCCCCATCCAGCTCTTGCAAGCTGAACAACTCGTAAAATTCCCTTTTCTCTTCTCTTTCCGCCTCATTTATTTCTGTCTCTTCTCTCTCCGAGCCCCTTTCGTCTTCTTCTCTTACGCCCATTTCCCTCTCTTGATTCTCTTCTCCATTCAGTAATCTTTCAAAATGCTCTTTCCATTCTTTCTTGGTTATTTTACCACCAATTGTACCCCTTCCTTTATTCCTGAATTTATTAATTGCTTTCCACCATTTTGTCATGTCCTTTGCCTTCCCGACCTCCTCCCAAATTTTATACCGCCATTCCTCTTTTGCCCCCCTGTATGTTTTTTTTAATTTCCTCCTTTCTTCTTCTAGCTCTTGTTTTTTCTCCAGATTTCTTTGTTTCGTAAACGCTTTCAATTTTTCCCATACCGCACTTCTCTGCTTTTTGCATTCGTCGTTGAACCACCTTGGCAACCTTCTCTCTCTCTTTGTTTTTTTACATTTTTTCCTTAACCCCGACTTCTCGGCCGCTCTCCAGATTTTTTCTTTCACCCCCTCCCAATCTTCCCTCCCTTTATCCATTTCTTTCTCTTTTTGTATTTCTTCTATAAACTTTTTTGCCTTTGTATCATTCCAGAATAACCTATCGCTTTCTTGTTCACGCTCCTCTTCTTCTTCTTCCTCTCCGACGTTATCCTCTTCCCATACCGCATATATTGGTAGGTGATCAGACTCAATTCTCTCTACCACTTCCATCCATTTGATTTCATCCCTTCCACCCCTATCCACAACTATTATGTAGTCTATCACTGACCCACAACATTCGTCCCCCCCTCCTATGAATGTCACTTTGCCCTCCCTATCCCCTTTCACTCTTCCGTTCAACACCTTCAAACCCACCTCTTCGCACAGGTTTAACATTCTCCTTCCTTCCGTGTTTAATATCTTGTCTTGGGATCTTCTTATTTCCCCGCCATTTTCATCCAGCCCTCCCTCGTTTATTGCTTGCTCCCCCCCTATTCGTGCGTTCATATCCCCAACAATTAGTACTTTCTCTTTTTGTTTCGCCTCTTCCATTATTACTTCTCTCAGCTGTTTTTCTATCTTTTGTATACCCACATTATTATATATTGTTATTATTGCGGTTTTCCCCCTTATTTTATCATTACCCAATATTAGACCAAATGCCCATTCCCTTATTTCCCAATTCCCGTCCCAACTCTTTTTTATCCCGACCGCTTGACCTCCCTTCGCCCTTCCCCGTTTAGCCCCTGCTTCCTTATGCGCTGCTTTGAACATCCACTTAAATTTCTCACTCATTTTTGACCTTGCGTTCGTCTCATCTTTTTTCTCCACCCACGTTTCTTGCAAAATGACTATATCCGCTTCTTCTATAAACCCCCACGCTTCCCCAATTTTAAATATTCCTGCAACATTCCATAATAATATTTTGACTTCGCCACTTCCCTTTACGCATTCTTTCTTTCCCGTCTCTTCCCTTAACCCCGCTGTGTCTTCTTTCTTCTCTCTTCGTTCTTCCTCCAATTCGTCATCCTCAACGCCGTCCTCCCCGGTCGTTCCGAAATGGCTGCCTCCATCCATCCTCTACTCCCATTCTTTCGATATCTCCTTTCCCCTCGTTCCATTTCCACCACCTCCCTTCCAACCAAATTTTCATGTACCTTACTTCCGCTTGTCTGCCGTATCTCCTCTCGTGTTTCGCTACCTCTCGCAACCACTTTTGTATCTCTTTCTCCCTTTTGGTGAAGTCATTGTTTATCCATATATTCGTTCCCTTCAGTTCCTTCCTTCTTCTCAGGCTCTCCATCTTTTCGGTCCAGCTTTGGAACTTCAATATTACAGTCCCATTCCCAGAGAATTTTGTAGTTGTTTTTCTCCTTATATTCTGCCTGCATCTTTCTTCAACCTTCTCCAACACCTTGTCCTTTTCATCTCTCTCCCCCTCTTGGAATGTAATATTTATGTTATTCCTTCGATGCTTCCTCCTATTGTTTTCTTCTTGCCACTCTCGTTCATTTATTGCCCGTGGCTTCCTCCCCAGGATCTCCTCGCGATTTGCGTCTTCTCCTGCCTTCGTGACATTGTTGTTTTCATCCGCTCCTACTGCTCTTCTTCTCTCCTTTCTTACTACGTGCCAACCCCGTCCCGATTCCCCTGTTCCACATCCTGACTCCTCGAGATTCCTCCACCCCTCTTCTTGTTCTCTACTCCCGTATCTTCTGTCCTCACTTATTTTTTCCGCCGTTGCCCTTCTCGCATTTCTCTTTCCTTCTTCTCTGTTGCACGTTGTGTTTTCTTCGAATTTTCCTTCTGTCCCACCCTTCTCCCCTCCATGCTTACTGCCTTCGAGCCTGTTTATCATATTTAGCAACATACGTCGCTCCTCCCCCCACTGCTTCTGGTCCTGCTCAGCTTTTTTTCTTATTTCCTTCACCTCCCTTTTGTACTCCTCGATCTCCCGATGTCTTTCCGCGCATTCCTCGCACTGCTCCTCACCCTCTTCCTCGCATTCTTCCTTTATTCTATTTACTTCCTCCCTCCACCACTGTTTCATTTTTTTTTCTAGCTCGGCCACGCTATTCCTCATTGTGCATCTCATCCTTACCTCCGCTTCTTCAATTCCTTTCATCCACGTATACACACTAAGATTGCTGACGTGTTTCTCTTCATGTTCTTTCTGCCCTTCCTCCTCTCCATCTTCTTCTGATTCTTCCAATTCTTCGCCCTCCTCGTTTTTCTCCTCCTTTTGATCATTTTCCTTTTCCCCGTTTCTCTTTTTCTCTTCCTCATCCTCTTCAGTATCTCCATAGTTTTTATATTTTTTCAGTGGCGGCGATTGTATCTCGCACACTCCCCCCGTTGATTCTATTAACTCGAAGAATTCCCTCACATCTCTGTTCGTTTCCTTTTTCTTTGGACGCCCTCTCTTCCTTTTCTCCGTTACTTCTGCTGCTCGTCCTTCCTTATCGGCCGCTGTCTCCTCGTGGTTCCTTTCAGTCCCACGGCGCTGCTGCTCCCTTTCTCCTGCCTCGTTTCCGCTCTCGTTGTCCCCTCTCGCCTCCCGGCCATCTTCTCGCCTAACCTCTTCTTCACACTCCCAATTAGTTTTCCTCGAAACTTCGCCCATCTCACTGTTTTCCACTAAACTTATTATCACTTTGCTTTCGGCTGCTCCTCCCCTCTCTCCTCCACTACTCACTTGCCCTTTTTCTCCCTTTCTTCCTCTCAAATTGCTGCGATTTACACTCCCGGCTTTCTCAACGCGTCCGCTCTTGCCTCGTATCCAACCGGAAGTCGATTCCAAAAAGTTTTTTATTCACCCTCGTAGATTGTGAAACTTTTTCATTTTTATTTTTCAGGCCAACAATTATACCTCAATAACGTCGTATATTTTTTATTTTTCTTAAGTAAAAATTTACCCTAAATAAGTCCAACGTATGCTTACTAATATACTTTCTTCCCACATCCCAAATAAATAATTTATCGGCCCTTAATTGCAATCGAATGTAACAAAACAAAATTATTTTTCAATTGCGCGACTTCCATTTGACAAATATTCGCCACGAAAATCTCGAAATATTTTTTCACGTCTTCATTCAGGCATCTAGAATTCAAATCCGCAAGGAAATATTTTCCAAACCACTAAAAAAGAGAAAACAAAAATACAAAAATGATTTCAATTGATGAATAAATTAATGATTTAATGATTAAGACCATTATTTTATCGTATTCGTTCTCTTTCAACGCGTATTTTGTTTTTTTTTGTTTTTTTTTAGAAAAATATCTCGACGTTATCCGAAGAAGCGTTCAATTAATACGGCGTTAAACTTTTACTATCGTTTGCTTTGCGTCCAAGTCGCAAATTCGCTCCGTCTCGGGCCGAAAAAGAAATACGAAGTTTGTGTCACGCGATCGAGCGCGGCGGTGCGACGACCTCGAATGGCAGCATCGTGACGCGAATATCAGACCTCCACTGTTCTTCTGATATATATAGCCTTGCGAAAAGTCTACAAGGGCATGCGAGGTCTGGCTCTTCCACATTACTCTTGCGCCTACGCTCATTCATTTCCGGCAAAAAGCTCACTATTGTAATGTGTGTGTGTGTGTGTGTGTGTGTGTGTGTGTGTGTGTGTGTGTGTGTGTGTGTGTGTGTGTGTGTGTGTGTGTGTGTGTAGCTAACCATATACTTGGCTCTTTCGTGAGGAATCAGACACTAGTCGTAAATTGATAATGAACAACGCCTCTTGGAGGAACACGGTAAATCTAAACCTCTATGACTATCCGAGATTTTTAAGAAAAAAAAAAAAAAAAAAAGAAAAAGAAACATTCACCGAAATAGAAATTTCCACATTGCCGCTTCGTTGGCATACTTCTCACATCGAGATCATTTTAATACGGTAAAAGTCGTGGTAGTTGAAACATTTCAGAAACGGCTTTATTTTAACTACGCTTTCAAAGTTCCATCCATAATAAATATCGTCGATAGTGGAAACGATTGAAAAAGATTTTCATTCCGTTCTCGAGCGCAGTGCGTGGGTGCAAACGGCTTTGAGACGCGTTCTCGTAAGATTAAGAAGTGCGTTGAAGTTGGCCTCTTTGAGATTCTCGTCGAGGTTGATGCGAAATTGTCGATCACGATCGCTGCGCTTTGCCAGGCTAGCTCGAATGCGAGAAAAGATTTTTCAGTTAAGAAAAAAGATTTTATTTCTCTTATTTGTTTATTTCCTTCTTTGATTTTATTTGTTTCTTTGAATGCATTTATTTGTTCGAATTCATTCATTTCCTTGAATTTATTTATTTATATCGACAACACTTTACGTATTATTTCTTCTATTCGCATCATCGAGCAGACACGAATAAAAAAAAATAACTTTTTTAGAAAAAAGATTTTCTTTTTCTTTTTTTCGTTTATTGATTTGTTAGTTTTATTTGATTTATTTATATCTACAACGCTGTATTTGCGATGTCATTTATTATTCACCTTTTTCTTTGTATTGGTATTTTATAAATTTTATTCTAAATAATTGGAATATTTAAATAGCAAATATTTTTTAAAAATATTCATTATTTTAAGAAAAAGAATTTTATTTATTATTTTTCCAAACACTTTAGAAGGATGTATGAAAGAGCATTGTTTTTTTAACGATCGAGACTTTTATTGATTATATCGATGTGTAGATACATCGTATTTTATCTCGGAATCTCTGAGCAAATATTTATCATTCAATAATTATTGTGTTCGCAAGAGTGCGAGCTTCTTCAATGTGGCGCAAAGATCACACACACACACACACACACACACATAACGGTTATAATATCGACTGGACAAGAAAAGATACCCGTAACGATGTCTTTTGAGAAAGATCGTATTAATACAACAACAAAAAGCGAGAGAAGTACACAAAAGAGGTTTTCTAGAACGAAACTCTCTCGTGGTACGTCTGGCCACCATCCAAATCTCAATTTCGTCCACGAGCAGTTTAAAACCGTAATAATAAGAGAGAGAGAGAGGAGAGAGAGAGAGAGAGAGAGAGAGAGAGAGAGAGAGAGAGAGAGAGAGAGAAAGAGAGAGAGAGAGAGAGAGAGAGAGGGAGAGCTCTTTGGACCCAGTGTTAAATGTGTGACGCCGACGACGACGAGAACGAGGACGGAAAGTGTGATGACTGGCGACTTTGTGTCGCGGGCTCGGATGCGAATTTCAACGCTTTGAGGCATCCCGTTGTGAGTCGCGATAAAAAAAAACGATAGCGATAGAAATGACAGCAAAATAAGAGAAAGTGGAAGAATTCATTATCATGCAATGCTCACTTTTCAACGGGTGATTCGAATAATGCAAACGGAAACGAACCTTTCCGGCTAAACGGGTGAAAAAAAATACTCCGCAAACTACTTGAGACGAACATTCCTGCGCTTTACCGATCGAGGTGGACCCCGATTTTTCGTTGCACGCAAATGGGTCCAATAAGACTTAAACCCGTAAAATTTCCGTAAAAACCAGTGCATTGTTTTCGAGTGACGAAAAAGAAATAGAATTAAAGTCCAGTCAATGTTGCAAAGTTTCCAATGAAAAATCACCAGTCTAGCCGGAGTTGATATCCCTCGAAGACAACTCGTCCGCGCTCGACGTTGAAAATTCCAGCCGCAATTCACAAGATTTTCCACAAGCAACTCTGGCCAAATGGCTAAGATTTCAATGTTTTTTTTTCCGACTCGGAAAACGACGCTGCTCACAAAAACTTCGAAGTTGAACCTTTTATCGGACGAATTTACGTCTGAGAAAAAAAAATCAGTATCCTCAAACATTCGTCGGTGAGAGGGCTCGGCCCTCCCTAAATTCTTAGCAGTGGAATTTAAAAATTTCTCATTTTTTCTGTGAATACAATAAATGGCACGTTATCCATAGTTGGTAATAAAAAAAAAAGCGCTGTAAAGTAAGCCATAATGACATTGGTGTGGGCGAAAAGAAAAATGATCGCGAGCTTATTTGTCATTTTGGCAATTGAAGATTGAAAGGACCCGAAGAAAATACGAAACGATTGAATTTTTATCGCGATTCGCTTACGCTATCGGCAAATTAATTTTTCTGTAAAGGCAAAAATGGCACCCAATCTACTGGTGAGATTAATCGATAGGCCCGATTTAATTGGGAAGGAGACAAAGTACTCGGTTAATATCGAGTATTTTTTTGATGTCACGCAGCGCCGCCATGCACACAGGCACATATATTTGCCCCCTCCCCCGGCCCCATATATATATATATATATATATATATATATATATATATATATATATATATATATATATATATATATATATATATATATATATATACGTATATTCACGCTCAATCTTATCTCCGACGTAACGAGGTCCTCGAGTCGAGCACTGAATTAAAAGTTGCCATTGTGCCCTCTTCTCCACAAGGCTCTGATTTACGAACCGAGATGTGTATACGGATCGGATAATATCAGCAAATCGTCGGGTCGAAGATCATTTCGTAATGCGAATTACATAACGGTGAGTGAAAACCCGAGAAAACCGTTCGCCACTAGTCCGATTGCGGTTGGAGTACCATAGTGACGTATTTCCAGTAGCGCGAAATACCGACCGATGATAACCAAAGCTGGAGGATCTCCATGAAGTTGAAGTTATCATTGTTGGAATGCAACGAAAGTTCTCCAATGGATTACAATTTGTTTATTCTTATTATCATGAAAAAATCTTTCGTCACACATCTATATTGTAGACTCTTGAATGATTGGGCTTCGAAAACAATTTTTAATAAGAGAGACTTTCGTAGGCGAGTTTCGCCGGAAGAAACAAAACGAAATTCATAAGTTTTCATTTTCGTTGCGTTCCAACTGTGCAAACTTCAATCTCATGATCTTCCGTACAAGCGAGTCAGGGGACTCGAATGACGGTGCAGTTTGCATGGTTGACATGCAACGAAAATGTATTCTATTTATTCGCTGAATTTTTTTCGCCGATTTGAGCTACTTTTTGGCTTATTTATGCTGTGAAAAATTACTCGAACGATTGTACTTTTTATTAGAGGTTTATTATCTCCATTTGCAAAAAAGGCTTTGAAGAATGATCTAAATGTTGAAATGAGAGTGGAGAAAAAAAATCGTTTCGTTCCAACGATACAAACTTTAACGTCATGGACTCGATCTTTTGTGGTGAAGTTTGCATCGTTGGATCCGACGAAAATTGTTTATTGTTTAAGCAGCCTTTTTATCAAATCAGATTAATTCTCGGTTAATTATTAAGTTAAACGATTCAATTAAAAATTCGTTTGATACAAATTTAATTAAAAATATGTTCAGTTTTAACTAAATAAAAAATACGTCTAATTTATATTTGATTGAAAATTCGTTTAATTTAAATTTAATTAAAAATTCGCCGAATTCAAATTTAATAAAGAAATCCGTTTAGTTCAAAATTAATTGAGAATTCGTTTGATTAAAATTTAATTAAAAACTCGGTTAATCGGCAATAATGAATGTTTCTAAATTGCTATATCTGGGAGTAACATTGCAAAACTAAAAACTTCGAGCCTTCAGTGCTTAAAATTAAAAAAAACATAATTATTGTCACGAAGGAATTCACGAAGCAAATAATTCCTGCAAGAAATTCTACTACTAAAAAAACATCAAGAAATACTGGTACAGAAAAAAAAATCGTTTAACTGTACGAACACAAAGGAGTTGTATAATTGTGAAGGTTGCATCGTTGGAGCGAAATTAAAATTTTCCCCAACCCCACATTTTTTCGACGGTTTTAGACCACGAAAATCACTAAACCGTTTCTTTGGAGCTTCTCAATAAAAATTCCCAACCCGAATCTGCGAAAAATCCTTTTGGATAATAAACATTTTTTTTAAATCATACAAATTTTTTGTTGCCATCCAACGACGCAAATTCTTCGCGTCTTTCAAACGCCACGCGCGTGTCCCGGCTCGAGAAGCCAAAGAATCAAGGTATCAAAGTTTGCACCCCTGGAATGCAACGAAAATATACGTCTTTCGTATTCTCCTACTTTTTTCGACGCATTTAGGCTACGAAAGTCACCGAAACATTATTGACAATCATTATTCAAAATTCTTAACCAAACGGTGCAAAAATGATTTTAAATGATGATAAAAATGAGGAAATTAAAAAAAAAACAAAGAATTTTCATTGCACTCCAACGATACAAACTTCGACACCATGAAAAATCGATCTTCGAGCGCGACTGTGATCCTGAATGAATTTGTATCGTGACGCGAATAATTCGTGTCCACGCCGATGCAAGCCCAAAAAAATCCACAGGCGTCCGGAAAACATTCGACGAGCTCGGAGAATTTTCCAAATTTTCAAATTTCGTTCAACGACGAGAAACGTTGCCGATGACGATGCGTGGACGTTGATCTCGGAATCCTGACGACATCTTTACCTGACAGTATTAGAATATTCAATGTAAATCTAATGCTGCCCGGTAAGATGTGAACAGATACTCCTCATTCGTTGTTGGCGTCAAATTCCGCAAATAGGTATACCCACGTACATACACGCGATTACATACACAAATACGTATGCACAAGCACGTATCCAAGTGTTTTGTTTTCCCTTCGCTGCATTTCTTCGGTCCCTCGACGCAATTCCAAAAGTCCTTCGACGTGCCACGGCAAAATTGTCCTCCTCGCTTTGTCGAAAACGTTCAAATTTGCATCCTTGGAATGCAACGATTGTTTTTTTTTCTTCATTTTTTATTTTATTATCATAATTATCCAAAAGCTGCTGGCAAATTGACGTCGTAAATTTCTAATAAAAATACGTAGAAACGTTTGAGCGATTTTAAGGCTTTATATACACTTGTGATGGTCGGAAAAAAAAATTGATTGCACACTCTTTAAGGGGTTAGGTCACTCTAGAGGCCGAAAAATTAGGCTTTTTGGGGATTTTTTTTCAGAAAAACTACAAAATAAATCGAGATTACAAAAAAGGGTGTTTATCATACATATCAGTCCTGGATACAATAATTTTTTTCAAGCGAATAATTTCAAAATGGCGGCTGTGCAGCGTTTATCTCAAAACTGCATTTTTTAAGTTGGCCGCAAACATAGCTCAGACAATTTTCAACCGTTTCACCTGAAATGTTGAATATATCTTGAAAAATACATTTTCAATGGAAGTACGTAGGATTTTTTTTATATTGCATAGTTAATTTATTATTAACAATTATCTGATGAAATGTTTCACTTTCGAAAAATTTTCCTGAAAAAACGTCAGATAATTGTTAATAACAAGTGAACTATGCGATATAAAAAAAAAAATCCTACGTACGTCCATAGACAATGTATTTTTCAAGATATATTCACCATTTCAAGTGAGTCGGTTGGAAATTGTAACAACAGGAGAAGGCAGAATGGCTCGTATGCAATATCAAATCAATGTTTCAGAGGCTGCAGAGGATGCAGAAGGATTACTGTATGGCCCTGGAATCGACGACTACATGTTAGTACGAATGAATTAACTTTAAATGTAAAAGAAAACATACTTGAAACTTAAATGCGATTATCTCAGAATCGTCTTTTTTGCGAAACACCTTTACGGTGGACACGAGTACTAAAAAACTATCAATCCGATCCATACCAAATGTATACCACTTATTTATTATGTTAATAGATAGGGCCTGGACGAGGAATTTTTAATTAAAAAAAAAAATCCTTGTAACAAAAAAAATTAGCACTTAAAAAAATGATTTTTTTGTTATGATTATCGTCATTTTTTTTAAATAAATTTTTTTACAAATCCTTCGTCCAGGCCTAAGCCAATGCAATATACTAATGAAATCTTCTTCAAATTCCGATTTCAGATGAACCGTTCTCGAGTTATCATGTCCAGCGCAACTGATGCTCAAAAAAAGGCTCTCCTGGAAGACAGATGGAGGTCCGCCATTTTGAATTTTTTGTAATAAAAAACATTGTACAAGTACATGAAAATATGTACTAATCGATGTTGTACACAGTTTTTCAATAAACATTTATTGTCGCGTCGGGAAAAAAATCAAGAAAATCAGGTCTCTTCGACCGCTACAAGTGTATATAAGGCCTTAAGGGGCTATACAAGTGAGACACCTTTAAAAAATCGATTTTTGCCTTTTTCGACAGTTAATACTTTCAAGAATCTCATTATCATTTATATAATTTATATCGATATCATTTTATCTTGCAAAAATCCATAGTTAAATGCCTTTTTCTCAAAATGAGATTTTTCAAAATTTGTAACTCAAAGAGCAATTATCCGATTGGCTTAAAATTTGAACTGAGTACTCTTGCGTATATTTACTCTCTAATGACGGGGGATATTTTTGATTGGATGAAAATTGATAATTTGGCATTGAAAAAAACGCCCATTTTTTGGCAAGAAAACAGACTTTTTTTCATAACTACGCCATTTTGTTAGATTTTGACGTTTTTTCTAAAATCCTACGTCATTGTACAGGAAATCCTTCCAGTTTAACGAAATTTTTTCTTTTTTCGGTTTCAGCCACTCAACCGGCCGGAATCATGTCAGCAGTGGAGGAACTTTGTTTTTTGCGCCTCCGAAGGTAGCGCATAAGTCGCTTGGATCTCAATATTTTTCTATGAAAAAATTATGTAATATAGGTCAAATATAGCCAAATATATTCTTAATTTTCCGAAACATTTAATTGAGTACTTTTCTTCCAAAAAATTCCCGAAAATCAGCCAAATTTCAGCGTTCACACTGATACAGCCCCTTAACCGCCTGGATTGACAACAAAGCAAAAGTTGAGTGATTGAAAATAATTAATTTTCGTTGCGTACCAATGCAAACTTCAACGCCATCTTTTTCTCTTCATTTTTCCTCTTATACAACTCGTCAATCCACGTTTTTCTTTCAATTACTCCACTCATCCGAGATTCCCGTTGATTGATCGCCGATGAAAATTGGCATCTCCGAGGTAACATAAGCGCCGCCGATGTTGGACTCTCGAGACCGTTTGGAAACCTGACATCCAGCGAGGAGCTTCGTGCCACTCTCGATTTGCATATTCGATCGTCATCCTTCTCCCCTTCCATACCCTCCTGTTTTCCTCCTCGTATAAGTTAATTGCAAAGTGCGATATTCGCGCGGCTCCGAACTCGTTCTCGTATACGTGCTCCGGACAAAATTGAAGCGCTATCCGGGATCGTACCTTTTTCGCGCCAAATGCATACGCTTCGCGAGGGGAGAGACACTTTATTGCGTACACGATCGGATAAGATCGCGAGTGGAAAGGGAACAAAGGGCAGGGCATGGAATATCCGGTGCGTTGCTGTGACCAATAATCGAGACACAGAGGAGTCGTGCTTAAGGGCGTAAGGCCACTGTAGAAATTTAAAAAATCGTCTTTTTTCCCTCAAAAGATGCCTTAATATCTTTAAAACGACGTACTCAAAGGATTAAGGTGGGAAAAAATGTCTAAATACTTCTATTTTGGATTTTGATTTTGTGTTTTTATAAACAATTATCGGACGATGTTTTTTTGGAGAATTTTGAACTTTTATTTCAAAAACCCGCTGTTTTTGCAAAAATCGATATATAAAAAAAAAAAATCCTACGTACTTCTGTAAATATTCACATGTATAATCGAGCAAAAAAATTCACACTGTAAATAAAAACTTGCAGGTGCCGTTGGTCCGGCGGCACGCCTATGAAAAAAAAGCTTCGTCGAAGAAAAGTTGTGCAGCCGCCATTTTGTTTTGTATTACTTTGAAAAAAATAATTTATACAGTTCATGATATGTACAATAAAGGACCTTTTTCAGAATTTTGATTAATTCCATTGTCACGCTAAAAAAAATTCCCAAAATATACTTATTTGTTTCTCTGCTACAGTGGACCCCTTAAGGCCGGAGCCTGAATTAGAAGGTCCGAAAAATCGTTTTCTTCAATTGCTTAAATCTATAGATAAACTATCCAAGAATACATTTACAAAGTTACAGAGGCCAATTGTAAATATTTTCGAAGATACAAGGCCAAAAACAGAGAAGCGATTGATATTTGATATTGATATTTCCTCTATGAAAATCTCTTCTCAGTGAATTAAAAAAAGTCGTGGAAAAAGTATTTTTAAATAATTTTTATAGCACTTTAAGTGTTTCTTTTTAAACACATTTTTTTCAAACATGAGAAAAGTTATAATTTCACGATTTTTTCAGGTTTTTCCTAATTCACCGAGAAGAAAAATACATGGCAGTTAAAAATTTTATTGGTTTATTTGGTTCAGTCAAGAATTGCGAGCTGCATCTTTCCCGTCGATTGGAGACTGCAGTGGCAAGACGCACATGGAATAGGCTGATAAATCTGCAGTCGTTTATTGTTTCATGTTGAAACATTTTTTTTATACATGAAAAGATACGTCAATGTTGACTGGACTCACTTGTTTTATTAGTTATTGTTAATAGTAAACGATAAAGGTTTACTATTATTAGGACGTTGAATAAGTTCTCGCTGTTTTCCAACAGATGGCGTTACCAGAACTGCCTGGCGTGCAGGTTAAGATGATAACGCATCTACAAACATGTAGTATAAGCGCACTCGAAATTCAGTGTTTACATTTCTTCGAAGTGTAAACAACTTTTTTTTCAGTGTAAAACATGTCAAATTTCGTGCCAAAAAGAGTATTTCTCGGGGAATTTTACTGCACTGCTTTATTTTTAAACAATCTCCAGCTAAAGCACACAGAATTCCTGTTGAGACTTACTGCGGGCATGCTCTGTCGGAAACAACATGCAGAGATTGATTTAGACGCTTCAAAGATAATGATTTTGACGTGTTGAATTGGAGGCATTACTTCATGAAGATTCTATCAGACGCTAGCTGAACTTGCAGAATCATAAGGTGTTGATCACACAACAGTTTCGAAACGTTGGAAAGCATTAGGAATGATTTTTTTTTAAGCATTCATTATCACGAAAAAAAACAGCGAAAACTTATTCAACATCCCCATATAATGAAATAAAATCAGTTTCAGAGCATTAGTTGCTTAAATAAAAAATCAAAAAACCACATGAAAGTCGTCCTACACACGTCGACGTTCATGGGTTTTTTTTTTATTTTCATCAATTTCATCATCATTTTGATTTTCATTTCATCATCATTTCATGAATCAATTTCGTCATTTTTTAATTTACATCTCCGACATATTTATGTCATCTTACACAAGTCGACCGAATTATGCTCAGATACGTTAATTTCTGGGTTAAACGTTAGTTTATAGCAACCAATATTTCCTGGAACATTATTATAGTGACGGTGAAGTGTTGTCTGCGGCACGTCAAAACGTTTCGATGCTAAAAGCTAACCCATTCTATTCTTCTCTACAGCTTTAATGGTTTTATACGTGTGTTCTTGTGACCAGCTCTTACGAGTCGAGATTCATTGATAATATAACCAGGCATCCTATAGCGATGAGCCAAAAAATCTGATTTCATTTCCGGTTTTATACGCAGCAGGGTAAGATGACATATTCTGTTTCCTTACACCGACGCCTGCTGTGTCAACTTACCCATAAGTGAATGTAGATTTTGTTTATTTGTCGTGACAGAAACATTGGAGTTGAAATATCCGGTATGCAGTATTTGTGGAGTACAATGACCCTAGGTTATGAATAAATTGGTCCAACTTCAACAAAATCCTACCCTGACGGTATTTATCACACCGGATGATAACGTGGGCAGTTTTTTTCCATTCCAAAATCACAAAAACATTTAAAGCATTCACTGACGGCTGTACTAGATTTCGCTACTAGCAACACTTATTGGCCGACCATGGAACGTCATTGCTGCTTGTATAGCGCGAATATTTGAAAAGATATTGAGGGTGTGTCGTCTTATCTGACTATGTCATCGCAAGCACAATTCCCCTACGTCTGTCTCTCCCTCTCTCTGTTCGCTCCCTTTTAGCATCCCTTTCGGTCCTCCTATAAGGACAAGATCATCTTTCTCACGTATGAAAATTATAGTCTTGACGTTTGCATCGTAGCAATGCAACGACGCAAATAAATGTTTGTCTTTATCCTTTAATTTCCTGATATTTAGCATTGTACAATTTTTTTCAGATTCCAATTCTAGATCTTTAACCCTTGTCAACCCTCCAGATTGTGACGTAATAGTCATGGGGGTGTAATCAACCCCACTCACTTTGGAGAGGGATGAATAATTGAAAAATTGAAAAAAAAATACTACAATGCATTTTCAACCCTTGTGTTCAAGACCATGCCGATTATTTTCAAATCGTGTAATTTTTAACGTAATAAAAAAATGTCGAAAAAAAAAACAATTCTGGAATGTATCGCAGGTCGAAAAACGGCTGGGGTTGATTCAACCTCCGATGACTGTTAAGGGAGACTTTGTCCTTGAAATTTGCAAGGAGATGTTAGCGGCTCAACATGAGCAGCTAGAAGAAGAGGAGGGATGCCTCAATGGACCAGGCATTGCCGATTAGCGGTAATTATAAACACATTTGTGTAAACACATTACAAAACTTTAAACGCGTTTTTCTCGCAAACACGTTTTTTAAAATGGCTGACGTTCTCCTGACCGCTGTAATTAACATATCGACCTGAAATTTCGAGAGCATACTCAGAAAATATGTCTTCACGGAATGACGGATCGTTTTTTTCGATAGATACATTTTTGCATTTATTATTTATCTTTTTATGCGAAAAAAACGCGAAAATTCGATTTTTTTTTAATTGCCGCCATTTTCCGAAATGTGTACTAAACGAAAAACCCATCCGTCATTCCATGACCAAAGGGTCACAGATTGATAATATGCTTTGAATTTGTGTTTCAGATCAACAAAGAGGGGGCAGTGATGTCAGCCGTTTACCTCCCGTGATTTGAGGACCTGTTTTCGCGGAGCTGCAACGGCCGCCATTTTAGTTTTTTTTTTTTCAAAAAAAATTTTTTTAACGTTCCGTATATCATGAATAAAAGCAAGAAAAAACCGCACTCAACAAGCTTTACTCGTTTCCTTTGAAAAAAGTAAAATGTAAACACCTGAAATATGGCACTCCAAGGACAAAGTCTCCCTTAAGGATTAAACAAGTGACTCAACAAATGATTGAGCGATTTTCGTAATCCCTCAATTATTTTTCTCAAGATCTAGAATTTAAATTTTTTTCAGATTCAAATTCTAGATTTTTAAACAAGTGATTCAAAAAATGATTAATGGATTTTCGTGACAAATATTTGCCTAGAGAAATTCGAGAAATAGAAAAATAATTATTTTTATTGCTTTTAAAATAATTTAAAATAATTTAAAATAATTTAAAATAATTAAAAATAATTATTTTTATTGCTATAAAATAATTATTTTTATTTTATTGTGGAAAATATATTTCGACATTTTTTCGTAACCAGCTGGGATAACGTGCGATTTATTCAATTCACAGAATAAATGATAAATTCCGATACGCTACTGCGAGGAATTTTAGCAGTGCAGAGCGATTCACCGATTAACGTTAAAGGATACTGATACGGGCCTATCGATCAATCTCACGAGTAGATTGTCCGTCTTCTTTGCTTGTCCGCAAAAATTAATTTAACGATAGCACAAGCGAGTCACGATAAAAATTCAATCGCTTCGTGTTTTCTTCCCCTTCAATCTTCAATTGCCAAAACGACAAATAAGCTCGAGATAATTTTTCTTTTCGCCTACACAAACGTCATCACGGCTTACTTCCAGCGCTTCCCTGTTACCAACTATGGATAACGTGCCATTCACTTTATTCATAGAATAATTGACAAATTTTCAAATTCCACTGCGAAAAATTAACGAAAGGCCGAGCCGTTTCACCGTTGAATGTTTGAGGATACTGATTTTTTTTTCTCTCAGACGTAGATTCGTTCGATAAAAGTTCGACTTCGAAGCTGGTCCCGGAGATTCGCTGCGTCGTTTTGCGAGTCAAGAAAAGAAAGCATTGAAATCTCGGCGATTTGGTCACAGTTCCTTGTGGAAAATTTTGTGAATTGCGGTAGGAATTGCAACGTCAATGAGCCGCAGTCAAGTGGTCTTAGAGGGATATCAACTCCCGCTAGATTCACGATTTTTCATAAGAAACATTGCAACATTCCCCGGACTTTAATCCTATATTTTTCGATCGAAAAAGATGCACTTGATTTTACGGAAACTTCAGAATCCAACTTCTATCAGTCCTATTTGCGTCCGAAGGAAAAATCAGTGTCTCTTAAGGGGTTAGGCCACATTAACGGGTACAAAATCGTGTGCGAATTTAACAATTTTTTTCCGTATGAAAAAGTCATTCACTCATCAAATTAATTACACATCTATTTAGTATGAATATCAAGCTGTTAGAAAACAAATATATGTTTTTTACGACGTACAAAATGGCCGACTACTCGAAACTTCTCGAACCAGCTTTTTCCAATTGACGTGACAAATAATCAACAATTTTCACTCGATTTACTTCAAATTTAAAATCTATGTTCCTTATTGCATTTCACAAAGAAGTACGTACGGAATTTCCGATTAACCGAAAACTTTTCATTTTATAAGCACTTTATGATCAGTTATAACGAATTTTTTCACTGAAAATTCATTGCTCAAGTTCAAATATCTACAACTTTCGAATAAAACAATATTTTTTAAATTTCCGTACGTACTTCTCCAGGTATTCTAATGCAGACTGACGAGAATTTTTGTTTTTCGTTCTAGGTAAAAAATTGTGGATGCTAAATGTCACGCCGCGGAGCGCCTAACAAAAGATAAAACAAGATATCAATAGTCATCCATGTTGTACATCGAAAAAAATATATATATTTTCTAACAGCTTGATATTCATACTAAACAGATGTGTGATTATTTTTCTGAGCGAATCAAATTTTCAGACGAAAAAAAATTGTTCAATTCGCACGTGATTTTATACCCGTTACTGTGGCCTAACCCCTCAAGGCCCATATCCTCTTGGCTCGAATGTGAATGTGGCGAGAATCGTATGGCTCCGAGGCGCCGAAAACGCAAGAATTACCGATTGTATTCCGGCTCTGGTATCGGCTACGATGGTACGTGATGTAAGTATGTATGCGAGTGCACGTGTGTGTGTTTGTGTGTGTGTTTGTGTGTGTGTGTGTGTGTGTGTGCGTGTGTGTGTGTGTGTCTCTGTGTGTGTGTCTGTGTGTGTGTGTGTGTGTGTCTGTGTGTGTGTGTGTGTGTCTGTGTGTGTGTCTGTGTGTGTCTGTGTGTGTGTGTGTCTGTGTGTGTGTGTGTCTGTGTGTGTGTGTGTCTGTGTGTGTGTCTGTGTGCGTGTGTCTGTGTGTGTGTGTCTGTGTGTGTGCGTGTGTGTGTGTGTGTGTGTGTGTGTGGGGCTGTGTGGCTGTGTGCGTGTGTGTCTGTAAGAGAGAAATAAAGAATACGATAGAAAGATGCTGGATGCGAGGTTGAACGCGGCAAGCAAGTTTTATGTAATCACCAGTCGACTCCGCGGGCCTCGGTATTAATACCGGCAATAAATAAACTCCGTCATGGACAGAGGGGGCAAGAGAGATGGTAAGATGAGTCCAAGAGGGAGGGGAAAGAGAGAGAGAGAGAGAGAGAGAGAGAGAGAGGAGAGAGGTAAGAAGAACCGTACAAGCGTGTTTCTCAAAGCTCCCACCCTACCCTGGCCTCTTTACCCCGATTGTTGTCTTTTTTTCTTTCATTTTTGTGTTTTTATTTTTTCGTTAACTCTCTCTCCGTCTCGTTCTCCCACATTTTTGTGCTCTCTCTCTCTCTCTCTCTCTCTCTCTCTCTCTCTCTCTCTCTCTCTCTCTCTCTCTCTCTCCCTCTCTCCCTGTCTCCCCCTTTCAGCTCATCCAAATGGTTTAAAATATTCAAACGCCGGAATAATGCCCGCATTTACATGCAGGTGTCGTCATGGAAGCGGGTAACCGAGGCCAAAGAGAACCCGCCTCTCAATTTCTCTCTCTCTCTCTACTCTCTCCCTCACTGTCTTTCGGTTTTCGAACGAACCGATTGAGGGCCGTCCTCTGAACGCCAATTCGCCTGCCCGCGCACGTTTACTTTCCCGTTTTCTTCTTCTTCTTTTTTTTCGACTCCGATCTCTTCGGTTTTTCGATTTCCGAAGAGCGAGGAGTCTCGTCGAAGATTCTCCTATTATATATACAGGCGTGACGTTACGGGGGGAATTCAAGTCTCCGGATACGGAGGGGGACAGGCTCGGTTGTCGGTTTAACGGAACGTGATACGTGCTGCATTGGCTAATCTTTTATATACATATTTATGGACATTTTTATAACACTGACAATGTTTCGTCAATGCTCTCGTAATCTCTCGTTTCTCATTCGGCATGTGTGCTTTCGCATATGTGGGCGAATATTAGAAAGTGGACGTGTGTGCCTCGTGGTGAGATTTTGCCAGCGAGAAAAATACGATTTTCCATGGTTTTTCTAATCGACTGAGAAAAAAATAAAGAAACCGTTTTTTTTAGGGACAGTGTTTACTAGAAAAAATAGGGCATTCGGGGAAAAAATTGAAATTCCGTTTAGAGTGCAGCGGAATGAAGATAATTGAATTCCGTATACGAAACGATTGTGAAAAAGTTTTTTGTGTGTCCAGTTAACGGGAAAAAAAAATTATCATAGTTGCATTTTAAGGGGGGAGATACCTTTAGGCGAGGAAAAAATTTGTTGATTTTCATGATTTTTTTTTAAGAATGATTTCTTCGCCATCTTTGAGACTTACAAGGAAAGGTCGATCTCTCCGATTTCGATGAAATTTGGCATGCTCGTAGAATGGGTAAAAATAGGCGACACGTATTTTTTTATATCTGCGGAACCCGACTTTTAAGGGATGAACCGCACCCTCGAAAATAGGGGTGTTTTTTTTGTTTTTCGTCGATAACGTTATCGTTCTCATCTCCAATGTATAGTAGGCGAGAAAATAAACATTGTTCCAATTCGAAATTTTTTCATATCTCGTACCGTTAAAATGCTATAGACGAAACACGAAAAACACCCCAATTTTCGAGGGTGCGTTTCATCCCTTAAAAATTGTGTTCCACGGGTACAAAAAAAGTGTCGCTTATTTTTACCCATTCTGCAAGCATGCCAAATTTCGTCGAAATCGGAGAAATCGACCTCGCAAACTTTCCTTGTAAGGGTAAGTTTTATTACTAATTTTGGCTTTTACATGGTATTTAATTATTTGATTAATCTTTAATAATGGCACGGTCTTCGAAAATGCATTTTCAAAATTGGCGTGACGTATAGCTAAAAATCTAATCGGCCGATTCCAATGAAATTCGGTATAAATGTTTCGAACCTTATTGTCTAACAAATAACCCGAAATGTTTTCGAAAAAATAAAAATGAAGTATTTTTTGCAAAATGAAGGCATTTATTCGAAAAATTCTATCTTTTTGTTTAAAAAACGTACCATTTTATCGATTTTCAACATTTACGCGTTTTTTCTTGGTTCATATTCTGCGTACGAGTGTTAAAGGAGGAAAATCTTCGTGTCTAGGTCAAATCTCAAAATCAGCCATTTTTTCCTCGCCTCAAGGCGAGGAAAAAATATGAATACTATAAATACTTTTAAATACAAAATAAACCTATTTAAATATAATAAAAATATAAATACTAAAATATAAATACTATAAATATTTTTAAATACAAAATAAACCAATAAACCTATAAATACTTTTAAATACAAAAATTATAAAACATACCTAAAACCATACTCTTTGATGTAAAAATATTTAAAAAAAAATTAAAACTTGCACTCGTTTTCCCAGAAAGAAAAAGATCAGGAAAATTCCTCTTTTTCACCTCAAAATTAATTATTTTGAGAATTTTGGGAAATTAATTATTTTCATTCTGCTCACCTCAAAATGGAATTTTCATTTTATTCAAAAAATCTCAAGACATTTTCGCAAATTCTACTCATCACAAAATGACGTTCTTTTTTTTTCGCAGTGGACACGAAAAACCACCCAACGTCCTATTTTTGTAATATTTTCGAATATACATCCTGTGCATTAGCACGGGCGAGTAAGAAATTATTACGTGAGCATTGACAGACCGACAGTGAAGCCAAAAAATTTCTCAATTTTCCGCAGAAAGCTCGCTGTGAAAGAAAGCAGAAAAGAATCGTCGGAAATCCTCTCACGAGTGTTCCCTTGTTGAGGTCGCGTATCCTCAAATAAACTTTCTCGTCGGTCCCGGTGCGTTGTGTATCCGGTGGTTTTTGGCAGCCGTTTCACGCTGGCGCCAGCCAGGGATAACCCAAAAGGATTTATACCGCCACCGAAAAATATACACGCCTGCGGATCTATCGCACCTTCGCGCATACTTCCAAATATTAATCGTCGCCATGCAATTAACAATTTCGCGAACTATATGAAAAGCAATACATAATTCACTGGTGGGAGGTATTCGACGCGGGGGAGGAGCAAGCGTGAAAAAAAACCGCAAAACAAAAGCAGCGCAAAGAGAAATTTGCAGGGAAAAATAAGGAACTTGACGACCGCATGATGTTGAAGTTTGCATCGTCGGAATGCAACGAAAATGCTTTTTCATATTTTCATCACCCCACTTTCATCAATCTACAAAATATATTTTTTTCAGATTTTGATAATCCACTTGTGAATATCCACTTGTGCTATTTTTAAAAATTGTCGAAGGATGTGCCGAAAAAAATGTGATTACGACGACAGAACTGCTAAAACTTTAAACGCGTTTTTCTCGAAACTGTTGTTCAAAACGGTGTACACGATTTCTCGACATCTGACCAACGGATTGACTTACAATTTGGTACACCTATTCAGTGTAACGTTAGTTTAGTCTTGACCGACGTTTTTCATCTCAACATTCCTTTTTCATTAGTTGTTAACAATAATGTCATTCTTCCTCGAAAAATCGAGAAAAATTTAAAAACTGTTTTTTTCTTGATTGAAACACATTGACAGAAAAAAGCTCGGTCAAGTCTTGGCCAATATTATCTATTTCAAGAAGAAACTCGTTTTTTCTTGTTTCAGAACAACCGGGTAGCAAAATCAAGTACACCGTTGAGTCCCCTCACGTTCAAAGGTCACTCACGCGATTGTTTGTAACTTCTTCAAGTATGACTATTTTTCAATGAAATTTGGTACACAACTTCGTCAATATACACACAACTAAATGTCAAAAAGATTTTTCAATCATCTTGCGTATTCCCTCGAAACTAATTTTTTTGAACCCTGACTTGCAGTACACAGGAGCCTAACCCCTTAGAAAAGAATCGTTTCGTTGTATTCCAACGATGCAAAGTTCAATCCCACACAACAGTCTTTCGCTTCCCGTGTGCTCGGCAACCGCGCTCGTTATCGCCCCGGTCAGTTGTATCAACCTCTCTTCTCTCTCTCTCTCTCTCTCTCTCTCTCTCTCTCTCTCTCTCTCTCTCTCTCTCTCTCTCTCTTCTCTCCGACTTTTATGCAAATGCCAGCGGAGTCTAATATCCATAATGAGCATTAATCCGTTTTCAGACGATGGCCGCGCCTCCTGCGAGACCCTCGCACTTTTATTTTATGTCTTCCACTTGCTCGTATCCACTCCCTCTACACCGCCCTTCCTTTGTACCTCACTCTCTCTCTCTCTTTCTCTCCCTCTCTCTCGCCCGCATCTTCTCTCGTTTTTTATCGTCCTCTTTCTCTCTCATTCTTCTCCTGACTTGTCTCGTCTAATCCAGCCTTTTATACGGACATCTCTCTTTCACTCTTTTCTCTCGTTACCCCTGCATAATTCTTTTCGATTCTCTCTCTCTCTCTCTCTCTCTCTCTCTCTCTCTCGGATTTTGTTTGTCATTCTGTATTTTTTGAATTTTGTATTGTATGCCAGAAGACAACTAGTCCTTAATAAGTGCATTAATAAATCATCATCATCTCTTTCAAGCCCCTCATCTTTTATTACTGTTTCCCATTATTATGCTCGTTCCCACCGTTGCTCGCACTCTCCTAGTGTAATTTCTACATTTTATCGCTGTTTCTCTCTGCTTGTGTAGAACTTTGACAAACTCTCTCTCTCTCTCTCTCTCTCTCTTACTCTCTCCTCATTCTGTCCTTTATTTCTACACACACACACACTCGCTATCTCCATCTCACTCTCTTTTCCTTTCGCTCTCACTCGCTTGCTCTCCCACTCTGCGTACACGAACGAGGAGCAACGGCAGGCCAAAAATAGCCACGCAGCACCAACTCGTCGTCGTCGTCGTCTCCGGCGTTCTCGCGCGCTCACCGTTCACACCCGTCTGCAATATATCGGTCGTCTCGAAAACAGGCGCTCTTCCCTCTCACTCTCTCTCTCTCTCTCTCTCTATTTCTCCGCAAGGGGCGCAGCTGGGTGCACGTGCTCGAGTTTAGCGAAAAGAAAAAGGTATAAAAAAAACAAATAAAGAAATAATAAAGCGAAACATCTCTGCAGGAGGGAGAAAAAAACCAAACGGAAAGGAATTTCGAGGCCGAGGGAGCGATACAGCGCGGGATCCAACCGGCTATCCAACTTTGTAATCCAAAGCTTAGGAAATTTCAGGTTTCTCACTAATCCATAAACGCGGACTTGTGCGTGTGTAAAGCTAGTCGAGAGCCTAAAATTTCGCAAGTAACGACGAAGAAAGTCGAGCCCAACTTTCGATGGACTCTCGTCTCGAGACGAAAATCGCCGCCACGTGGGCCGATGTCATTTGCCTTCGCGAATGTCACAGTTGTCGAGAGAGAAACGAAAAATTGAGTAAGAGAGTAGAAAAGTGGAGCGAATTCAAATTTACGATGACGTTGAAGTTTGCATCGTTGGAAGACAAAGAAAGTGAATTTTTTTCTATTTTTCAAATTTTCTTTGGCAGATTTAAGATGCAAAAATCACGAACTTTTTTTCAAATTTCATATCCAGCGATCAACAACCTAAATCTGCAAAATATGATTTTGGATAATAATGAAAGTATTAAAGAAAATAAATTGTTACCAACGATGCAAACTTCAACCACATAATTCACGAATGTACTACACTGAACAAAAAAATTCATTCATCCATCCAAAATTCAATTGTTTTAACAAAATTGTATCTTTAAATACGTTAAACTTGATTTGCATGACAAAACAATATAGTTCGGCAGTAACCAAAGATACATTTAAACTATCTGCTTATTTAGCATGTCTGAGCAACTGTTGAAACAACAAAATTTCGAGACAACAAAATGCATTTTGCACATTCAAAGATTCTTTTTTCTCAGTGTATTTTATAACCCATTGCATGGCGTTTAAGTTTGCATCGTTGGAATGCAGCGCGAATTCGACTTGACTTTCTCGTTTATTGTTGTTATTATATAACATTTTTTTCGGCAGCTTTTGGTTATCAATTGTTGATAAGGATTCTCGAAAATGTGGCGGTCATTTTCGCGAGCTGAACGTGCAAAAAAAACTTACAGTGATAGGAGAAAAAAAATATTTTTGTTGCATTCCAAAGTAATTTAAATACCATGGAATTGCCCGCTACGCAAGTTGGAATTACCCTCGGGCCTTTCGTCGTCATATTTATCCCGGCAATTGGTCCGATTCAATTCAAATTCGGACGGAGAATAATTTAGAACATTTTCTATCGCATCAACGAACGATTTGCTCGTATTTTCATCCATGTGTTAATAACAAATGAAAGATAAAAAATTAAAATCATTGGTAATTCTTTAGATAAGTTATTTTTCCGAAAAACAATGTTTTGCTATATTATCATTTATTGCATTATCAATGATATTCCGTAGAGGGAAGCTGACATTTTTCATTATCACCTTTTTTACGAGCGAAAAAACGTTAAAAATAATTTCGGATTTTTCAAAAACCCAATGCAGGCGTCGAAATGTTAAAAAATGGCCTATTTTATCACGTGCTTCCGCGAACTTCAAAACCTCATAACTTTTTATAGGAGGGGGGGGGGGGGATTTCAGCTTCCCCCGACCGAATATCATCATTTATAACCCAATGAATTAGAAAATAACAACAACAACATTTTAGGTTCATTTTTCGGAAAAGTCACTTATCTAAAGAATTACCAAATTATTTTTACCCCTCGAAAATTGAACTTATTCTTCTACACTTGGCATTTTTGTAATTTTTAAACATTTTTAAAAGTATCCTTTCATACCAGAGTTTTATTATCATTCTGAAAGTACATTTTCGTATTTAACATCTCAGATTAACCTACTTGACAGAAGCACCTACGTTTGGCCATACGGACAGCGGCACTTCGTTCAAATAATAACTTCAATGTTTGTCAATATTGTTCCCGTTAAAAAAAAAACTCAAGCTTGTCAAGGCTATGTATTAATTGTGTGTAAAATCCCGAACTCGTCATCCCAATGCTCTTGCAGGAAAAAATTGGGAAAATCGACTTGATTTTTTTTTTGCACCAAGATTATGCAGACCCCTTGAGAGGCTGGGCTACCGTTGAAATAACGAACGTGATAATGAACTCATGATTACGACGATAGAACTGAACAAACTTTGAACGCGTTTTTCGCAAAAGTGTTTTTCAAAACGGTGTACACGATTTCTCAACATCTAATGGACGCATTGACTTAAAAAATGGTACACTTATCTAGTGTAATAGTAGTTTAGTCTTGACCGACGTTTTTCTGCTTAACATTTTTTTTCATTAGTTATTAATAATAATGTCCAGTTTCCTTGAAAAAAAACGAAGAAAAAAAATTGAAACATTTTTTTAGGATTATAACACGATAACAAAAAATCTCGGTCAAGTCTTAGCCAATATTGTCTATTCAAAGAAAAAAACTATTTTTTTTTTCGTTTCAGATCAACCAGGTGGCCAAAATCAAGTACACCATCGAGTGCTCAAAGGTACTCAAAGGTCATGCTCAAAGGTACTTTACGAGATTGTTTATAACTTCTTTGATTATTAATATTTTTCAATGAAATTTGGTACTCAACATCGTTAATGTACATACAAATAACAGTCCAAGCGATTTTTTAAATTATCTTACTTAGGTCTTTGAAATCAAATTTTTTTAATGATCCTCAATTTTGGGTCGTTACAGTAGTCCAACTCCTTAAAGTTTCTTTTCCCCATATATATATATATATATATATATATATATATATGCTCGTTAGAAACAGTAGGCGTATCTCGTTAATCGCTAGGCGGGAACCGATCATTATTCATTACTAGAATAAGAGCCCGGCTCACTTTTTCGCTCTCGTCCCGCCACGTTTTGTATTTAGACAAGTGGATTTATCACTCTTCTTCAACCGTGCGTATGTGTATATATGTACATCATATTGAAGTTTGCATAGTTGGAACGCAACGAAAGTGCAGTAGCCTGACCTTTTTGCCAAATTTGGGCTACAAATAACATTTTATGTTTATTAGGATCCTTGTAAGAAATCGGAAGCCCAAATTTGTTGCATGAGATTTTAGAAGATTTGTGTGTGTGTGTATATATATGCATATATATATATATATATATATATATATATATATATATATATATATATATATATATAGAGAGAGAGAGAGAGAGAGAGAGAGAGAGAGAGAGAACGTCTAGTGTGCGACGAGGACGATCATTGCACCGAGCGTACGTTCAAACGAGTGCCCACTCGAATTACTCTCTCTCCCTCTCTCACTTCTCCAATACTCTAACATCGACGAGGACTTGTCACGTGGTGACGCGTCTCCACGATCTTCCGGAGCGCGCGAACACGCTGGCCCTTTCGTACGAGAGCCAGAAGAAACGAGAACCCAAGAACGCCCAGTTTTGCGCAGCACCCGAACAAGTTGGGACTGAAGAGAAGATCGCGATGCAATATCGTGGGTTGCGGTCGAACGAACGTAGACCGAAGTTCGTGAATTAATGTCCAAGCAAGGAGCAGAATGTATTTTTTTGTGAAAAGAACACATGATAGAGTTTTATTTAATTGAAACATTTCACGATATGTGTAGTAGACATGAAAGACATTTTTTATGTAAAAAAAAATACTTAAAAAAAATAAAATACATATTTAAAGTAAAAAAAACTTTAAAAATAAAAAAAACTTTTTAAAGTAAAAATTACCTTTTAAAGTAAAAATTACTTTTTAAAGTAAAAAATACTTTTCAAAGTTCAAATTACTTTTAAACGTAAAAAATACCCTTTCAAGTAAAAAATACTCCGTTAGAATAAAAAAATACTTTTTCAAAATTAAAAAATCCTTTTAAAGTAAAAACGTATTTTCAAAGTGAAAGAACGTATTGTTTTCCAGTTTGAAACAATTCGGTGTGCAAACTACAAAATTAATCGTATTTTACAATAATCCACGAGGCATTTCCGTTTCACGGGATTCACTAGGAGTTCGTAAGAAAAGAAAAAACGCGACTTATCTTCAATAAAAAAAAAAAAAAACTTACTCGCCGTCAGTTAAAATGGCGTAACGTTCGTCCGAATTGATAATTCCATAACGCATGTTGGGGACGGACGCGGCTAAATGGGCGTGTCCGCGACGCGCAACGATGATGCGAGAGAGGGAAGCCGCCAAAACCGCAAAAGTTTTGAAATTCCGTTGACGGCCATGTGGCCCGTTTCGTGCGCGCTGGGAGAGTGCGACGGAAGCGCCCCGAAGCTCGCCGCCAATTTTCGCCCACGTGTCGCCAAAAAGAAACCCTCCCCCGTTCCCACTCGCCCGTTAGTCACCGCACCACGCGCCAGAGTTCGAGAATTTTTTATTGCAAAAAATTATGAGCAACTTATCGAAATATATACAGTTGGATTGTTCGTGGAGAGAGCGCGGAGGAAAAAAATCCAAGTTTCCGAGCTCCGCGGTAAGCCGATCCCCGGCGTGGAAACCGGAAGTCGCGGCGCGAAGCCCGACCGCTTAGCTCAAATTAGCTTAAGAGAAAACGCGTACGTGGGGGGAAGCGGTGAATACGCGAAATGGCGAATATATCGTGAAAGAACTCGAGAGAGAGGGAGAGAGAGAGAGAGAGAGAGAGAGAGAGAGAGAGAGAGAGAGAGAACGTAAATAGCATTAATTCATATATTTATCGAGTACGTAGTGTCTCACCTTGAAAGCTGCTCGCGAAGACCTTCCAGAGTGTCCATGCGTCGGAAGATCCGAATAGAGAAAGAGAGAGAAAGAGAGAAAGTACACAGCACGCGTTTCGTCCGGGCCGACGTCCGGTCTCGGGGCTTCGTCGATCGAATCGAGAGCTTCGTTACCGTCTCTCCTTCCCTCTCTTTCCCCGTCATGCTCGGGTCTTCAGTCGTAAGCTCGCGGTGCACTGCCACAAGCCCCCGAACTCGCAACAGCCCCCTCCCTCCAGCCGGCCGAATCCACGTAGCAAGAAAAAAAAAGAGGAAAAAAAAGAACGAGAAGATCCGGTGGATCGAGGTCCGGCGCGAGCGTACACATATGTATATGTATATATACCCGAGAGCTGCCGCACGGTGGCGACACCACGGCGCATGCGCACGGGTACGTCGTCGCGCATAAACCGGCGCACTTTATCCCCGTTTCCCAATTTCCGTTCTTTCGCCAATCGCGCCCCCCTTCGCGCAATAAACTAATAAACGATACGATTCGCGCACACTCGCGCATGCAAATAATAAGAAGATGAATAAATATCGAAGAAACGAGACGAAAGTTGCTCATATATTTACCCGAACGGCTAAAAGCACAGGGTGCGTTGGCTCTCCTTGGGATAACGATAAAACGCGCGTTACGAAGTTGCACCGCACACTCGAGAATCCACGCGCGCTCGCTGCAACGAAGAGTCCTCGGTTATCGGAGTTTGCCCCGAGATGAGAAGTGTCGCACTGTGACTCTTTAACACGTGTACGATAATTAACGCGTGCGAACAAAAAAATCCTCTCAGCGGTTGAAAAATAAAATGCGCGCGATCTTTTGTCGGGCTCGTGCAAAATTCGTACTCGTAGTTTTAGCGCAGCTGTTTCCGGGCGAGTGTTAGGGGCGTTTAAAAAAAGTTGGCCCTCGAGACGAAGGGTTTGTATATTTTACGTGAATTTTTTCCGCGAGACGAGGCTTTAATTTGGCAGGATCGTTTTCTTCCTCCCGTATTACGCGTGTATACGAGCGCTGAAACCTGTTCCGGTAGGGTACACGGCATGTGGTTGCGGCGAGAGCCTTCGGGGGGAGCGGAAGTGAGCGAGCGACACGGCGAGGCCGAAAAAGTCTCGCTCCCCACTGCAAGTGACCGTGTGTGCTCGGCCACGTATTCGGCAATTATCAAACTTCCTTTAGTGTGCGAAAAATGAAAAATCGCGCTATACTTGTTCGCCTTTATTTTTCGCACCGGATCTTCCCGTATCGCTCTTTCGCATTTTGCTTTTCGTGCTCGCGAATTGTGACGATCGCCGCGAGGGTTTCTATCGCGCTCGAAGAACCGGAACAGCACGACGTCTCATGGCACGAATAATATAACGATGCGGCGCAGGGGAAGGATCTCCGCAAATTGAGCAAAAGCGAGTGAAAAGAAGGACCGGCGATGAGAAGCGGCGCACTCACACAACCTTACGGTCACGGCGACCGACGCAAACTGAGCTGCGCCGACGAGAGACGGAGGCTGGCGAGGACTCGGCCGTGTACTCTATAGGACTGGCGAAGCAGCGTAACACGCGCATGCGCACCGCGCGAACTCACACCCGAGACCCTCGCGGCGCGACGTTCTCGCGTGAGTCGCGTTGTCGAGCGCCTTTTCCGCCTTCGACCAGTCAGCGTCTGACGGGTGTGGAGGGGGAAGTCAGTGGCGGTGCGCGAGAGTGGGGGTAGGTGGATGCGTCGCCGGTGCGCGCAAGGCTCGTTTCCTGCGCGGCAATGCTCCTCGTTCCTCACCGCAGCGACAAAAACCCTCTTACGTACCTCCATCTACTGGCGGGCGCCTCATGCGAGTAACGTGCATGTTACTCGCATGAGGCGCTCTCGTTTGTATCCCGCGCCGTTTCGAGAAACTCAGGACGCGACATCGAACAGCTCGTCAAGAAGGAATAATCGACGCGAAGTCCGTTAGACGACAGAGGGGGCGAGTAATTGGAAAGAGAACAATTCCACGGGGTTCACGCGAGTGACCGCGGGGATTGAGAACTAACCCCTCTTATTCTCTCCCTCTCGTTGTCCACGAGATTGTCGCAGCGATAGGGGAAACGCAGGACTGTTGACTAGCTCCGTACGTGACCTATAAGGCCATCTTTCGGCGCTGACGTTAAACGACGAGACCAAAAAGACGGACGTTTCTAATTTCTATGCATCCGCGCACTCACGCGTCAACCTGCACGATCATCTTTCTTTGCAGCTTGCGGTGTGTCTCTTCTCGCGCATATTGACACGCGCGGGAATACTCGAAAGAGCGAGCAGTCGTTAGAAGCTTCAAGCTTCAGTACTTTCCGCACGATCAGTTCATATTTAAAGATTCCGTCGGAAAGTGGGACATACCTCTTTGTTTTTAGGTTAACGGGCAACATCTACCTAGGGGGGGGGGGGGGGGGGGGGGCGAAACATTGAATTTCCGAAAATATTTTGATTCGATATCACCTTTAGCTGTATTCCCAAAAAATTTCATTGGAATATTCCTAAAATAAAATGAACCACAGCTTCTAACAGTAGGCCGGGCAAGGGGTAGCAGCACCGTACTTCAAATTTTAAGGGGTCTTCTTACTTTAGACGCTAAAAAAGGCTATTTTCATGAATGTTTTTGATAGGTTTATATTATAGATATTGATATAAAAGTTGTTACACTTAATAAATACACTCTCGAAATACATAAAATGTTGTTTATGTATTTATGTAACCCGAACAAACTTTAAACGCGTTTTTCTCGAAATAAAGTTTTTCGACGGCTTGTTGATAAAAAGTTCGAAACTAATGAACCGATTCTTATGAAATTTCAACCACATATTCTTTACAACTATAGCTATAGCGCATATCAAAGATTTTTTTAATTTTGATATTTACTATTTTCGTTGCCGAAAACGGTAAAAAAACACGTTTTTTTAGTTTTTTTCGAAAAATGTCCGCCATTTCGGTATTTTTGCAAATATCAAAAATCGTATGATATGCGCTTAATGCGTTAAGCAAGATATGCATTAAGCAATTAACATACTTAATCTAAAGGCGTTTGATTTTGTTTCGGATGATCCATCTCCGAAATTTCATCAACAGCGCTGACCTACAATTTTTTAGGACATTTTTTTAACTGCCATTTTCGTCTATAAATAGTGACTTCGAAAAATCGATTTTTTTGTTACCGTTTTCGACAGTTTATATTTTCAAGAATATCATTATCATTTATATAATTTATATGAATATCATTTTATCTTGCAAAAATCGATAGTTAAATATTTAAACGCGTTTTTCTCGAAATGAGATTTTTCAAATTTGCTGACACTGTAACTCAAAGAGCAATTATCCGATTGACTTGAAATTTAAACTGAGTACTCTTGAATATATTTACTCTACAATAACGTTGGCAATTTTTGATTGGATGAAAAATTGACGATTTGGCATTGAAAAAAACGACCATTTTATAGGCAAGAAAACAGACTTTTTTCATAATTACGCCATTTTGTTAGATTCTGATATTTTTCGAAAATCTTACCTCATTGTACAGGAAATACCTTCCAGTTTAACGACATTTTTTTCTTTTTCGGTTTCAGCTACTCAGTCGGCCGGAATCATGTCAGCAGTGGAGGAACTTTTTTTTTGGCGCCTCCGAAGGCAGCGCATAAGCTTGGATCTCCATATTTTTCTATGAAAAATTATGTAATATAGGTCAAATATAGCCAAATATATTCTTAATTTTCCAAAACGTTTAATTGAGTACTTTTCTCCCAAAAAATTTCCGAAAATCACCCAAATTTTCAGCGCTCACACTGGTATAGCCCCTTAAATAAATTAAATTTTTAAAAATGTATTTCGAAAGTGTATTTATTAAGTGTAGCAAATTTTATATTAATATCTATGACATAAACCTAACAGAAAAATTCATGAAAATAGCAAACTTTTTAGCGTTTAAATTCATGAAAATAGCAAACTTTTTAGCGTCTAAAGTGAGAAAACCCCTTAAACGCGTTTTCCTCGAAACACTGTTTTCCAAGTCGGTGGACGTGATATCCCGAGAACCACCTGATGGATCGTTTCCAAATTTACAGGTAATGCGACGAGAAGTATTTAAAGGTCGTTGACGATCTCGCTTTTAAAAAATCGGCCCTTATTTTTTAATAGTTACGTAAAAATGACGACTTTTCTCATAGATTTTTTTTGCTCGAGTTTCGATGCGTCGCCACGTTAAAAAAATGATTTGAACAATCGACGATCGTCAACGACTCGTATTTATTGTTATCATGAATAACCCGTTCCGTATTTAGATTTCAGATGGACCGTTTAAGCTGAAGGTTGTCCACCGCCAAACGTCGCGAAAAATTGCATCTCCTGCCAGCGGCCATGTTTTTGTAGTTTTAATTTTTTTGTGATATTTTAAGGGGCTCTGAATAAATGTACCTCTGTGTTAAAAAAAAGCGTTTCTTTTTCACCAACCGTTTGCCAAGAAAAATAATTCGTAATTTGGCCATTTTAGCTCCTTAAAGCGTTGTGACGAAACTTTGGTAAGGAGTATAAAATACCGGAAGAATAAATAGCGCGTACAGTATCAATAATATAATCATTGATACTAATGCCAACAATAATAGTCATAATATTAATAATAAAAAAGAATTATTATTATAGTAGGCCAATGATGAAAGTATACTATTTCGATTGTTCAATAATTTTATAATAATATAACAATAACAGTATAATTATGAAATGATTATTGTGATTATTGATATCTCATCATTGTCGAATAGTAATAATCATAATAATCACGGTTACTATTATTACACGAAAGGACGAATAAATTAAAGGATGATTAATACCAATAGACTAATAATAATAATAATAACAATAATAGAACGATAATAATAACAGTTAATTTTTTTTACAAAATAGCCACAGTATAAAAATAATTATTAATAACAATAGCACAATAATAACAATATACTAATCACAATAACAATAATAATAATAATAATACAAGTATAGTACTATAATTATTCGATAATACCATAATAAAATTATAATAGTAAAATTATCATTATTATTGTTATCACTATCATCATCAACAAAAGGCAATTATATTCATAATAAAATCATCATAACGTTAGCAATAAAACAATTAAATGATTGCAATTCGTCAATAGATATTTATTATTTGTCAAGAAAGATTGCATATTTGCACTGTTTAAAAAAAAAGTACTCTTGTTCCGGTAGTTGTTTTCGTGCTCGGTACTCCGATAAACCGATACTTGTTTTGATCGAAAGAATAACGAAAAAGTTCATTAAGAGATCGACGTTTGTTCAATCGTTGGATTTTACGAGGCTGCGCTATAAATAACGTACGCTGATGTATTTTGTCGGAAGAAAATCTTGCAGCTTATCGAAACGAGCGACCTTCTGAACCCTTGTTTTCTTCCGATATCGCAGCAGTTCTTTTTTCGTCTCATCGACCGCAGTTTCTTCGGATTATTTCTCCCGTGAGGCTTTCTGCGACTCGATAAATCGATGTACAGTGACATGATGTATTCGAGACTACGCGCATTCGTATCTTTAGCTAAATTTAGAAATGTCTTCACAATACACTCCAGTTGATCCTCTGCGCCTTTTCACTTTTCGTATGGGATTCCGAAAACCCCCAAGCTCCGGTCGAGCTGAAACAAATCTTCCTTCTAATATTTTAAGAAAACTCCTGAAGAGATTTTTGGCGACTCGCAATAGTTTCCGAAATATTGAATTTTGAAGTTTTTTTAAGGATAAGTTACCGACCCCCCCCCCCCCCCCAACGAGCTGACATTTTGCACAAGCTTTCCTTTTATTTTAAGTCAACCCCTAGAGGGACTTTTGGCGACTCACAATAGTTTTCGAGATATCGAATTTTTAAGTTTTTTTTTTTAATTTTTGAACAAACGAACCCAAACAGACCCAAAAACTATTGCGAGTGGCCAAAAATACCTTTAAGGGTTGTCTTAAGGCCTTAGGCCACAGTAACGGGTATAAAATTATGTGCGAATTTAACCATTTTTGTCGTATGAAAAAGTGATTCATAAAATTATTTACACATCTACTTAATATGAATATCGAGCTGTCAGGATTTTTTTTTCGATGTACAAAATGGCCGAATAATCGAAACTTCTCGAAACAGCTTTTTTCCAATTGGCGTGAGAAATACCTTCAACAATTTTCACTCGATTTACTTCAAATTTAAAAGTTATGTTCCTAATTGCATTTCGCAGAGAATTACGTACGGAATTTCTGATCGATCGAAAACTTTTCATTTTATGAGCAGTTTATGAGCAGTTATAACGAAATTTTTCACTGGAAATTCATTTCTTAAGGAGGTTGGAGCGTTAGCCAAAATCCAAGGTTAAATTTAATTTAAAAAAATACATGTTATTGTTTAGACTATACTGAGTCTTTACGAATTTTTTGAACTTTTTTCACCACGAAACACCAGAGATAAAAAATAGTTTAATGTATGTAATTTAACGTGCGGTTAGATGGGCAAGACTTTGACACTAAAGGTTATATAATTTTCATTGTTATTTAGCACCAAGATAAACCATTTTTAACAACGGATTAACGCAAATTGAACCTTTGTGAACATTTAGAAAAAAAAAATCCTCATGTTGCCCATCGTAAACCATGGGCCAATAATCTCGTGAAGTAAATATGAATAGGCATAATTATGAATTATTCAAAATTTCATTGTGAATTATATAAAACATTCGTTGTCGTAGTTTTTTCATAATAATCATCGATAATGTTATGCTTTTTCAAGTTGGTAGTAACACAAAAGTTTTTCTACTTTACGTAATAAAAATGTTAAAATGCATAATTTTGCCCTTTAATTATATATTTAAAAAAATTAGCATATATAGAATAAATCTGTACCTCGTCATAATTCCGTACGTACTTCTCTAGGTTTTGTAATGTAGATTGACGAGAATTTTCGTTTTTTGTTCTAGGTAAAAAAAATTGTGGATGCTAAATGTCACGCCGCGGAGCGCATAAAAAAAGATAAAAGACAATATTAGTAGTCGACTATTTTGTACATCGAAAAAAAAACATATATATATTTCGGAGTGTCTGCCCGTCCGGATATCGGACGAATAAGCGTATATTATTCGTCCGGATAGCGGCTCAGATCACGCCGTATTTCCAGTAGACGTACATATTATTGTGATTCATGTCAGCTTGTATCCGAACGAATAACATATATATAATCATCTGGATAGAATGTGTTAATTTGTTAAACAATCTGTCTGGACGAATAATTTACACGTATTCCTCTGAATAAAATCTTTATAATTTTGTTTGGGTCTGTTTGGTTTTGTTTGGGTTTGGTTTTGTTTGGTTTTGTTTTGTTTCGTTTGGGTTTGGGTTTGTTTGGTCGGGGCGTAATGCAGCGTGAACTGAGCCGCTATCCGGACGAATAAGACGCTTATTCGCGTGATAACCGAACGGCTAGCCGCAGCGTATATATTTTCTAACAGCTTGATATTCATACTAAATAGGGGTGGGAATCGAAATATCGATGGATCAATATTCGGATGGGCTGAAATATCGAATAAAAAAATGTCGAATGTTTGAATACAGATATATCAATGTTCGGAGGGTTTATATAGTCGTAAATAAAAATTCCGAATACGAATATCTTGAAGTTGAAATATAGCGAAAAACAAAAACCGATTTAAAAAATATTGAGAGACATAATATCGAATTGCTTATATAAATAACACCAAATAATTCGAGAAGACGAATCTTCGAATTGTAAATATAGCGATGGGTCAAAAAACAGAAAGCATTAAGGGGTTACCCCCACTTGCGATTTTGAAAAAATCGATTTTTTTTTATTGTATTTTTTTAAAGTATCTGTGAACATGTCCTGAAAATTTCAAGTCGATCCGAACAAAATTGACTGAGATATGAGCGTTGAAAGAGAAGAATCCGTTGTGTAAACGACCGGAAATTGAAACTTTAAACGCGTTTTTCTCAAAATGGCATTTCTGAAGTCGGTGACCAAGATTACTCGATCACTAATGAACCGATCTTCTTGAAATTTTGCAGGCTTATTTAATACATAAAAATGTAGTCTTTAATCGTTCGATTTTTTTTTTCGAAAAAAATGGCCGTTTCATAGCCAAAAAACGGCCGTTTTTTTTTCGTTAAAATCGAACCATTAACTTTGACTGTCCGCCATTTTGTGAAAAATGAATATTTTTTAAAATCCTTCGATTAAAGACTAGTTTATACTTATATTTGACTAAATCCATCCGCATTTTTTTTTTCAGATGATCCACTTCGCCGCAATGTTGGTCACCGCAAACCGTGTATATGAAAACATTATTTCATTGACGGCCATTTGCCACTAAACAATGTAATATTTTTCAATAAAAAAATTACTGAAAGTTCTTCAAGATGTGTTCTTTAAGATGGTATATTGATCGATTAAAAAAGTTTTGTAGTTTGCTTTAAAAAAATTCATGAAAAAGGCCTTTTTTGCGCTACAAGTGGGGGTAACGCCTTAAATCGAACGGCCAAAAAGTCGAGTGGTTAAAATAGCGAAGGGTCAAAATGTCGAATGGCCCGGATGGCGAAAACTTGTGATTGAGGCAGATAGCGTTAGCGGTCGGCCGGGACGGCATCCATACCATGTTCGCCATTTTGGCATTCGCCATTTCGGACCATCGATATTTTGCGTCTCGATATATTGCTTTTCGCTATAGGCGGTATTACGAATATTAGATACTCGCTTTTTTCTGTTTCGGAGATATGGATGTTATAGATTGTTCCAATCTATATTTGTATGTCTCAAATTGCAGACGATCTGAGAATATACGTTTTCAGACAAATGAGCTCTCGAATAAATGATGCTTTGCTTTATAGTCATTCGATTTTTAAACCTTTCCATTGGTTTTAAACCATTTCGAATAATTAAACCTTCGTTATTTTGAGAGTTCATAATTCTGTCGTTTCGAAATATTTGTCGATCTATATTTGGTCCTTCGATATTTGGATCCCCACCCCTAAATAGATGTGTAATTAATGTTATGAGTGGATCACTTTTTCATACGAAAAAAAAAATTGTTAAATTAGCACATGATTTTATACCCGTTACTGTGGCCTAAGGCCTTAAAATATTAGAAGAGAATTCTGTGCAAAACTTCAGCTCGTTCGGAGGTTGGGGGTATTCCGAACCTTACCCGACTTTTCTCCTCCTCTGCCTGATTACAATTTTTTTTGCTTTTTTTTTGCTTTTCTGCTAAAAAAAATAGATATATGGACCAATAGTTGGAAGGGTGACCGGTGCGCCGCGGCTTCTCCCGGTCGTAGGGGCTCCGAGGAACCGGAAGTGGTGACGAGTAACAGCGAAAAGGACGTAAAGGGAAAACAAAGTATCGCTCGTGCCCCCGTTTGTCACTTGAAGCATCTTTCACTTTTCCTTACCACCAAACGGCTCAGCGATGACGCGCCGCTCATTCGAAACTGCGAGAGCATTTTTTTGTTGTTTTTTTTTTCGTCTTTCGAGGTTACTCGCGCATGCGCATACGAGTACGAGCACAAACGCGCTCTATTTGCTCGTGTGCGCAAACCTTGGTACATGTTGACTCTGGCTATACGTTCCCATTTTACCCGAGATGCATTAATCGCTTGCCACGTTGCAATTAGCGAGTACGTGTCGCGTCCGTTGAAACACGACTCCGTTTTACGGGATTCGACGCCCGCCACCTCGCCTTCATCCTACAGACCTTTTTCTTTTTCGCGTGTCGCTCACGCGCGCGCCACTTCTCGTGCGAAACTCCATGGTTCGGCTATGAAAGGAAGGAAAAAAAAACAACGAGAGCGACACGCATTCGCGAAATTAAGATATTCTTTGTAGCTTGACATTATATACATTTATGTAGAATATAATATTAAAAGCTTTTCGTCAGTCGAAAAATGATGTCTATTGTATTACGCAAATTGATTAGGGCAGTAGTAGTCTGGTCTAGAGCGAGATTTTTTATGTCATTTTTGGGTTGGAATAACTTTTAAACCGTTGAAGTTGTCTTGATGAAATTTTACATATGTATTTATTGTTTCTTTGAGAATGTATCTACATTTAAAAAAAAAATATTTTAAATATTTTCATGTAGTTTTTTATTTTTTTTACAACATGGTCCGCCGAAAACCGCCTCAATCGGCGCCCACTCTGGGTGATGTATGCATGTGAAAAAAAGTATATATATATATATATATATATATATATATATATATATATATATATATATATTCTCAATCTGTATGAGTATTATGAGTGCTGATAGCAGAATTAGTACTTAAAAAAAATTGTTACAAAATAGCGGCCTGTTAAACTTTGATTAACAATATTTAATACATTTTCGGGTATTCGACGAGTTATAAAATATGGGCAAAATTATTGTTCCACTCAATTCTGCTAGCAGTCCTCAGAAAGAGGCTACCGGAGGTATGTGCAAAATTTAAGCTCGATCGGTCAATTAGTTATGGAGATATCGTGGGCGGCGATTTGAAAAAACGTAGTTCTGAGATAAACGCGTGCAAAGTTTTGATACCGTTAGATGAGGTGAGCGCGCGGCTTGCTTATAATTTTCTATTACTCTGCTAATTTTTGAAATATCAATAAACGGTTTTCGCGAGCGTATTAAGAAAGGTCTAAGGAATAATAAAATAAAATTTGAAAAAAGTCGATTTTGTCAAATTTCTAGACCAGACTGCTGCCTTAAGGCGGGATATACATTTAGACGGAAAAACAATAAGCAATATTGAGGGACTTTTACACTAAAAAATAATTATTCTGCAATTATGAAACTTTAGGTATACTTTAATAGTATATTTAAGTGTACGAAACAATTTTTTTAAATTAATCCTGCATCAAAATGTCGGAGCTGTGACAGAGTGTTACAGCAAGGTCGCCGCGGAGTTACGAATCGGCGTGCAGTTTAGCTTCCGGTAGACTTTGATTTACAAAAAAGTTCGAACATTTTTTCAGCTAGAACATGTATTGTTTCTGCGTGACGGTAATTGAAGAAAATGCAACTTTGAGAAAATGGCACGCATTTACAAATAAAATCATCATTTCAGGCAACATTTCTGTAAAATGTGGATTAAAAAAGTAGTTTTTTTTTCAATTTTTCAAAAACAATTCTCGTCAAGTAGAAGGTACCCATAATATCAATATTTATACCAAGTTTCAACTCAATCGGCTTGATAGTTTTTGAGTAATCCTGCACGCCAATTTCGATAATGCAGTTTTGAGGAAAACGCGCTTGAAGTTCACGTCCGCTTCGAAACTGAGCGGTGAAGCACAGCGTTGACGGGCTGTAACGTTTGACGTTTTTCGAATTTTGCTTTAAAAATTTGAGAAAATATTCTACACATATAGTTTTATCGTTTAAAGGAAAAAAAATTAATCGATTTTTGTATCGTTGTAAATGTATAGCCCGCCTTAAGGGGCCAGTCCACTTTGAAAAGTTCAAAAAATCGAAAGCAAGCAAGACTTGAAAAAATCGACGATGATGAGCAATCAGAAGGGATTTTGTACGGTGCAGGAATTGCTGATTGAGTAAGAGTTTTTCATACTATAAACGTCAAACGCGTTTTTCTCGTAACAACGTTTTCAAAATCTAGCTCCATCGTATCTCTAAAACTAATAAATCGATTCTCTTGAAATTTGAACGACATATTGTAAACACGATTCGCAACAAGATGACCATCGATGGTTTAAAATTGTTTATTTTTACTCTTTTTTTGCGATAAACTGCGAAAAAAAAACGCTTTTGTCAAAACTTTTTTCGTTTTTCATCCGCCATTTGTTTATTTTTTGATAAAACTTTATATCCGATGGTCATTTTGTAGCTGGTGTCATACTGAATCTAATGGACTTTGATTATTTTGTTTTAGACAAGCCGTTGCCGAGTTGTGATCGAGCTACCTAGCCCACCTATTTTTGAGGCGTTACGTTACACTATAGTTTTCGTACTTAAAAATGAATAAAAAAGAATAAAAAATTTTTTTAAATGTATTTCAAGACTTTATTTATCAAGCCCAACAACTTTTATATTTATATGTTTTGTAAAATCTTTTTTTTTAAATCGCCTTTTTTCGTGTCTCCAAAGTGGACTGGCCCCTTAAGACGCACAATTGAGGGGGAAGATACTTGTAGGCGAGGAAAAAAATGTACTGATTTTTATGATTTTTTTTTTGCAGAATAGATTTTGTCATCATTTTTGAGAATACGGGTATTTTTTAATTACAGTCGAACATCGATATAACGAATCTCTAGGTAAGTTCGTAATATCGAGTTTTCTCTATATTGAGGTTTCGTATCAGTACTATAAGTATGGTGATACTTTTAAAGAAAGAAAGGTTTTATTTAGAGCAATTTTTATAAGTAATTAGCAATTAGAGCAGAATGTATATTATTATGTTGTTTTATCAAGGTTTCGGGTGTCTATCGGAAGGGAATGTACAAATCTTCGTTATATCGAGGTTCAGTATATCGGGAATTTCATTATATCGAGGATCGACTGTACTACTTTTGGCTGTTACATGGTATTTTTGTATTTTTATGTTTTTTTTATATTTCGTATTATTGTATTTATGAACAACTAGTCCACCGATTCTAATGAAATTTGGTATTAACCTTTCTAACCTTATTGTCTAAAACATGATGCTCAATGTTTTTAAAAATTAAAATAAAAGTATTTTTTATTGCAAAATGTAGCCACTTTTTCGGAAAATCCATTCTTTTTATTTCGCGTACTGTTTCATCAATTTTGGACATTTCTCACTTTTTGTTGGTTCTTATTATGCGTATAAGTTTTAATGAAAGAAAAATCTCCGTTGGCTTTTCTCAGATTAATCCCGCCGATGCTACGTGTCACACCGTCTGACAACATCCGCCGCAATCCGTTTGGAACACCGTGCCATTTTTAAAGAATAAAATTGAAAAAATAACATCTAACAGTCAAAAGTCGTAATAAAACAGAAAAATATTTCCTTACAACAAAATGCTGAAAATCAGCGAATTTCCTCGCCTAGGTATCTAGGTATCTGTCCTCTTGGATTTTCGCATTGACCAGCTCTCACAGTGCAATTTCGAGCTTGAGAGCGAACTTAGAAATTTAATACATATTAGTTTACGTAAAATAAATATGAAGGAATTGGATAATAATGATTTAATGCCGACAATTCTAATGATTATAACAACAACAACAATAATGACAATAAAACAATTATTTTTAATATAATAATAAGAGAATCCTACTTGACATACGTCCGTTGGATTATGATAGGTAACAATTTTTTTTTTTAATTAAAATTTTAAAAAGCCCTAAACAATCCTGTGAAGGCCCTCTAAACGTGACGGGGTCAACGGTATACTTGATTTTTGCCACCCGGTTTATCCGAAACAAAAAAAAACGAGTTCTTTCTTAAAATAAATAATATTGGCTAGGACTTGACCGAGCATTTTTTTGTTATCGTGTTTAAATCATTAACAAAAACTGATTTTATTTTTAAGGCTTTCACGGCTCTTTATGTAATGAGAAAAGTATGTGGCATTTTAATGTGGGTTTTTTTAGTTGACCAGCTGATCAATTAAAACATCTGATTGGCTGGTGCAGCGATCTGGAACGATGACTGCAACTATATAAGGAGCTCTCAGCCCTGATGATGCAAACTGTAACGTTTGCGAAACGTCGCCATAACGCTGATCCTCAATACGGCCTCCATCCGGAAGCCACATACTCTTCTAAAAAAAAACTGTTTAATTTTTTTTTTCGATTTTTCTAGAAAAAATAGATCTTTATTGTTAACGGCGGGGTAAAGTTAATTTGGCGAAAAAAAGGAATGTTTTTAAGATTTTTTTTGGCGTAACGAATAGTGTTCGTTTATTGAAAAATTTACATATAATAAAGTAACATTTGAACACCATTCTCCTAAATTTGCATTGCAAAATATTCAAAATTGAGCGAGTGAAAATTAAACCCCGGAGGCGCCTCGAAAAAAAGTTGGTTTGCGGTGTGCACCATAACTCGCAACAGAATCATTTGAAACAAAAAAATCAAAATGCATTTGTTAAAGGAGATGTTTCTCGAGGTAATGACAGGAGGATTTTTTTTTTTTCGATTTTTCGATTTTTCGTAGCACTTGGGAGCCAAAAACCCGATTTTCGCTAAAAAAAATCGGCTAATTTGTTGTTGAAAAATTAGTAATTATTTTAAAAAAAACAAAAAAGCTCTCGACTATACCTGGTGAATTATGTGAAGAAGTACTGTGCAAAATTTCAAAGCGATTGGTCCAGTAGATTTTGAGTTATCGTGCACACGGACTTCAAATATGACAAGTCTCAGAAAAACGGTTTGAAAAACGCAGAAGAGAAGAAAACGGCATCGAGCAATAGACGCTCAAATACTCATAACTTCGTCAATTTTACTCCGATCGACTTGAAATTTTAACACAATATTCTTGATATATTATGCATTCCTTTAAAAAATTTTAAAAAAAATGAAAAAAAAAATTTTAATACTTTACCCCGCCCTTAATAACTAACAAAAAAATGTTAAGAAGACACACGTCCGTCAAGACTAAACTACTGTTACACTGAATAATTTTACCAAATTTCAAGTCAATTCGTTCATTAGATATCGAGAAATCGGGTACACCATTTTGAAAAACCTAGTTTCGATTTAAAAAAACGCGTTTAAAGTTTAAGAATTGTCTTACAGTAGAATTTTCTTTCTTACAGAATTTACTCCACGGTAGAATTTTCAAAAACCGATTTTTTCGCTAAAACGGTGCTTTATCATCATAAGAATAAATTACTATTCGATTTATAGCAAGACATTTTTTTTCACCGACTCTGAGCGTATAACGTAAGCCCACCTCTGGCACGGCCCTAAAACTTTAAACGCGTTTTTCTCGAAACAGCTGTTTTCCAATTGGCGTGACAAATAACTTCAACAATTTTCACTCGATTTACTTCAAATTTAAAAGTTATGTTCCTAATTGCATTTCGCAGAGAAATACGTACGGAATTTTCGATTAATCGAAAACTTTTCATTTTATGAGCAGTTTTATACGAAATTTTTCACTGAAAATTCATTCAAATACCTACAACTCAATTCAAATACCTGCAACTTTTGAATAAAACAAAAATGTTAAATTCCGTACGTACTTCTCTACGTATTCTAACGTAGATTGACGAGTTTTTGTTTTTTGTTCTAGGTGAAAAGTTGTGGATGCTAAATGTCGAGCCGCGGAGCACCTAAACAAAAAGATAACAAAAGAAAATATTATTAGTAGGCCATTTTGAACATCGAAAATAAAAAATATATATTTTCTAACAGCTTGATATTCATACTAAATTGATGTGTAATTAATTATATGAGTGAATCATTTTTTTTCATACGAAAAAAAATTGTTAAATTCGCACATGATTTTATGTGGCCCAACTCCTTAAAGTTTCACCAGCAGTTCTATCGTTGTAATATCGAGTTAACCTTCAATATGCGTTTATATGCAACCTGCACCCTATGTTGGTCCTTCCCTCTTCAACTCGAGTTGCCTCAAGCGTTATTGCGTACCTCCACAGCTGTGGGTTAAAATGGCCAAAGGGAAAAGAATTTTCACCAAACACTGACAACAGTGTTTCGAGCCTCGCAGCTTAAAAAGGACCACCGCTGCAACGGTACTACAGTCGTCTGTTATAGCATAATAATTATTTCGAGTTTGTTTGGGCTGGTTGGAGAATTATTTCGAGGCTATAAAAAAGAGAAAGAAAGCGTGGAGAACAGCGTTGAAGCCATCGACCTTTTTCCCTTCACAGGCTCATCATATGGTCCTCATCGTACTCCTTCAAGCACATTGGCCATGCACCTGCGCTCTCTTAGAAAAAAAAAAACGTCTTTTCACGTCAAGCCCCTCTCGACTCTCGCACCTCGACCGGATATCGAATATTTATATATTCAGGACTCAGGGATCATCGCCTACTATTGCATTATATCGCCGAGAGAAAAAAAAAAAGAAAAAAAAAGTCGTGTTTATTCACGCATCGTCGTATTTACGAGGAGGCTTTAAATACCACGAATATATCATGATAATTTTGGTGTATTATACGGGTAAATGCATAGAATGTAACGGGGGAACGTGTATGCATATAGATATAAATTGTGCGGGAGAATTGGAAAGTGTCGTGACTTTTGTGGCTCCGAAATGACCTTTGTATGTGCAGTTGAGCAAACATATATATGTATAGACGAGAGATTATGCATATACATGGGCTATTTCGAGGCTAATCGAAGACCTACCGGTATCTGGTTTTCCTTCGTTTTCAAATTTCTCGGACGATTGTCAGACGATCGTTGACGACGAAAGTAAATTTTTTTTTTCGGTGCCGTTATAAAACGCCGCGATTTTTTATCGTTCCGTCGTAACACTGCTCCGGCGTGGCCTTTCGGCCGTGGCATTTGGACATAATTATTTAACAGGGTAGAGAAAATACACGGTGAATTGAAAAATACTGTACGGGGCATTTTTTGTAAATGATTGGGCGAAGAATGAGGTTTCGATGAGGCGTGGGCGTAAGCCTGGAATTTCGAAAATGTGGTTTTTTTATTGGGTAGTTTTAAAGACTGGGATGTTAACTTTAGATTGTAAGAAAGATTTTGTAAAAGTTTGAAGAATTGACCGAGGTATGACGATTTTTTGGGGACGGGTTAAAAATTCCAAATTTTGAATGATCAGAACGCTCAAAATTTCGAAAGAATTTTACACGAAAGGCCAAAAGTTTTAAAAGTTTCAAAATTTTTAATTAAGGGGTTAGGCCACAGAATCGGGTGTAAAATCATGTGCGCATTTAACGATTTTTTTTCGTACGAAAAAGTGATCCACTCATAAAATTAATTACACGTTTATTTAGTATGAATATCAAGGTGTTAGAAAATATATATGTATATTTTTTTATGTACAAAATGGCTGGCTGCTAATATTTTCTTTCGTTATCTTTTTTTAGGCGCTCCGCGGCGTGACATTTAGCATCCACAATTTTTCACCCAGAACAAAAAATAAAAATTCTCGTCAATCTACATTAGAATACCTAGAGAAGTACGTACGGAATTTATAAAAAATTGTTTTATTCAAAAGTTGTAGGTATTTTTTCCAATTAAGAAGTGATTTTGAATTTCTTCGAATTTTTTCAAATTAAGAAGTGATTTTGCGTCAATTTTGAAATTTGTCTACACAATGTTACACGTTCTGCATCATTTACAGTAAACTGTGTAGACTTTCGCTAGCATGATCTTCACGAACCTTGTTATTTCGGAACATTAAAATTGGGAATTGTAAACCGTCGGCGCATTCAAAGTTCGGAATTTCAACCAGGCCCCCGTGTCAAGATCATGCCAGCGAAAGTCTACACAGTTGACCGTAAATGATGTAGCACGTATAACATTGTCTAGACAAATTTCAAAACTGACGCAAATTCACTTCGTAATGAAAAAAAAAATCTTGAAATAATTCGTCGATTTATTGAAAATTTGGAAATTTTTAAAATTCCCATAGACGAATCATTTTGACGGTGTTCAGATTTTTGGAGTTTTGGTCTTTCGTGTAAAATTCTTTCGGAGCTTTGATCTTTCGGGGAAGTATTCTTTCGGAGTTTTGAGCGTTCTGCTCATTCAAAGTTCGCAATTTCAACCTGGCCCAATCTTAAATTTCGAAATATTAAAATTCGGAATTTTAAACCGTCGGAGCATTCAAAGTTCGGATTTCCAACCCGGCCCCGATTTTTAAAATGTTTCTTTAATTTCTTTTGCGGTTTTCTCGAAACGTGAGACGTGGCTCAAAATCCATTCGTTGCATGCACTTCAAATTCGGACGGCGCATAGTTTATGATATTTTCTATCGTATGGATGATTTTTTTATGTATGTATCCATTTGTTGATAACAAATACTTGAAGTTGTTTTTTTGGTCGAAAAACAAACTTCTTTTCGAAACCTTAACATTTTCGTAATTTTCAAAATTTCAAAAAAGTGCCCGGTCGTAGGAAAGTTTTATTATTATACTAAAAGTACATTTTTCGTCTCAGGTCAGCCTAGTTGCCAGAACCACCCACACCGATTGGCCATGTAGCGACGGTGGTATTTTGTTTTAATAATACCTTCGTTGTTTATCAAAAAAAAAAAATTATTTAAAAAATACTCGAACTTGGCAAGACCATGTATCAGTTGTGTGTAAAATCCTGACACTCTTGTCTGAAAAAAAAATATTGAAAATGGACTCTTTTTGGGCTCCATACGAGGGAATCTCTATCGAAGAGTTCGTGAAAACCTGTACCAGTATGAAGTCAATAATTATTAAGAACCCACGCTCTATCCCACTTTTTCCATTCTTGCTCAAAAATCGGACATAATTAATGAAAATAGCACTCGTCACGTACCTACTTTCAATAAAAATTTAATCACGGTCCCTACAAAATAACTAGTTTCGGCGAAAAATTAATAAAGCACGTTTTACATTTGACACATTTCTACCTGCGATATTTTCGATTGTTGCATTATATTTTACTTCTCGAATATAAATAATTATCTGCACATGAATATGTGATTAAAAAATATACATATTTCTTAGAATGTCTTAAGGCGGAACACCACTGTCTCCGCTCGGAAAAATCCATTTTTTTTGCTTTTTCCCAAACTACATATATTTAAGAACATGTGAAAAAAATTGACGTTCAAATATTGAAACTTGACCAAGTTACAGACGATTTAGTGAGAGCAGGTAGCGCAACAACTTACGTATACTAAAACATTCAATCGTTTTTGTTTTGTTTTTTCGAACCGACTTTTCTCGACCTGGCCGGAATCATAACCCTAACTATAATTGTCCGATTTGCAATATAAAAGAACGAAAACTTCCCTTATTGCAGTAGCTATTGTTGTACGTAGTCATTTTTTTTTAGTATTTTTTAAGCCCCTCCCGCCCCCGACTATAAGTGAAAATTTCGCCAAAACTACTTTTTGTTTAACACTCGCCATTTTGTGCTAAATTTTCATTTCGGAAAACGGCTACGTTCAACGCGAACTACGATGATATAGATTATAAAACTTTTGTATTTTTATATTTCGGACCAACCATTGCCAAGTTGTCGGTCCGGCCGTTGGACCACATTTTTTATAAAGAGGCCTTATTATACCTAAATAACATTGTTAGTTGAGAATGTTTTTAAATAAAAATTTACACGAAATAAGTTCAATGTATGCTTAATATTATACTTTTTTTAAATCTCAAATAAATAATCTGTAGACAAAAAAAATCGCAAAAACGACCTTTTTCGACTCGTTACCGTGGTTCCCTCCCTTGAAGTAATTAACACTTTGTCTCTAATCCTGGGTATTTCGTGCCCGAGCAAAAACTACTTTCCTACCGGGTTGCTTTATTCATTTAACAAAAAATATATTAAAAAAATTATTTTCCTACAATTTTATGATTGATACATTAAATTGAATGTTTCGAAAAGTAGCATGAATTTTTTCAACATTTTTCGAAGGTATTAACTGGGTGAAAAACGGCAGGACTTGAAATACCCAGGTTTACAAACGAACGGTATCGAAAAAACGTTTCCAGACACAAAGTGTTTAGTTACCTTTCAATGCTACACCTATTTGGGTACCCAGCGAGCTCCGAGACCCTGCTGGTCCAACGCGACGGGGTATCCCTGTCTGGAAGCCCAATTTGAAGGGGCAGAACAATGCATTTTTTCTAGCAACACATTGGTCGGAATAAATTAATTTTTTCCAGCATGTTGTACACATGTTTGTGGTTACAATGTACATTTTTCGGAAGAAAATCTTTAAAAGTGTTCGTGGTGCTGCAGTTAGCGTTGCAGTCCTCCAGCGGCGAGGCCCGAAACGGCGGGATCTCTGCCAGGCTCAAATGTAATCTGAATCGAAAACAAAAAATGTTTTCTTCAAATATATCCAGCTAACTAGGGTTCGCGATCCACTTTTCTGAATTTCGAAAAATACGAAAAATGACAGCTTATCCAAAGAAAACCTCATTTTTCTCTTGAAAAACAGCATCCTGAAGTCATTGTTATTAAGGGTTTAGGCCACTCTAGAGGCCGAAAAAATAGGCTTTTTGGGATTTTTTTCAGAAAAACTACAAAATAAATCGAAATTACAAAAAAGGGTATTAACAATTATCTGACGATAATTTTTGACTTTCCAACAATTTGCCTAAAAAAATAGTCGGATAATTGTTAATAACAAATGAACTATGCAATATAAAAAAAAATCCTACGTACTTCCATAGACAATGTATTTTTCAGGATATATTCAACATTTCAAATGAATCGGTTGAAAATTGTCTGAGTTGTGTTTCCGGCCAACTTAAAAAATGCAGGTTTGAGATAATCGCTGCACAGCTGCCATTTTGAAATTAATCGCTTCGAAAAAATTATTGTATACAGTAACTGATACGTATGATAAATATCCTTTTTTGTAATCTCGATTTATTTTGTAGTTTTTCTGAAAAAAAAAAATCCACAGAAAGCCTATTTTTCGGCCTGTACAGTGGCCTAAGGCCTTAACAAATGGTTCGTCCAATAAAAAAATCCGATCGTCAACCGAAAATGTATGTCGTTTCGAGATAATCGCGTTCAAAGTGTTGGTACATATTTTACACGATCTTGTGAAATATCGTCGTCTTACCGCTAGTCAGCAATTCCGGCACCACATAAGTGTCCTTCCTCATAATCGAGATCGTGTTGCACACCTAATCCTATGCAATCTGCGGGCAGTTCGGGCCTCCTTTGAGTGTGCTTGTGCTTTGATATCCGATTTATTCATTCCCAAATTTTCAAACGCGTTTTTCTCAAAACGACGTTTTTCAAATCGGTGCCCAAAATTTCTCGAAAACCAATGAACCGATTGCCTTGAGGTTTTTTGTGGTTATTCTGTACATCATTATATAGTACTTGTCATAGGATTTTTTTCCGTTACTTACTTTTTGTTTTATAGGCAAAATAATAACTAATTTTTGGCCCAAAAATCATTATTTATGTTCAAACGTCCGCCATTTTGTCATACATCGATATTTTTAAAATTGGCTATGGCAAGTACTAGATTATAGTATCTAATTTAATAATCTTTTTGGTTTTTTTTTTCAGATGATTTTTGAAGAAACGCCAGTGGGTACCGTATACGCAGATTTTTTTACGACGCTCCAAGGACCGTACAATATCCTTGTACATTTTTTATATTTTTGAATAAAGAAAATTAAACATATTTTTGAATGTATATACTTTTAGATAATTAAAACCCCAATCCGAAATTTCAAATAGTTTTCCTTGAAAAAATTCACAAAAATGACTATTTTCCGGCTTCTAGGTTTATATCTCCCCTTAACTTTACACACTGTGTCCACTAAAATAGGTGTAACTTCGTCAATTTTCGGATTTCAGGGTCCGATTTGTTTTCAAATATTTTTGAAAGTTCACACTATAACAATATGCAAGGACGATTTTTTTCCAGAGAGAGATACCCCCTTAACGAAAAGAACATATCGCATGCGCGATAAAATCCCATGCCACGAGCTCCCAGATTTAATTCGAAACGTCCCATGGATATTTATTTCTCAGGAAAGATCGTTCGGATCGCCCAAGTGGTATTTTTCGTGTCTCGTCGTTTGTAATCGTTCGTTGCTTGTCTGTATTTTGATGCATAATGGTATCGGACGAGCTGCGCGCGGAGAGAGTGAAAAATTTGAATTTCGATGGGCTCAAGGGTCGTGTACGATTGTCGAAGACGTAAGGCAAACCGCACACGGCTGTATGTATTGTGCACATATATATATATATATATATATATATATATACACACTCGAAGTGCTCCTCATTATTCAACTATGCATGAGTCTTCTCGCTTTTCATTGCATATTTGCCCTCTTAGGGCTCCCCGAACTATCTCGCTTCCTTTATACCTCATATAACTATATGTGCATAGCATTTTGTCACGCTGATGCGAAGATACGCATACTCTTGTACGAGACGTCGGAGGGCGAGAGAGACGAACGAAAAGAGATATTCTTGTCGTGACGTCATTGCGAGCTTCTTGGCATAGGTTGGGAAAAACTTTCCGATTTTACGCAAAGAAAATTACGTCATTAAAAATCGAAACTGAAAATTCTTATGTTCACTCGGTCATGAGAAAAAAAAAGTTCAATAAACTTTTTTATGGATAATAATCCTTAAAAAATTTCCAGGTTAAGGTTTCGAACCCACCCACCCACCCTCCGAACGAGCTGAAATTTTGCACAAACCTTCCTTTTAATATTTTAAGACAACCGCTAAAGGGATTTTTGGCGACGCGCAATAGTTTTTGGCTTTGTTCGGGTTTTTTTGTTTGGACAAAACGGTGAGCGCGATAACATATATAGGTATGGACGGAAACGTAGCAGATATAGATATAGTCAGCGCGCGTTAAAAAAAAACTTAAGGGATCATCACGAAAAATAGCCGATTTTCGCAATTTTTTTTAGGTGGATTGGATAAGCTAATCGGTCTAATTTTTTTTTACTAATTGAAGTACCGATAAAGAATACAAAATGATTTTTTTTAATTTCTTCATTTATTGTTTAATATTGTTTTTATTTGCGGAAAATTGCGTGGAAAAAAAATGGTGTCCCATGGTGGCCAGGATTGCGGCTGCAAATTTTATGCGGAACAACAATTTTAAAATGATTATTAATCTGTACGGCAGCCGCTATGTTGCCGTGGAGGTTTTTTTAGTGAAATTTGAAAAAATGGCGGAGGATTGAACAAAAAGTATCAAATTTAGCCTCTTTTTCGACATTTTTTCGTAAAAAAAAAAATAGGAAAATTAAAAAAAGCTTCCATTGCAATATAAGGAATGACGTGAATAATGTTTTGTTAAAATTTCAAACGGATAGCTTGAAAACTCTTCCTTTGAGAGTGGCCACCGTTTTGAAAAACACCATTCCGAAAAAAAAACGCGTTTAAGGCCTTATATAAGAAAGGCTGTAGCGACCGAAATAATTCGAATTTCGATCTAAAAATTGTACAGAACGATTATAACCGTGTGTACTATTGGATAATGCAACAAGCAAAGAAATTGATTTTTTTTTTAAATTTTACATTGTGATGATTGCTTAAAAATTCAATATCTTGAAAACTATTGCGAGTCGCCAAAAACCTTTTCAGGGTTGTCTTAAAATATTGAAAATAGGTTTGTGCAAAATTTCAGCTCCACCGGAGGGGGGGGGGGGGTGCTTTCGGAACCTTATCCAATTGCTATAAAAAAGAAGTGCATTTGGCTTTTTGTTATTATTACCCACAACAATTCCCCATAAAGATGGGAAATTTGTAAAATTAATTTTTAATAAATTTTAATTTTTGAATAATTTCAATTAATATATTTTTTATTTGCTGCTTTTCTGTTTTGGCGTTTTTTTTTACAGGTTTCTGTGTGCGAATACGATACTAATATAATATAGAATTATTATTGTGATTGTATCATCGGGGGTTCAAGAGAAACGTTTAACGATTTGACAGTGGTAAAATTAGAACAACGCTGCAAACTATCCGGATTGTCCGGGAGGTCAATCACCGAGTCAGCCCATGTAGAAACAATGTTGAATATTTTGACTCCTCATTACTGGGTGAATTAACATTGAAAGAGCGTCGGAACAGCGAGTCACGCCATGCTGACCATGTCGAGGAAAAAAAAAACCTCACCCACTTAGCCTGCAAAGTAGTTCAGCTAATATTCCAAACGAAAACAAAAAAAAATAAAAACTATCGCGGAAAGAGAGGATTGCCGAAATAATCATTTGGAAACGATATTATGAGGACAGTAATGGGAAAAAGTTTGGAGTAGAAAATTGAGGACAGCTTACAGGTAAATGTGTTTTTAAATAATATAATGAATTAAATAAATAATAAGCCGAATTAAGTAAGTAATAAAATTAATTTAAAAAAAATACAATCAAATGAAAAATGTGCGCATAAATTAGTCTCTATATTTTTTAATTCAATTCACGATATTTTGGAATCGATTTTATTAAACGATCTCTTTGCATTCAGTTTTTTATTAGCTTCGTTGTAATTTTTTTTTATTTAATCAAATTTTTTAATCATCTTCGACTATTGTTTAACCAAAATCGAGTAAAATATTCTCGAATTAATCATTATCGGTAATACAATATTTACAAAAAGCTAACGCTTACTGTGAGTTTCATAATCTGAAAGATAAAACAACCATCGTTTCGGTAGATAGTAAATAATAGAGATTGTATTGGTGCAAGCTGTTTTTACATTCAACACGAGCGTGACCACGACAGACTCGGCTGACACATTTTATCCAGTGAGCCTATCTAGTTTACTCCCATTGAAAGAACATAAATTACCATAGGGAGACGGTAAAGATATCTCAAAGACGAGATGGACCAGCCCTCGTTCAAACACGGTGTCAGATTATTTGCCACATTTCAAGATTACTCGTATATCATTGGGGATTATTTCCAGGCCAGAAGAATATTTCCTATATACGACCGGGAGAGGGCTGGAAAAGGAGCTTTGTTCTGGGATGCTCGAAATGTAAAATGGACCTAGGAGAAGGGCAGCAGAACATTTTTCCGAAAGGCTTAAGGGGGAGATACCTTTATTCGAGGAAAAAGTTGCTGATTTTCATTCTGTTTTTTTTTAAATGCAACAGTTCTTCACCATTTTTTAGTCTTAGGGTATGTTTTGTTACTACTTTTGGCTGATACATGGTATTTTTTATTTTAATTAATCTTTAAAAATGGCACCGGTATGGCACGGTCTTCTAAACTGTGTTTTCAAAACTGGCGTAATGTATAGTTAAAAAACTAATCGACCGATTCTGATAAAATTCGGTATAAAGCTTTCTAACTTTATTGTCTAAAACACAACCCTAAATATTTTTGCAAATAAAAAAGTATTTTCTCATTGCAAAATATAGCTATTTTTCGGAAAATTCAATCGTTTTGTTTCAAAACGATTGTTTCATTCGATGCAGATGAGGGAAAAAAATCGCGGATAAACGAAAAAAATCCTTACCAATTGAATATGTTTTTCACCAAACATTATTTACTAACATAAATAATGCTCTACATTACGACCTTCCTAATATGGGCAAAGACTTAAAATATCAACAATATCGAAGTTAGTTTAATCATACAATTCATCTTTTTTATTACGTCACAATAGATTAACCCTCTCTCGCACTCTTCACACATCTCAAACACTAATACATAAAATGAAATAACTCAATTTATCAACATAATTATAACCTAAACATAACCAACAATATTGTTATACAACAACACATAAAACTATATAACAGAATCATGACCAAAAAACGCTCATATATATAATTTTTGTCAAATATCATTGTATTTATATATAATTAAGAAAAATGTGTATCACAATATATATAGAATAAAAAGACTTCTGAAGAGGACCCGAACCGAGGGCCGAAACGTCAAAACACCCTGTATTTCCATTATTGACTTTGGAATACCCTTCATTGGCCGGACCGAAGCCGAATCCACACGATCTACTTGTTCATCCACACGGCCGCACACATCTCTGACTCGTTTTGTTTCAAAGCGTACAATTTTATCGATTTTCGAAATTTCTCACTTTTTCTTGGTTCATTCTGCGTATGAGGGTTAAGGGAGACTTTGTCCTTGGAGTGCCATATTTCAGGTGTCTACATTTTATTTTTTTTAAAGGAAACAAGTAAAGCTTTTTGAGTGTGGTTTTTTTCTTGCTTTTATTTATGATATACAGAACGTTAAAAAAATTTTTTTTTGAAAAAAAAACCAAAATGGCGGCCGTTGTAGCTCCGCGAAAACAGGTCCTCAAATCGCGGGAGGTAAACGGCTGACATCACCGCCCCCTTTTTGTTGACCAGAAACACAAATTCAAAGCATATTATCAATCTGTGACCCTTTGGTCATGGAATGACGGATGGGTTTTTCGTTTAGTACAAATTTCGGAAAATGGCGGCAATTTAAAAAAAATCGAATTTTCGCGTTTTTTTCGCATAAAAAGATAAATAATAAATGCAAAAATGTATGTATCGAAAAAACGATCCGTCATTCCGTGAAGACATATTTTCTGAGTACGCTCTCCAAATTTCAGGTCGATATGTTAATTACAGCAGTCAGGAGAATGTCAGCCATTTTTAAAAACGTGTTTTCGAGAAAAACGCGTTTAAAGTTTTGTAATGTGTTTACACAAATGTGTTTATAATCACCGCTAATCGGCAATGCCTGGTCCATAGAGGCATCCCTCCTCTTCTTCTAGCTGCTCATGTTGAGCCGCTAACATCTCCCGCTAAATTTCCGTTAAAGCCGCTTAAAAAACGGTGCTATACCTACGCCATTTTTAACGATTAAGGGCTTACGTCAAAATGAAAATTCAAAAAAATCCATTTTTTAAACTTTTTATTATCTAATAGTACAATATGTCTAGATTACTCTCGAAAAGTTTTAAGTCAATTGGAATTAAAGTCTAAGAGGGAGAGAGAGAGAGAGAGCCTTTGGGAATCCCCCCCGTTGGGAAAGAGCGGCCGGGAGCGATGCAGGTATATCGCTTATTTTCCTCAAAACACTATTTTTGAAGTCGGTGGACACGATTTCTCAAAAATTAGTGCACCGATCTTTTTGAAATTTTGCACACTTCTTCAAAATAACATTGACCAGTGATTGGACGAAGGTTTTTTTTACAACTAATATTACAAGGCTGTACGTAGTGTAAATTGTACCAAAAATTGAACTATTTTGCATACAACTCTGCCTAAAATCGAAATTCCAATTTTTTTTAAAATCCTTCTTTCAATCACGAGCTATACTTATCTTCTAACAGAAAAAAAATGGTTTTTTCATTTCAGATAAAGCTATCATGAGTTATCCTGACCACCACGAGGACACTTTTTTTTAGGGTTCGCCGGAAACCGGGTTCCACCGGCTGAATTTTCCAAATTTTTGGATGAAATTGTATGTACTTTTATGTACTTAACATTTTGAATAAAATAATTTATATATTATATTAAACGAGAAATAAAGAAAACATGCTTTTTTTGGCATCGAAACCCACGTAACCCCTTGATGAAAAGAATACCATGTAACAGCCAAGAGTAGTAATAAAATATACCTTGAGTCTAAAAAATGGTGAAAAAATCTTTCCTTTGAAAACAATCACGAAAATTAGCAATTTTTTTCTCGCCTTAAGATATCTCCCCCTTTAAAGAAGAATCAACTCCTTTCCAGAGGTGCAATTGAAGTGGAAGATCAGTTTTTTTGCGTTAAAATGCATACCTTCTCACTGTTTTGTAAATTTGGTTTCGAACGTCTGCCTTTACTGTTGATGTGCTTCCAACAATCACTTATCCAGGATTCTTGCTTGTTTTGTCAGCAAGGATAAAACAAACGGAAAGGGGGGGGGGGGGCATACAGACCGCTCCCATGTTTAAGAATTGTATTACGTGGACTCCGAGGGGTTGAAGAACAAAAGTGAGAGAAAAATACACACATACACACGTGTACTCTATATGTGTTTATAAAAAACGAGTATGGATGTTCGAAAAAGGATCGACAGATATATATGTATGTATATGAATGGCCAAAATATTAGCCACTTGGAATTGTCGTCAGTTAGGAATTATCGTTCTCGTTATTAAGGCCTTAGGCCACAGTAACGGGTAGAAAAAAATCATGTGCGAATTTGACAACTTTTTTTCATATGAAAAAGTGATTCTCTCATAAAATAAATTACACCTCTATTTAGTATTAATATCAAGCTGTTCGAATTTTTTTCTATGTGATTTTTTCTATGTGACAAATTGGCTGACTACTCGAAACTTCTCGAGACACCTTTTTTCCAATTGGCGTGACGAACAACTTCAAAAATGTTCACTCGATTTACTTCAAATTAAAAAGTTATGTTCCTAATTGCATTTCGCAGAGAAATACGTACGGAATTTCTAATTAATCGAAAACTTTTCATTTTATGAGCAGTTTATGAACAGTGAATGGTAATACATAAATGTATTACAATGTATTACATATTATTACAATGAATGGTAATAATAAATAATACCGTGACATAAATATAAATGGGCATCATTATAAATTAATCAGAATTTAATTCCAAGTTCTATAAAACATTCACTGGGGCAGTTTTTTTTCATAATAAGCATTGATAAGGTCATACTTTTTCAAGTTGGTAGTAACACAACATTTTTTTCTTATTCACATAATAAAAATATAAACATGCATTATTTTGATCTTTGACCCTTCGACTGCACACTTCTGCCGCGACCCTTTGACTGCATGTGGGGCCAATTGGACCCCAGACGTTTTTCAGATAATTGTAATTCGGTAAATATGCATTTTTTTGTAGAGTTCTTTTTTGTAGTCAATAATCCTGATTTAGTAGCTTAATTTTGTTTTCTTAAGAAAAAAAAACTCAGAGACCAAACATTCGTTTAAAGTGGGAGATGCATTTAAAAATACTTGCACGAAAAAGATCACGGGGTCAAAACGACCCAGTGTACAGTTGAAGGCTTAATTATATATTTTATGAAAAATGACCATCTGCAGAATAAATCTCTACCTCCTATTCATTTTTTCAGGTTCATTGATTTTTTTTTTCATAAACCATCATTTGATTCAACTGTCCCGCTTTAACCTCCTTTCGGCAAATGAAAGACCTACAAATTAAGGGACTATACCAGTGCGAATGCTGAAAATTTAGGTAATTTTCGGGAATTTTGTGGAACAAAAGTACTCAATTAAATGTTTCGGAAAATTAAGAATATATTTGGCTATATTTGATCTATATTATATAATTTGTTCATAGAAAAATATTCAGATTCAAGCGACTTATGCGCTGCCTTCGGAGACGCCAAAAAAGTTCCTCCTGCTACTGACATGATTCCGGCCAATTGAGTAGCTGAAACCGAAAAAGGAAAAATTTTCGTTAAGCTGGAAGGCATTTCCTGTACAATGACGTAGGATTTTTGAAATATATCAAAATCGAACAAAATGGCGTAGTTTTAAAAAAACGTCTGTTTTGTTGCCTATAAAATGGTCGTTTTTTTCAATCCCAAATCGTCAATTTTCATTCAATCAAAAATATCCTACGTCATTGTAGAGTAAATATATTCAAGAGTACTCAGTTCAAATTTCAAGTCAATCGGATAATTGCTCTTTGAGTTGGAATGTCGGCAAATTTGAAAAATCTCCTTTCGAGAAAAACGCGTTTAAAGATTTAACTATCGATTTTTGCAAAATAAAATGATATTGATATAAATTATATAAATGATAATGATATTCTTGAAAGTATAAACTGTCGAAAAAGGCAAAAAAACGATTTTTTGAACGTGTCACAATGGTATTACCCCTTAAAGTACAACTTAGCGAACCCTTTTTTTCACTATAGAAATATATGAAGATCTATAATTCCACGGCAGGATTTCAACGCTGCCGACATTTTTTTACTAATGTAAATATCGTTTCCTCGCTTTTGCACTTCAACCCCTTCGCGACCCTGCGACGTAACCCTTCCATATGTGCAATATATCCATACACACGTATCATGCGAATTAGAAAAGATTTTTTAACGAACCGGGGAGTAGAAAAGATAGGCGTTACGTGAGCTGTCTGTTACATAAAGTGTCTTCGAAGCTGTCGGCGTTGTCGACATCTTCGGAGCAAGCGGTTGCAACATACCGAAAGGATCGAAGGGCGTCGGGAGATAACCCCCGCGCGACTCGCGACTCGCTGTTAGCAACACGATCGGTCCACCGAGCGTCTGCTACGAGAGGGTGATAACAAGGATACTTATCCAAATGTATAAACAATTTCTTATGTATTATCGTATACGGACGTCAGGATTTATGCGGCTCGTGCTATGTGGAACTCGGATACATGTAATTATGTATCGAGTATGTGTATATATATATTTCTATATCTGTATAACGTATAGCAGAAAAAATACGAGACGCGACCGATTTATCTCGGGTTATCGGTAATGGGGCCCGAGGGGGGAGCGGGCTTAGGGAGGGAGAGAGAGAGAGAGAGAGAGAGAGAGAGAGAGAGAGAGAGAGAGAGAGAGAGAAAGAGCAACTATACTGAAATTCTCCATCTGATTTCGAAAATATAAAAATAGACGCGTTACTTTACCACAGGATATCCAACATTTCATCCAATCGCAATATTGAATCAAAACTATTAATTTGGAAGAGTGTCCGAATTAATTTGCGCCTCATTGAACACCATTTTGCAAGTTTATAAATATTTTTGACCAGTGCTAACAAAGAATAATATTCAAAATAAATGAATAATCAAAAACAATAATAAAAATAATAAAACTCATCTACCTTCGAAGCGTTTGTGAACTAATCTGCGCCTTATTGAACAAAAATAAAATATTTTTTCTGCAAGTGTTTAAATATTTTGAACAGTGTTCAAAGATAATAAAAATATTCAATGTAAATATAGGATAAAAGATAATAATCAAAATAATAAGATTCAATTAGTTTCGACGAGTTTGCAAATTATTCTGCGGCTCATTGAACATCAGTATTCTGCAAGTATGTAAATATTTTTTAATAGTGTTTAAAGATGATGATAAACGTAAAGAAACTGTTTAAAAACAATCTTTTATTTAAAAGGTAGTGTATTAAAAAGTAACAAATAATGTTCAGTAAAATTGAAAATCTAAACAGTATAACTACACAAAAGTCCCTACCTTGGTCACTCATCATAGATGCAAGTACTTAAAAGGTATATAAACGTAGATATTTTTTAAATATGATATATAAATGTTAAAAGCTTCAGGCTGTTTTTCAGAAATTTTAGAGTAGTATTAGTACTTATGACGTTGGATGCATCAAGCTTTCAAAATTCATTTTTCATATTTTGAAAATATCTACGTTTATGTACTTGTACCTATGATGAGTGACCAAAGAAGGAATTTTTTAAATAGCAATACTGTTTTGATTTTCAATTTTACTGAACATTATTTTTTACTTTTTAGTACATTACCTTTTAAATGAATGCTTGTTTTTTTTTAAGTTTTTTACTTTTATTTCATTTTATCCATTTTTGTATGAGAATTTGTTTATTTATTAGCCATGTCAGACCCCCATGCCATTCAGACATCGGCCTAATAAAAAACTTTGCGTTAGGCTATAAAGGTTTCGCGAGAAACTTTATAATAGTGTGATTATAAATTGTGGTCAATTCAACAAAGCTAATAAGCCCAAACTCAATTGTCCTACGATTTGTGATTAGGAAATTTCAGTTCCCACCTCCCACCACCGTTATCAGACTCTCGTTATCATGTGTAATGAAAAGTGCTCATGATAACAAAGCAAATGAGCACAAACTCGATCGTCCTAGTATATGTCATAAAGAAGTTGCATTGTCCGCCTTCCACCGCCATCATCAGACCAGCTCCATGGTACCGTATTATCGCATTGTCACCGGAGTGACATAGGTATGCCAAATTTTAGGTCAATCGGATACCAGCAAGTGCTTGAAAAATGGATTATAAAAGCTTGTCAAAATATTCGAAATAAGTAAATGATAAAGAACCATAATGGAAACAATAAAAATCAATTACTTTCGAAGAGTTTGCGAATTAATCTGCAGCTTATGAAACAAGAATATTCCTCAAGTGTGTAAATATTTTTAAACAGTGTTGAAAAATGATAATAATATTCTTAATATATAAATCATAAAGAACAATTATAAAAATAGTAAAACTCAATTACTTTCGAAGAGTTTGCGAATTAATCTACGGCTTATTGATCAAGAATATTCTGCAAGTGTGTCAATATTTTCGAACAGTGTTAAAAAATAATAAAAATATTCAATATAAACAAAACATAACCTAGAGTCATAAAAAAATTACGAATTTTCGATATTAAAAAACATCAATAATACGATAGGGGACTGTTTTTTAATTGTGAACAGCAATATCTATTCACCAATGTACGAGAAAAATTGTGTCGAGGCGAATCGGGAAAAAATTATGGTTGAAACATACGAGCTTCGGATATATTCGAATGCGCTTCGATTATAGCGGGAAATGGCGCATTCGATTGTAGCGCTGCCGCCGGGTCATCGCATCCGCTGACGTCATCATGCCCCGATGACCCCACCGAGCCGAGTGCCCCATTAGCATATAGGATTTCTAAGCGCGAAAAATGTATGCATCCTCGCGTAACGTCGATCCGCGTCTATACACAGGGTGATTCACAACTATTATCGTTGCCTTGGTCAGCATTCAAGGTGTGTCATTGCGACCGAAACGCTTCTTTTTCTAAATGACGTGCGACAAAAAATGCCCGAGATATTCGAGTTCAAAGTATTGAAAAAAACAAAATTAGATCGCGATCAAAGTAAAAACAAAACAATCCGAGATATTCGCGTTCAAAGTAAAAAAAAGACAAAGAAAAAATAGAATTCTTTTGTTCCTTCAAGTATTCAATGATAAACGAAAATGATCGAATCGTATTATAGATTCGCAAAGCGAGTCGCGGTGTCCATTATTTTTGAGCGAGAAAAACAAATTTCGGAAAACAAATTCACTCGTCTTGAACGTTGATTCGAACCCACGTTGCACGTTCTGCGCGTGAACAACTACTGGGACATTGTTCAGTACTTGGACTTTGAACTCAAATATCTCGGTCGATTTTTATTGCACGATATTTATGAGAAAAGCATTTTACTCGCAATGACACAACCTATGTGCTCAAAAGGGGAGTCCTAATACTAGTTGTGAATCACCCTGTATATGTAAACAGTACCGGTCAAAGGTTTTGGATCACTGTGAATAATTGCGGAATTTTCTATCACTTTGGATAATTGCAAAATTATATTATAATAATATAAATCATTTTATTGCTTATTTTACGAAAATACTCTATAGCTCTATAAAATCAATTATCATATTCTAATATAAATTTTCAACGATCCAAAGTGATCGCAAACTTTTGAATAGTCCTGTATATATATACAGTACTATTCAAAAGTTTTGAAGTCCAATGTCTTCAAAATGACCTTTTATATATATATATATATATATATATATATATATATATATATATATAAGGTCATTTTGAAGACATTGGACTTCGAGGACTGTTCTAAAATTTATATATTCGGTATTGCAGGTCAACTCGCCAACTATTTTCCTCGCCATAGTTGATTATAATTTTCCATAGTGAAAAACCTCACTCCTGGTGTGAAAAAGCACGTAATTTTTTCAATTTTTTTCCCTCACCCTTTACCCTTCTTCGAAAGTAAAAAAAACCGAAAAATTCACTCCACCCGTTTTTCAAACTCTGGAAAAATTTAGACATGTTTTAGACCTGTTTTGGGCATCTTTCTCCAAAGCTCAACTTGTGCTTCCGATATTTACTGTTGTTTGGGTTTTTGTGAAATGGTACCGTTGTTGTGAAATTTCGATTTTGGGGATGATTATTCAACAGTTTGGAAATCAGAAGAGAACTATTTCGGTCTTGCAAGTAAAAAAACTTCAAAAATATGGTTTCAGATGAACTTTACTTCGGGTGGGATATGTATGTGGCGACAGGAAAAGTACTCTGCTGGCTTCCAAACTGTCGACTAATCATCCCCAAAATCGAAACTTCACAAAAAAATAGTAAATTTCGGAAACGCAAGTTGGGCTTTGATAAAAAAAATATAGAACAGGTCTAAAACGTATCTGAATTTGTTCAGCATTTTAAGGGGTTAGGCTATTGCGAAAATGACGGACGCTCGTTCGTCGCTCGAGGTAACTCAAATTGAAGACGAAGGTCCAACATACGGTCCGGGAATCACAGATTGACAGTAAACTTATGATTACAACGACAGAACTGCTTGTAAAACTTTAAACGCGTTTTTCTCAAAACCAAGTTTTCAAAACGGTGTACATGATATCTCGACAGTTTACTAACCGATTGACTTGAAATTTGGTACACTTGTTCAGTGTTATAGTAGTTTAGCCTTGACCGACGTTTTTCTTCTGAACATTTTTTTTCATTAGCTATTAATAACAATGATTTCATTTTTCCTCGGAAAATCGAAAAAGGCATTCAAGATTTTTTTGCTTGTTAATTTAAACACGACAACAAAAAAGATCGGTCAAGTGTTACCTGATATTACCTATTTTAAGAAAAAAAAACTCGTTTTTTTGTTTCAGATCAAGTGAGTGGCCAAAATCAAGTACACCGTTGAGCCCCTCGCGTGCAAAGGTCCTTCACGAGATTCTTTATAACTTCATTAATTGTTAAACATTTTTTATGAAATTCGGTACACTACTTTGTTGATGTACATACAAATAAATGTCCAAACGATTTTTTAATCATTTTACTTATTTCTTTGAAAATATTTTTTTTATTAACTCTGCCTTTCGGGTCGACACAGTAACCTAACCCCTCAAAAGAGGCCCGAGCAGACTTTTCGATTTATTGCAGCCGCAGGATGGCAAGGTATGGAGGAAGAAATTCGAAAAAATTAGCTGTTTTTTGGACACCAGGTGTGAGGGTTTTCACTATGGAAATTTATGGTCGATTTCGATATAACGAGTGTGAAGGAAATAGTTGTCTGCGTTGAGCTGGAATACTATATATATATATTAGGGTGGGACAATGTTGATCTCTATTTTTGTTTATTTTTCTCGCCATCCAATTATCTTCTTTCGAGAAAAAAAATTGTCGCAAAAGTTCTAGCCGGCCAATGAATATTTAGTAGTCGCTCAAGAGGGGGCCGGATTGAAATTCCGACTTTGAATGCTCCGACGGTTTAAAATTCCGAATTTTAATATTCCGCAATTCAAAATGGGGCCGCGTTGAAATTCCGAACTTTAAATGATCAGAACGGTCAAAACTCCGAAAAAATACTACCCCGAAAGATCAAAACTTGGAAAGAATTTTACACGACAAACCGAAACTCCGAAAATCTGAACACCGTCATAATAATTCGGCTATGGAAGTTTTAAAAGTTTTAAAATATTCAATAAATCGACGAATCATTTCAAGATTTTTTTACATTAAGAAGTGATTATGCGTAAATTTTGAAATTTGTCTAGACAATGTTATACGTGCTACATCATTTACGGTCAACTGTGTAGACTTTCGCTGGCATGATCTTGACATGGGGGCCGAGTTGAAATTCCGAACTTTGAATGCGCCGACGTTTTAAAATTCCGAATTTTAATGTTCCGAAATTACAAGGTTCATCAAGATCATGCCAGCGAAAGTCTACACAGTTGACTGTAAATGATGCAGAACGTATAACATTGTCTAGACAAATTTCAAAATTGACGTTGAATCACATCTTAATAAAAAAAATCTTGAAACAATTCGTCGATTTATTGAAAATGTTGAAACCTTAAAAACTTCCATAGCCGAATTATTTTGACGGTGTTCAGATTTTTGGCGTTTTGGCCTTTTGTATTCAATTCTTTCGAAGTTTTGATCTTTCGGGGTAGTACCCTTTTGGAGTTTTGATCGTTCTGATGATTCAAAGTTCGGAATTTCAACCCGGCCCCCTCAAGAGCTTCGAAATTTCCATTTTTCGCAAATTTTGATTTACTTTTCTCACTCATAAATTTGACGCTTTGTAAAATGTTCAAAACAATTAATCCTTTTTTCTTTAGCAACAGATTTTTCAAATGTACCTCACACCTTCTAACCCAATAATTATAATGTTTTCTCTCATAAAGTAATTCTTTAAAACTCTTGTCCGTACACAAAATTATAGGTCGTTTTATTCGTGAAACTGAAACAGCAGCTTTTTTTCGCACATCGCAATGCGTCCCACAGTTGGTCTCGTTAGTCAAACTGCGGATCAATCGTAGCTGTACTCTGTGACGAGCGACGCCATCATACAATGATACATAATAATACATAATGACACATATCGTTTAACTGGTGTTTTTTATAAATTATTATAATAAACTATTCAGAAAATGTAACACTTTGCTGTTTATTCTGTTTTTATGCTACAAGGAATTATAGTGCATTTCAGATTTATTTTTTTGCGGAAATTCTGAATTTCGAAAGCCTTTAGCGACCACTATATATTCATTGGCCGGACAAAGCTTTCGCGAGGTCAATTTAATAAATATGAAGCGTTAAATTCATGAATGAGAAGGGGACGAAAAAAAATCGATTTTTTAATGAAAATTTAAATTTTTGGGAGGCAATTTTTTTTCTTCAAAGAAGATAACTGGATGTTCGGAAAAAGGAAAAAAAAATAGAGCTCAAAATTGTGCCATCCTAATATACACACACACACACACACACACACACACACACACACACACACACACACACACACACACACACACACACGCGCGCGCGCACACACACACACACACACACACACACACACACACACACATATCTATAAACATTTCTTTATGAAGACAATGAAGGCTGTATGCACATCCACTTATTCTCGAGCCATTCTCGGTTCGTACTATACGATATTAGAGTATGATCGAATAAGCCAGGGAGCTCTCGACCATATAGAAGACGATAATGATAAATCACTGCTTTCCAAACCGCACGATCTTTTTCTACGGGACCGAACGTTGTTGGTTTTGCGTGCCTCCGAACGATGCGATGGTTCGATCCAAACATCGCCACATCGCACTTCCGGTTCTTACAAATCGTACACACGATTCGGTGGCTTCGGTATTGTAGATTGGAAAAAAGGTTCAACGTGAAAAGAAGGTATAGAGTTTGCGGCGGTATATTTTCGGAAGGCCATGGAGTTTACCCCTCTATTGAGAATGTTTTTTTTCTCTCCTCTTTTTATCTTCCTCGTGAGAGA
>OZ023317.1:23105118-23385118 GCA_964007375.1 Ophion obscuratus
CGGCCCTGATCAGGGATGTAACGCTTTTGCATATTCAGGTCCGGATCAGGTACCTTATCAGGCCCGGATCCAAGCAACTTATCTGGTCCGGATCAGGCATCTTATCAGGCCCGGATCAGGCACCGTATCTGGTTCGGATCAGGCATCTTATCAGGTCCGGGTCAGGCTCCGTATCCGGCTCGGATCAGGCACTTTATCTGGCCTGGATCAAGCAACTTACCAGGCTCGGTTAGGCATATATGGCTCGTATCAAGCAACTTATCTGGCCCGGATCAGGTGCCTCATCCAGCCTGAGACATGCGTGGCATATGGCTCAATCATTTGATTAATTTTTTGTTTCAAAATTTCAACATTTATTAAATTATTATTGTAGTTACACGTTATCAATTTTACTAACTAATATGACAAACATTTTTTTAAGTTTAAGTTTTTATTTTGCTTGACTTCATCGTTTATTTTTTGGTCCGGTTTTGGCGATGACCGTCCCAATATCCTTCGCACTGTTTATAACAGCCGCTAGCCCATCTGAAATTTGTTTCTCTTTGATCGAAGTTGCGTGGGGAGTACCATCGTATTCTGTCAAGATTGCATCTGAAATATTTTGAATACAAAGAAAAATTAGTGAATATACATAGAAAAATCATATATTTACATTAAGAGCATATATCAGTCGGATCTAGGGAGCGCCACCGCTCCCCCGTCGAGTATATCTATATTTATCATAAGTATAGATATATTCGACCAGGGAAAAGTGAGCGATATAGGCTCCGACTGATATATCCTCTTAAAATAATTAAATAATTATTTAAAAATGGTGTACTTCGTATACAAGCATAGAATGCAGTGTCAGTTTTGAATACTTTTTTCCGATGGTTTGCCTTACAGCTGTAAACTTCAGAACTACGTCACGTATCAAAAATCTTTGAATGACGTTACGTATCGACGATACAAGATGTTTCGGATTTGAACTGATGAGCAAAGAAATGCCATTTATCTGAAAACAATAAATAGAAAAATTTATCATTTAAAACAGTTATGAATTAAAAATACTCTCATAGTATAAAATGAAACCTACGACGTCACGTCGAAGAGCTTTTTCAGATTTCAGTTGGTCGTCGAATTTTTCAAATTCCTCCAAATTTTTGAAGGGCAACTCCCCAAGTTTGTAAGTATTGATGCTTTGGTCAATCGCTGAGAGTCTCCCTCCGTTTTTGCTTCGAGAACTCGGCATCACCGAATTATAAAAAACTAAACAATTGTAGAAACGAAACAAGGTACTTTTATCCGTGATTTTTCACTATACTTTTTTTGTATTTGTTTTAATTTTTGTTGTTTGTTTATTGTTGAAAATTGTTGTTGTTTTTTGTATTTATGTATTTACTTTATTTTACTTACATGCATTGTTGTTCTTCATGTTCGCTGCCTCCAAATCGATTGCAGCTGCTGCAAACTCATCATCGAGTGATCGTTTCTTACCTACGTTTGCTTTGATTTTGTAGGATTTTATTATTGCACGTTCTTTGGCCTTGGCGTGGCTCTCATCTTCTGTCGAATAAACGTAGGGCTCTTTCTGCAGATCTGTAATTTTTTCTTCGGCGTCAGCGTATGATTCTGACAATGAGACAAATATACAAATATATAAATGTACAGACAAAACAAATATATAGGAAAATATACGAATGTATAAACCACATACTTGCGTAACCTCGTACAGAAATCTTGTAAAATTGCCATGTATTTGGTGGATCACTTTCGGATTTCACGAAAGTCGTTAACAATTTCGCATTCGTTTTAGAATAGTTCGGGATGAACGGCGTGACAAGATGATTTTGTTTCTTATCGAAAAAAATCCAATTGGCTGGTACGAAATCGATGCTTTTTTCCGGATCGTCGAGAAATAACACCAGCATAAATTTCTTCTTCGCCTCTAGCTCCATGTCCTCTAGCGTTTTTAGCGGCTGAAATTTTTTTGGATGCATTACAATTTGGTCAAATGCTATAAAATATCATTTGCACGATAGTTCCTCAAAATCTTTTCACATGCAAATGTACATACATGTACACATGAGCGAGGACAATGGCGTAGCTCAATCTCTTTTTGTCGTTCTCGCATCATTTGTATATATATAGTGTTGTATATGGGTAATTCCACCAATTATGTGTCAAACTTGTACCGGGTGGTCTGAATTTAGCAAAACTAAGAAGGTCATCTGAAAGGTTATATTAAAACGAGCATCCATGATTTTTTTCGAATTTTTTTATCCAATAGTTTTTGAGTAATGGCGGCTCACAGTTTTTAAATTTTCTAAAACACCAAATTTTCAAATGCCCATAACTTCTTTCCAAATATAGCTAGAAATTTGTTTAAAAAACGATTTTATAGAAAAAAACATGAACTTTTTAAAAAAATATGCTGAAATTCTGGGTTGCTTTAAAAATTACGAAAATCACGTTTAAAGCATAAAAATCGATTTTTCGGGCCTTGTCCCATTTTTCCCGGTTTTGAAAGTATTTTTTTCGAAAAGTTCGGAATTTTTTACATCGAAATAGATTTTAAACGAGATGGGATCTCTAAAACATCAGTCTCAAAAAAATTAAATAAATTTCTTTCCCGAATTGTTTTATTTTATTTAATAATAAAAATTATCGTTATTATTATTTATATTTTATAAATTTGCAAGTGAGAGATTTTAAAACCTCAAAACCAATAGTAGCTATTAAAATTAAATGATATTTTTTTTTTTAATTTGCTTATGTGACATGACATTACCTCATAAAAACTCTGAATATTTATTTACGCAATAAAAATGCTATTAATGATTTAAGGTTGATTTAAATAAATGTCATCGAAAATGAAATTCATATCTATAGATATGAATTTCATTTTCCATCATTTCCATTAAAGCTTCAAGGTTGATCTAAATAAATGTCATGGAAAATGAAATTCATATCTATAGATATGAAATCTTTAATGGCATTTTTATTAAGTAAATAAACATTCAGAGTTTTTATAAGGTGATGTCATGTCACATAAGCAAATTTTAAAAAAATTATCACTTAATTTTAATGGCTACTGTTGGTTTTGAGGTTATAAAATCTCTCACTTACAAATTTATAAAATAAAAATAATAATAACAATAATTTTGTATTATCAAATCAAATTTAAAAAAATGGGAAAAATTTTTATTTAATTTTTCTAAGGCTGATGTTTTACAGATCCCATCTCGTTTAAAATCTATTTCGATGTAAAAAATTCTGAATTTTTCGAAAAAAATACTTTCGAAACCGGAAAAAATGAGGCAAGGCCCGAAAAATCGATTTTTATACTTTGAACGTAATTTTCGTAATTTAAAAAAAACCCAGAATTTCAGCATTTTTTTTCAAAAAGTTCATGTTTTTCTCTAAAAAATCGTTTCTTTTTTAATTTTTCGATACGAAATATATTACACTATACATACAAATGGTGCGAGAGTGACAAAGTGAGGTTAGCTACGCCGCATTGTCTTTGCCCATCAAGTCGTGTTTTATATATTATTAATGTGGATTATCATGTGTAGATAATCCAAGGTATAATTGCAAATATACTTTACCTGAGATTTTGTACGCACTGCAGTCTATTGAAGGGCTTTCTTCGGGAGAAATTGATGAAATGAACGAGATTTGTTGATATAGCTACGGCGTGGCTGTTGCGCTTTCTTCTATTACTCGTATAATGGGTAGTCGCGGCCGTTGCTTAGCAAACGTACTCAAAACTGTTCGCACATATATGTGTATATATATATATGACGACACATTCTCACTTTGGTAGAGTGTACAAGTGTGCACGATCGTAATAAAATCTTTCCACGTAAAACACATATACACACACATATTAACACATGAGGAGTGGATACGTCTCAAACTCGCCGTTAACACGTTTCACGTTTTCTCAAAGCTATGCGATATAAATATAACCTGAAAAAAGTTTTGATTCCATATAACAATGATACAAAAAAATTAACATATTTATTTATGATAAAAAAGATTTTGAAACAAATTTTGACGACACGCACTTTCGGTTGGTAACCATTGTTTACATATATTTCGCGTGTCTGCGAGTGCAGCTGTCAAAATATTTCGTATAAATAAGGCCCATGTCTGGCGCAAATCAGGCGTGCCTGATCAGGGCGCCTTATTAATGCCTGATAAGGCCCCTGTCTGGCGCAAATCAGGCGTGCCTGATCAGGGCGCATTATTAATGCCTGATAAGGCCCCTATCTGGCGCAAATCAGGCGTGCCTGATCAGGGCGCCTTATTGATCCCTGCTCAGGCCCCTGTCTGGCTCAAAGCAGGTGTGCCTGATCAGGACGCCTTATTGATCCCTGATCCGGCCCTGATGGATCCTCAGGCAGCCTGATTAGATTTCTGCTCGGGTTATTGTAATTATATCCTCCATCGTATCAGCATATAATTTTCGTTGACTAACAATTTATTCTTTATGATAGCATTGTCAGGCGACGATTATAATTAAAGAAAATAATATGATGATAAAACGGACTATACAATGACAATATATGTAATCATATTATTACATTCAATTATTAATATCTTCGATGACGCAAAAAATATTATTTAATAATAGTTTGGGATTTAATATTCAGGAAATGTCAATGTTCTCCCCAGGAAAAGGTTTTGTGATATTCCTAGTCTGTACCACAAAAGGGCCCGATTAGGTAAATCGGATGAGGCAAGCCAGGCCTGGACCAGACGTCAAGTCGGGAATGCCCGGTCACATTTCTGCACGGGATATTCTGAGGTATGAAAAAAAACAAATTTTCTGAAAATTTCATCCCCGTCAACGCAATGGTTTGGGAAAAATGAATTTTTTTTAATGAAAAAAATAAAAATAAAAATAAAATTTCCGGAAACGCTTCAGTGGATCGATTTGATTTTTTTGGTACTTGTTCCGATCAAACGTGTTACGAAATAAAATTATAGAACATCTTGCGAAAGATTAAGGTTAAAAAAAAATAATGTTCCTTGTTTTCTTTTTTTTTTACTATAATCCACTTGGGGTACAATAACGAAATTTTTCTCATATAGTCTTTGGGCACCTTATTAGATTATATAATTTTTTTCAAAATGATCGGTTTGGTACGCCACAGTGAAAAAAAAAGAAACAGACTTTATTGATATATTTTAGTTATATATCTATATAACTAAATATATCAATAAAGTGTGTTTCTTTTTTTTCACTGTGGCGTACCAAACCGATCATTTTGAAAAAAATTATATAATTTAATAAGGTGCCTAAATATTATATGAAAAAATGTTCGCTATTGTACCCCAAGTGGATTATAGTAAAAAATAATAAAACAAGGAACATTATTTTTTTTCAAACCTTAATCTTTCGAAAGATGTTCTATAATTTTATTTCGTAACACGTTTGATCGGAACAAGTACCAAAAAAAAATCAAATCGATCCACTGTACCGTTTCCGGAATTTTTTTTTTTTTTTTGATATTTAAAAAAAAATCATTTTTCTAAAACCATTGCGTTGACGGGCATGAAATTTTCAGAATTTTTTTTTTTCTTATACCTCACAATATACTCCAAATTTCGCTGGAAAAAATGCGGAGGCAATTTTTCCCTACTGACCCGGCTATGGCCTTTTTAGTTATCTTAAAATGTTTCTCAATTTTTCATTGCAATTCCAAAAATTCCTTCAAATTAAATTCATTGTTTATTATTATTTCACCAGATATTAAATTGAAGGGTTCAGAGTTTGAGAGATTGCTTTCGCAATTTTTCACAGCACATCGATTGTTTTTACGCGAAGAAAATTCGCGACTTCCATTTTCACTGAGATTTATGTTTGGAGATTGGCACGGTCCGGTTGAGTCCAATGTCAATTTATGAACATTTTTTTCAATGAACCTCATTAAAAGGCATCCAAGAAATATTTATTCTATAGATACTAATTTTTCATAAAATATATAATTAAAGGGCAAAATTATGCATTTTTATATTTTAATAACGAAAATAAGAAAACCTCTCGTGTTATTCGTCTATCGTATCGAATAATCGTTCATCGTCATTCGTATATCAGTTATCGATGATTATTAAGAAAAAAAAACTGTGCAGCGAATATTTTCTACGAGTCAGCATGAAATTTTGAGTACTTTATAATTATGCCTGTTCATATTTATGTCACGAGATTATTTATTGTTACCATTGAGCATTGCTGAAATACGGCAACTCCGCGGAAACTTTGGTTGGCAGCAATGCTCTTCATTCGTCAGTTAATATTGACCGAAAGATTGATGAAAGATTACGTTTTATCAAACCTAGATGATTCAATATTGAATATATGGTTTATGATAGGCAAAATGGGCTTCCTTTTTTCTAAATGTTTACAAAGCTTTACTTTGCGTTAATTCGTTGCTTGAAATTGTTTAGCCGGGTGCTAAATAACCAAAAAAAGTTACATCACCCGTAGCGTGAAGGCCTTGCCCATCTGACCGGACGTAAAATTACACACGTTGGACTATTTTACAAGCTTTTATTTAACTTGCCTTTCCGTGAGACGCAAAATGGAAAATCGATATTTCACCCAGCTCCCGACTACTCAGAGCTCTGAAATTTTGCAGACAACCATCTAAAAGGTGATAATGCACGATTCAACTAAAAACAAATATATATCCATAACATTTTCAACTTTTCATATAAAATTAGCGATATCTAATCATCCATATAAAAATCTCACTAACACATACATACGAATTCGTAGCCGACTGTATTTGTACGTGAAAAGTTTATATGCAGGAATTAGTCGTAAGTTCAATCCCAATTACAGTGTTTGTTGTTTTTTACAATCATCCCATGTTCCTAACGTACAAGGTCGTTAACTAGTGAACTCTAGTGAACTACTAGTAACAACTAACTAGTAAAATCAATTAAAGACTAAAAAGTAGAAAATAATTTGTATGTAAAAAATATATTTGAAAAACAAGTTTTTATTTCATGTACTCAAAGGAAGAACATAATTTTTTTACCAAGTCACCTCTGTGAGATTATAAATAAAAGCTTGGGAGCGCTCAAAATTTAGACGTATAATCTTTAATTTGCATAAACATATCAACTGTATTCAATTTACTTGAAAACAGCCGTAAATGTGTTAAATAAAAATCCTAAAACTGAGTATAAACGTGTGATAATAATTTCTCTAATTACTATTGCGCCAAATTAAATACGGTTAATGAAACTGAATTGATCAAATTTATGGAACATTTAAGGAGTGAGATGCAGTTAGAATTTTCGAAAAATCGATTTTTTAAAACATTTTCTTGAAGTATGATGTTTCGAAAATCTCTTAAAATTTCAAGTCAATCCGATGAATATTTTGCGGGATATCCCACAATTAGTAAAGGGGCCACGTCTATTCTCAACGTGTAGACGTGGTTGACAAACGCGCAAACGATAATACCCAGGAAGGCAGAATGCTTCGAAGACAACAACAAATTGATATTGTGGAAGCTTCCTCATCGGCAGAAGCCCTATTGTATGGGCCCGGAAATGATAATTCGATGTAAGTAATTTTTTAATTAATATTTCTATACATAAATTAAGTGTAAAATTGGAAAGCTATTTCAGAAATTTTCGAAAATTTATTACTCAAAATCTATGAACTTTAGCAAAATTTTATAAAGAATACTTTCGTTTTAAAATTGCCCAAAATGTAGAAAAAAATGTCATCCCGAAAAACTTTAATCTTTTGAAAAATTGTTTCAACAATTGGCTATAAACAATTGAATGCTCGACTTTTCGGCCAAAAATTGTGATATTCGGATTCAGTGGATCAAAATACATAAAAAAAGTTTAGCTTCATCCACCGAGCTCAACATTTTACGAACATATAATACCGTATCCACATCGAAAACCTTTAAACGCGTTTTTCTTGAAACTATGTTTTTCAAGTCGGTGACCATTATAATTCAAAAACCACTCAATGGATTTTGATGAAATTTGGTGTGCTTATTGATTAAGCACACCAAATTATTGGTTAATTAAAAACTAGTCCTTAACCGAAGGATTTTCATTTTTGTTGAGAATTTCTATTTTATTTAACAACAAACGAGTGATTTTTTGGTCGAAAATCGAAAGTTATTCGTCGGAAACCCAAACAAAATGGTTAATTTTTGAAAAAAAAAAAAACTACGATTAACGACTAGATTTATTATTAGACTAATGATTTTTTTGGTTTTCTTTTTTATTTCAGATGATCCAGTAAAATTGTATGATGGTCACCGCAAAACACTACATGCCGAAGGGGGTCCGACAAAGATGACGATATTTTTTATAAATAATCAATATTTTTTTTGAAAATTTGTACGAGTCAAGTTGAAATATAATATAAAAAGTCTGTGTAACCACTTTTGTAAAACAAACATAATTACTATTTTTAAAAATTAATGAAAATGCTCGTTTTTTCACGCCTCTGACTGCATCTCGCCCCTTAAAAAGTCGAGCGCCGCAAGCTTTCATTTATAGTCACATATATGTGACTTTGCAAAAAAAATATTTTCTACTTCTTAGTGCATTAAATAAGAGCTTGCTTTTTTAAAGATTACTTTTACCTATAAATTTATTTCCGGTGTTTTTGTGTGAGATTTTTTTTTTTAATTCGTAAAGACTCAGTATCGTCTAGATAACATATAAGCTAAACGGCCCAGTTACTGATACTTCAAGAGCAGCGGTGTCGGAGTTTTACTATTCATTGACCCGCCCGCGTAGAAATTCTTATCGGGCCCCGATCAGGGCCCGTTCAGGTTGCCTGACTGCCCTGGTATGGCACTAATAGGGCAGCCTGAAAGGGCCCTACTAGGAAATGTAACGTTGTGTCACATATGGGCCCGATCAGGTTGCCCGATCGGGCCCCTATCAGGTTGCCTAATCGGGCCATATCGGGTTACCGAATCCTGTCCCCTGTCAGGCCCCTATCAGGCTGCCCGATCAGGCATTTATAATTCTGCCTGATTAGGTCATTCTCCCTCACACGGAACATATAAGGATAAATTTCATATCCTGGACATATTTGGTACATATTACTACAGTGGTAATACCAATGTATGTTATATATGTACCAAATTATTAGTAATTATAGTAGTACATATTAATAAATACTTTTATTTTTAAATATTGTTTAATTACATGTTTTGAGTAGTATAGTAACATATATATACTTCGGCCTGCGTTTTATGTGGTATTTTTATTTCTATACGTGCGGTTGCCCTCCCAGTCCTTGGCATTGTTGATGACTTTCCCCACCGCTTGCTCAATATCTTTTGAGTAGATCGGCGTTACGTTTTCGGCGTTCGAGTGTTTCGTGATGATGGCTCCTATAAAATGAACATCGTGCTATATGATGATTCTTAGATACATACAGTTGGGGCCTTCATTAAGCGTTATACATATTGATCCCTTCCCGATACCTTGAACGCAAGCATAGAAATTGGTTTTGCTGGGGACAGGTTTTTTCCCAGTATCTTTGACGGCCGTGTGTTGCATTATAACATCACTCGTGATGAATTTTTTGAATATGGTCGAGACTGTCTGCTGTAGTGTTGCGGAAACGTTGACAGTTTGCATTATGTTGGCAACCTAAAACGGATATAGCCAACGTATCATGTTGCATCGAAGGGAGATGATAAATACGTATATTATTTAGGGATTTTACGGGGTGAGATGCAGTCAGATGTTTCAAAACATCGATTTTTTAAAAAACATTTTCTTTAAGTATGATGTTTCAAACATGGTTATAGATTATACATACCTTGTTCGCACGACGACGATGACTCATCTTCAATTTGATCTGCACTCTGAGATTCACGGAACTGCCGAAATCTCCGAACAGGCGTCCGAGTGGCGTAACGTTTTTTATTGTTAGAGTCCATAACACTTTTAAAAAAATATAAATCAAAAATACGTCGAAACTAAAAAAAAAGCTACGATGCTGTCGAGTCGGAGGTTCCACGTAAAAAATAAGAGGTTATGGGCATCGACTGCTGAGGCAGTTATAGGGCAAGCCTGTTTATGGCCCTATCAGGGAAAGCCTTGTAGGGCCTTACCTGAGAAAGCCTGCATAGGGCCTTATCAAGGGAAGTCTTAATAAGGCCTCATTAGGGAAAGCCTTAGTAAGGCCTTATCATGGAAAGCCCTAGTAGGGCCTATCAGGGCAAGCCTTGGCAGGGCCATATCGGGAAAAGCCTTAGTAGGATCTTATCAGGGACGGCCATAGTAGGGCCATGTTAGTATTGCTTGATCTAGGGCCTAAATACTTCGGGCCCGGTCGGGGCCGGATCAGGATTTCCGTAATAGGTGTTACCCCTATCACACCCCGATCGGGGCCTGATCCTTGGTCAGGCTAACCCTAAGAAATTTCTACGCGGGTAGAATTTCTGATGGGGCCCAAATCATGGCCCGATCAGGTTGCCTGACTACCCTGGTAGGGCACTAATAAGGCAGCCTGAAAGGGCCCTACTAGGAAATGTAACGTCGTGTCACATATGGGCCTGACCTGGTTGCCTGATCAGGCCCCTATCAGGTTGGCTGATCAGAAAGAAATGCATATACAGTAGAACCTCGATTATCCGAACTAGTCTCGGTCCCAATTAGCTCGGATAATCAAAAGTTCAGATAATCGAAACGTGGGTTTTTTGGGACGAGATCATAAACAACATTGTTGTTTTCCACATGGAAACATCTATCGACTGCTGAGGCAGTTATAGGGCAAGCCTATTGATAGCCTCATCAGGGAAAGCCATAGTAGGGCCTATTAGGGCAAGCCTTGTTAGGGCCCTATCGGGGAAAGCCTCAGTAGGGCCACATTAGGGACAGCCTTAGTAAGGCCCTATCAAGGAAAGCCTTAGTAGGGCCTATTAGGGCAAGCCTTGGTAGGGCCCTATCGGGGAAAGCCTTAGTAGGATCTTATCAGGGACGGCCTTAGTTGGGCCATTTTAGTATAGCCTGATTTAGGGCCTAAATACTTCCGGGTCCGGATTTAGGGCCTAAATACTTCCGGCCCGATCGGGGCCAGATCAGGATGTCCGTAATAGGTGTTACCCGTATCACACTCCGATCGGGGCCTGATCCTGGTCAGGCTAACCCTAAGAAATTTCTATTCGGGGACGCGCGATATGGCTAAAATGAAAAGTAAAGGTTTTAACACGTGCGTTAAGGCCCCCTGAATGGGATTCACCTATTGAACAAGTGAAATAATTAATATTTATTAATATAATAATTGTTTTAATATCGCTTCGTGGCTGCCGGGGTTCCTGACACTAGAGAAACATCCATGTCGTAGTTTGTGACCCCTACGTGTACCCGATTTACGACCCCCTTGGCACAATTCATGACACCTATGCGTACCCACTTCCCGACCTTTCCGAATATCCCCATGAAAATGGGTTAAAAGAAAATATATGTAATTTCACGGACACACACACACACATATATATATATATATATATATATATATATATATATATATATATATATATATATATAAACAGTAAAAAACATTCAATTAGTGCACAACTATTATATCTTCGACGCAGTCTTGAGGGATAAACTTTTTTTCTGCCTATCAACATTCACAATTATTAACATATATATTATAAACATTGAACAATGCAAAAAAAATATCAGCAGCATTAAGAAAATATTTTGAATACTAGATTTTCACAAATTTCAATAATTTGTTAATAATTTAATAATAATTAATAATTTTATTTATTTATTATGTCACGGCAAATTAGAATAAATAAACAAAAAATGGTTCGACGCAGCAGGTAAGAAGTCGAGGGTCAACAACTGCAACATAGCCTCAATTATGTGACCTAGTTATTGACACCACGGATTTAACCAAACATCTCACCAGAAGTTAAGTTATTTTTTTATCTCATCGACAGTCTGATTTCTGCCGAATATGTCGATACCATTTTTATCTCGTTTTATACTTACAGGACGAAGAAATTTCCGATTTACGTAGATCGTCGCACTTGCTATCAGCGTCTAGCACGGCCGTTGCGGAGCCACTGAGACGCGTGTTACACTGTTCACTGGTCAATTTCTATTATAAGACATTTCATTGAAAAAAGTGTGTTTGTCCAATAATTAAAAGTGAAAAACGCTCTTTAATTAACCGATAATTTAATTATTATTCGACAAAAAATATATTTATGGCAGTCAAAACTTTGCCGTCGGGGTCATAATTTGGGACAGGGTTAGAAACTGGGCCGTTTACCTTATATATTTAAAAACCTTTGATTGTGGCTAACGCTCCAACCTCCTTAAGGGAGACATTGTCCCTGGAGTGCCATATTTCAGGTGGTTACATTTTTTTTTTTTTTTTAAGGAATCGAGTAAAGCTTTTTGAGTGCGGTTTTTTTCTTGCTTTTATTCATGATATACAGAACGTTAAACATTTTTTTTTTAAACCAAAATGGCGGCCGTTGCAGCTCCGCGAAAACAGGTCCTCAAGTCGCGGGAGGTAAACGGCTGACATCACTGCCCCCTCTTTGTTGATCTGAAACACAAATTCAAAGCATATTATCAATCTGTGACCCTTTGGTCATGGAATGACGGATGGGTTTTTCGTTTAGTACAAATTTCGGAAAATGGCGTTAATTTTAAAAAATTTCGAATTTTCGCGTTTTTTTTCGCATAAAAAGATAAATAATAAATGCAAAAATGTATCTATCGAAAAAAACGATCCGTCATTCCGTGAAGACATATTTTCTGAGTATGCTCTCCAAATTTCAGGTCGATATGTTAATTACAGCGGTCAGGAGAATGTCAGCCATTTTTAAAAACGTGTTTACAAGAAAAACGCGTTTAAAGTTTTGTAATTGTGTTTGCACAAATGTGTTTATAATTACCGATAATCGGCAATGCCTGGTCCATAGAGGCATCCCTCCTCTTCTTCTAGCTGCTCATGTTGAGCCGCTAACATCTCCCGCTGCTCAATACGGGACAAAGTCTCCCTTAATCAAAGTTCAAAACATTTATGGCTTGGCTACGCATAACTATTGAAAGCTTTGCCCTAAGTATGGTTTGATTTTCCGCCACCAGGTGTCATAGCGCTATACACGTGGCGGTCCTACTAGTTCCACCATCTCACCGCCACGCGGCTACATCGTTCCAGCGTTTCTCACAAGCGGTCGCACGGCCATGCGTTCCAATATATACAACCGTCTTTCCCCTAGATCCCAACACCCCTCGCGTCTAGGGCAGGGCGCAGTGACCCAGCCGTACTTGATGAGTCTGTCACTGAACCCGACACGAAACGCACATTTCGTTTCCTGCCTCCCTCCTATCTTACCGACCTTTCGAACCTGGACAAGCCGCGGACAACTACGGGAGTAGAGAGCCACCGACTGAATCTCTACAGACAGATCCCATTACGTTGGAACTCGCAAAACTGAAAACCAACAACATCAATGAGAAATGGATTTATTCATTAATCAAGTGTTTCATCGATTTCTGATTCAATGAATACGCAAAATCACTTTCTCACTATATTATTCTAGTCTACAATTCTACCTACGAGAATCGTAAGATTCCGTTCCGTCGCGATTTTGTTTTATTATTTTTTTTTACACGATTATTGTCACCGGTACGTATTTGTCCGTAGTGAACCCGACAGGTGGCACTTCAGGTTGCTGCTGCGGGTTCTTTTCCATCTACACTGTTCAATGGCGTTATCGACGCGTGTACCTAATTACTTTTCGCTGATTCTGCGGCACACTTTCCAATTCGTCACTTTGTTGTCCCATTTTTGTTTTAAACTTCGGATATCGCCTGTTTGGCTTTGATTAGTCGAATTTTGAGTCGACAAGACTGAGTTGATGGCAATTATACTTTGGAATATTTTTTTGGTATCTTCAGATTTGTGGCGTTCTCTCATGGGAGGTTCACGCTAGCAGCGCTTGGATTTTTGAAGAATAATCCCCGCTCAATGAGTCTCGCGCATTTTTGGTCGTTCAGAGTTGTCGATTTCTTGGCGATCTTCACCGGTGGCTCGGACGAGCTCGATGATAACTTGGAGAAGATGGACATCCCGTCGAAGTCAGTGAATTGGCAATCTACATCACTGAATTCACCATTGCCGATATCATTTCCCCTATTCCAATTGGTCCAGTCGAAGCAAATATCGGCTTCAGAGTTCGTCGCATCGGCATCCAAAGAAGATCCGGGCTCGTCGCTCGGGCTTAACGTCTCCAAGGAGTCGTCAAGATCGCTCCACAAGTTTTTCTTCTCCGACGATCCACTCGACGCATCGTCCGGCGCGGACGACCTTTGCAATCCGCTCCAAGCTGGCCCCAATGTCAAAGTATGCCTCGCGCACACGCCGAATCTCCTCAATCGCTCGGTCGCTGAGAGACGCTCGGCCCATTGCGCCAGAGCCAGCGCGTTTTCTAAATCGACTCTGTAGTCGATTTTTCCGTACTTCGTCTGTTGAGATTTTGCAATTGTTAGCCATTTTTTTTTTCTTCTACGTACGTTCGGGAACTCGGGCCAAGACGAATACGCGGGATAAGATCAATAATAAACCTGGCTACTGAACAGTTTGTGCGAGCACAATGCTCTCGGAGTTTGGCGGAGTGGCGGGCAGGCGAATGAGTGTGAAAGTATCAACTGTGGCGGCAGCACGCGTCTCGGGAGAGAAAACAATATCGACTTTTTGACAAAAACGATCTAATTTCTGGTCAAGTTTATTTGACGATGAATTAATTTAAAAAAAGTTGTTTTGTATACTTAAATATACTATTAAAGTATAACTAAAGTTTGATAATTGTACAATAATTATTTCTTAGTTTTAAAAATCCCTCAAAATTGCTTATTTTTACCTGTCTAAAAATCACCTTAAGGGGTCTTCTCACTTTAGACGCTAAAAAAGGCTATTTTCGTGCATTTTTTGATAGGTTTATATTATGAATATGGATATGAAAGTTGTTACACTTAATGAATACACTTTCGAAATACATAAAAACAATTTTTTAATGTATTTATGTAACCCAAAACAAAGGTTGAACGCGTTTTTCTCGAAACACCGTTTTTCAACGGCTTGTTGATAAAATCTTCGAAACTACTGAACCGATCCTTATGAAATGTTAACCACATATTCTTTACAACTATAGCTATAGCGCATATAAAGGGATTAAAAAAAAATTATATTCACTATTTTTTTTGCTAAAAAACAAAAAAATGTGAAAAAACACTTTTTTTTCGGAAAATGTCCGCCATTTTGTTCTTTTTGCATATATCGAAAATCGTATGATATTCGCTATAGCCATTAACATGCTAAATATAAAGCAGACCTACAACTTTTTAGGACATTTTTTTAACTACCATTTTCGTCTATAAATAGTGACTTAAATAAATAATTTATTTTAAAATATATTTCGAAAGTGTATTTATTGAGTGTAATAACTTTTATATCAATATCTATAATATAAACGTATCAAAAGAATGAATCAAAACAGCCTTTTTCGCGTCCAAATTGAGAAGACTTTCGACTTTGGAGTGAATTTGACGGGCAGACAGCTGTTCGTCTATCTATTTGACGTCGTTTGACAAAGTTTCGACGGGATCTAAAGAGCCGTTTCAGAGATTTTTGGATATCTATAATTGTTCTACCATACCGACCGCGATGAGGTGTCATTTCTTCTTAAAAATGATTAAAATGATATGGAAGCAAGATTATTCGGACTCAATCCTACAGCACTTAGACGATTGGCTTATCAAATTGCTGGTATTGAGAATGGATCCACTTTTATGTGCAAAAGTTGCCAATAATTAATGTCCCACCATTCTCCCAGCGCTGTTTTATTTTACCACGCGTACGGGATAAGATGGGATGACTAAAGTATATTCATAAAAATATATATTGTACGATAACAATGAGAGAGCCTAATGTTTAGCTTCCAAAATGAAAAAAAATTATTAAATGTCGATTAGTTTGAATTAACAATTAAAGTTAACTGACTCGTACATGTATCGTTTCATTTGAACATGCCCTTAGCGTTATCATCAAGCCCCGAATTCCTCTATTCGGACGCTGAATAAGTTCTCGCTGTTTTCCAACAGATGGCGTTACCAGAACTGCGTGCGTGTAGTTTACGATGGTAACGCAACTGTAAACAAGTGCTACAGGCAAGCTTGACTTCAGTTGACATTCAGTGTATGTCATTTCGCCGAAGTGTAGACAACTGTTTTTTTTTTTTCATAGTGTTAAACGTGTCAAATTTCGTGCCAAAAAAAGAGTATTTGCGGGAAAATACGAAGTAGAACAGTAACTACTTCGTTCAAAAGAAATCCGCAACTGGAGCACACAGAATTCTCGTTAAGACTTACGGCGACCATGCTCTGTCGGTAACAACATGCAGAGATTGGTTTAGACGCTTCAAAAATAATGATTTTGACATGTTGAAGAACCATTAGGAGCTGATCACACAACAGTTTCGAAACGTTTAAAAGCATAAGAAATGATTTTGTAAAATAAAGCATTCATTTTCACGAAAAAAAAACAGCGAGAACTTATTCAACATAGCAATATACACGCGTGTGTGTGAATTATTCGCGAAAATAATTTCTACCCTACTTCAACAATTGACGATCTGCAAAATGCTCGACTTTTGAATCATGGAGTGATCAATTGAAGGATGTTTTTTTTTTGTAAACTCACTCGGTGCACCAATTGAGCATAGCTTGCACGAGAGAAAGGTTTCAGCTCAGTTTGCGGCAGCCAATCGACCTCCAGCGCTTTCTCGTTTAAGTAGACCGTGTGGTACATGATCTGGGGGAAAGAGTCCGATTGAAACGCCTCTGCCTCGTACTCAGGGCGGAGTAAATGCATGTCGTCAGAAATTTGCGAGTGGCGAGCAAATCTTTTTGCCTAGTATTGTTGAAATGTGTAATGGAATTTCAGGTGGGTTTCATACTGATTGTGAAGTTCATTTCAATTTCCTGCTCAGTTTTGTTTGGACTAGCGGCTGCATTTTAATTGAAATCTCTGTGAAAATTTGTTTGAATTTTTAGTTTCGATTTTCTACTGATTGTTTTTTCAATTCTCTGCTGAATTTCATTTAAATTTTCGACTGAATTAAATTCGAATGTTTACCGATTTTTATTTTATTTTCTACTGAATTTCATTTGAATTCTCTGCTAAATTTAATTCGAATTCCCTACCGAATTTAATTCGAATTCTCTATGAAATTTCATATGGATATTCTACTGAATTTCATACGAATTTTCTATTGAATTTAATTCGAGTTTACTACTGAATTTCATTCGAGTTTTCTAATGAATTTCATACGAGTTTTCTACTGAATATCATTCAAACTTTCTACTGAATTTCATTCGAGTTTGCTACTGAATTTCATTCGAGTTTTCTACTGAATTTCATACGAATTTTCTACTGGATTTCATTCAAATTTTCAACTAAATTTTATTCGCATTCCCTGCTGAATTTCATTCGAAATCTCTATTAATTTTTATTCGAATTCGCTGCTGAATTTCATTCGAATTCTCTACTGAATTTAATTCGAATGTTCTATGAAATTCATTTCGATAATCTACTGAATTTCATTCGAGTTTGCTACTGAATTTCATTCGAGTTTGCTACTGAATTTCATTCGAGTTCGCTACTGAATTGCATTCGAGTTTACTACTGAATTTCATTCGAGTGTTCTACTGAATTTCATTCGAGTTTTCTACTGAATATCATTCAAACTTTCTACTGAATTTCATTCAAGTTTGCTACTGAATTTCATTCGAGTTTTCTACTGAATTTCATACGAATTTTCTACCGAATTTCGCTCGAGTTTTCTACTGAATTTCATTCGAGTTTTCTACTGAACTTCATTCGTGTTTTCTACTGGATTTCATTCAAATTTTCAACTAAATTTTATTCGCATTTCCTGCTGAATTTCATTCGAAATCTCTATTGATTTTTATTCGAATTCACTGCTGAATTTCATTCGAATTCTCTACTGAATTTAATTCGAATGTTCTATGAAATTCATTTCGATAATCTACTGAATTTCATTCGAGTTTGCTACTGAATTTCATTCGAGTTCGCTACTGAATTGCATTCGAGTTTACTACTGAATTTCATTCGAGTGTTCTACTGAATTTCATACGAATTTTCTACTGAATTTCATTCGAGTTTTCTACTGAATTTCATAAGAATTTTCTACTGAATTTCATTCGAGTTTTCTACTGAATTTCATACGAATTTTCGACTGACTTTCATACGGATTTTCTACTGAATTACATCGTATTCTCTACGGGACTTGATTTGAATTTTCTACTCAATTTCATTTGGTCAATCTACTGAATTTCATTTGGATTTTCTACCAAAATTTATCAACGCAATATTCACGAAAGCTCACCGGGTTTCCAGGGTATTCCGGCGCCCGGTGATATTTCCGGAGTCGGGGGCATTCGTCCACTATCGCTGGCCACCACGGGCATCCCTTCAAATGTGCCCAAACGAGATCCCCTTTATTGTATCTCGGCGCGGCCCTCGTTGACGCGGTATACGTAGTTTTGGCCGTACGATCGCCACTTTTTTCCACCAAGCATGTCCTCGACACGGCCGGACCCTTTTTGGTCCATTGGGCTGCCCATCCGAATATTTCCAGCCTGCCTGAGATCGTCATGAACGATGCATCGTTCGCTAGTGCGCACGCGTCGTCCAAGTAATCGGTGTAATCCTTCCCCCGGAATTTCGTCTTGCAGCGTACAGGAAATAGTGGAGTGACAAGTGCGGGGCAAGGGTGAATAGGACGGGACCGTAAAATTGCGCAAGGGTGAAGGAACATTGGAAATCGAAAAATATTCGGTCAAATATGTGGAAGGAAAGCTGAAAGGATATTTTGACGCTTCGCTGGTATTCGTAATCGGTATCGGTACCTTTTTCACCACAGTGTCCCTGGAGTTTGTTTGGTACGGCTTCAAGTCCTTCGCCCGGATCCAGGCACGTTGCCATTCTTTCGAGTTGAAGAATACCACGTGATACTTTGTCTGGAAGAACAATTCATCGTTCGCGAGATTATGTTTCGATGATTTCGTTCAATCGAAACAATACGAACATCTTTTCCAAGTTTCGTTGCGATTTTTCCTCTTTGACACTTTTATTATCATTTCCTTATTTCCTACGATTCAACTCGATCTCTGTGAGATTTGTTCTTCATATTTTATTCTTTTTCTTCGTCCTTTTGTAGTTCGTCAGGATTTTTCTCGATTTTCATATTTTCTTCATTGACCCGTGTTATTTTGACGCTTTTTCGACATAGTTTATTTTGAGTTTCTCTTCCGCCCACGTTTCATACTGACTTTCTCTTCTGGCGTACTTTTTGTTTCGTTTCTCGCCTTTGATCACGTTCAATTTGAATTTTCTTCTTTGACACATTTTTTCTCGATTTTCTTGCATGACATGATTTTTTTTTACCCGATATCAATTGACACCGGATTTTTTTTTCTTTCACACGTTTTATTTCGAATTCTCTCTTCCCCATTTCTTAATTATTTTTTGGATTGTTATCCTTTTAACGTTCCATTGAGATTTTCTCTTTTTTTTCACATTCCGGACTTGATTTAGACGTCTCCGTATTTTTCAATCTATGATTCTCAAATCGCGGCAATGTTGCGTGTGAAAAAAAAATGTATTTTTGAGCGAAGACTGGCTTACGGGAATGATCGACCTTCCGACGAGCTGGCACCAGCGCAATTCTTCCGGGCAATCGTCAACTATGGCTGGCGACCAGGGATAACCATCGAGTCGGGCCCACACGATGGATCCCACGTGGTATTTGGTCTCCACCTGTTCCTCGAGCACTTCGCGGGGGATTTCTTCTTCTGGCTCGTCGCAAGATGCGAATAACGGATCTGCGCGATCGATAGACGCGGGATTCTCAGTCACGAACGAGTTATCGTCGTGAATTATTCAATACGAGACGAAGACCGTTTTATTGCCTCACTAACGCGCCCGCGGATTTTAGTGTGTTCGAAATAAATATTCATTTTCCATTTTTTACTTTCGCGAAATTGAAAATAATATTCGGTAGCAACAAAAAATCATAGAACCGAAAAAAGAGTAATGAAATGTGTTAATTTTTATGAAAAAAAAAAAAAATATTATTGATCAAATACAGGCGTGCAAAGCCTACTTTATTGGCATTTTTACGTGCTGCCAAATGGGCGATAAAAAACCTTAAAAACCGCGTAACAAAAAATTGCTAAAAATAATAACAAATATTTTACTTTTGAGGAAGTAAGATGACATTGAAAAATAGAGTAAAAGTGTACCTAGCCTCGACCCAAACGAACCCAAACAAGAAGAAAATAGAAGAAAAAAACAACTAGAAGATGGTAAGAAAATAGTGAAATATATTGATTTTGCAAGAGTAAAGATAGTAGGGAAAAATTCACTCAAAACGTACCTTGCCTCTATCGGTGTGCATTAAGGGGTTACCCCCACTTGCGATTTTGAAAAAATCGATTTTTTTTATTGCATTTTTTTGAAGTATAAGTATCTGAAAATATGTCCTGAAAATTTCAAGTCGATCCGAACAAAATTGACTGAGATATGAGCGTTGAAAGAGAAGAATCCGTTGTGTAAACGACCGGAAATTGAAACTTTAAACGCGTTTTTCTCAAATTGGCATTTCTGAAGTCGGTGACCAAGATTACTCGAATACTAATGAACCGATCTTCTTGAAATTTTGCAGGCTTATTTAATACATAAAAATGTAGTCTTTAATCGTTCGATTTTTTTTTTTCGAAAAAAAATGGCCGTTTTATAGCCAAAAAACGGCCGTTTTTTTTTCGTTAAAATGGAACTATTAACTTTGACTGTCCGACATTTTGTGAAAGATGAATATTTTTTAAAATCCTTCGATTAAAGACTAGTTTATACTTATATTTGACTAAATCCATCCGCATTTTTTTTTTTAAGATAATCCATTTCGCCGCAATATTGGTCACCGCAAACCGTGTTTATAAAAACATTATTTCATTGACGGCCATTTGCCACTAAACAACGTAATATTTTTCAATAAAAAAATTACTGAAAGTTCTTCAAAATGTGTTCTTTAAGATGGTATATTGATCGATTAAAAAAGTTTTGTAGTTTTTTTTTCAATTCATGAAAAAGGCCTTTTTTAGCGCTACAAGTGGGGGTAACGCCTTAAACGAATAGAAAATAAAGAAAAATAAGAACGTACCATGTTACTTTCTCAACAATAAAAATTATTAAATGGAAAAAATATCTCTCGTTTTCAAATTTACGTTCAAGAAATATAAACATTATGTCTATTATAGAAAAATATATACCCAAAATAGCTACCTTATAATAATTTTTAGAAACTCTACCTATACGTAAAATAAAGAATAATAATTTTGAAAAACATCACAGGGAATATTTATATTTTTTGGTCGTAAATATGAAGACGACTTTTTTAAATTTAATAACTTTTATTGTCGTAAGAGTAAAATAATTTATTATTATTTTCCTATGTTACAAAATCATGCTTTCTCGATAAAAAATAAAAAAGAAACATTCTACGTTTGCAACTATAGAAATTATTAGATAAAAAAAAATATACCTCATTTCATATCAACGACGAATAATAAATATGTCTATCATAGAATTATATATATATATATATATATATATATATATATATATATATATATATATATATATATATACATATACACACACAGGGTGTCCCATTTTATTCTTACACCTGAATTTTCTCGAAAAATATTGCTCGGACGAAATATTGTGTGGAACAAAACTTCTAGGGATTGAAGGAGGACGTTTGAAAAAAATTTATTTGAGGAGCCAAAATTCAAAATGGCGGCGTTACAAAGGCTGACATGTTTTTTTCAAACGGAAACATAACTTTTTTTTATTGCCAAAAAATTTGTCAGCTGAAAACTAAAAACTTTTGTTGAAAAAATGTTTTGATAAAGTTCATAGTTTTCAAGTGAAAACATCATTTTCAATTATTTCAGATGTATCCAGGATTTGTGCGTGTGTGTGTGTGTGTGTTTTTCTACCCATCGTGATCAAAGTTCGTCAAGGATTTAAAGAAACACGTTTTTGGGCCTGAAAATGGCACAAACGCTATTAAAATGGAAAAAAACTATTTTTCATCGATTTTCCTCCAATATTTTCTCATGAAATATCGTCCAAATTTGAAAACAAAAAAAAAAAAAAATTTTCAACAAAAAAATTTGATTCTTTTTTTGTTCAAGTGGTCATACATTCGAAAATACAACATTGAGCGGCTTGCCGTGAGACATTTAGTCTAATTGTCCCTACCACCGGCATTTGCGTTAGCCAAGGCGTAGGAGGTTGCATGGCTGAGTCTGTTGCAGACCATTCGCGTTACCCAGAACTTGAAAACTATGAACTTTATCAAACGTTCTCACTTGAAAACTATGAACTTTATCAAACGTTCTCACTTCAAAACTATGAACTTTATCAAAAAATTTTTTCAACAAAAGTTTTTAGTTTTCAGCTGACAAATTTTTTGGCAATAAAAAAAGTTATGTTTCCATTTGAAAAAAACATGTCAGCCTTTGTAACGCCGCCATTTTGAATTTTGGCTCCTCAAGTAAATTTTTTTCAAACGTCCCCCTTCAATCCCTAGAAGTTTTGTTCCACACAATAGTTCGTCCGAGCAATATTTTTCGAGAAAATTCAGGTGTAAGATTAAAACGGGACACCCTGTATATATATAGAAAACTGAGAAAAATCATCTAAAAACCAATGGAAATAATATTTCTATTTCTTGGTTATAAATATGATGCTGATTTTTCAAAATTCAATAACTTTTATTATAGTTTAAGTAAAACAGTTTTTTTTTTATTTTTCCATGTAACAAAATAATATATTCCCTTTAAAAATAAAAAAAACCTCTAACTTTTAAAATAATTTAAATTTCTGTTCTAAATGTAGCTCGTTTGCATATTTACGACCAATAGATGCGAATATGTATGGGCACCAGGGTTGCGAAATTTGTAATGAAAAAGTAATGCATTATTCATTACTTTTTTAATGGGTAATGAAAAAATATTTCATTACCCATTACATTGCATTCAGTAATGAAATAAAAATTCCATTACTCATTACATTACATTTGGTAATGTGAAACATTTTCCTTAAAAAATGCAATTACATAGTCCAATGTAATGCGTTATGAATGTTTTGTTACATTACAAAATGTAATGTAATGAGTAATGGAATTTTTTTACATTACAAAATTTAATGTAATGTAACAAATCTCCATTACTCATTACAAGGTAATATGGATTATTATTCGTTTCCCATCAGGTCAGATCGACCCAGTGCAAAAACCGCTGCCCCTGATGGGAAACGAATAACAAGCCTCGTTACATTGTAACGAGTAATAGAGATTTTTTACATTGCGTTGCATTAGTGATGTGAAAAAATTTCATTACTCATTACCTTATATTTTGTAATGTAAGAAAATTCCATTGCGCATTATATTACAATTTGTAATGTAAAATATTTCCATCACTAATTACATTGGACTTTGCAATGTAAAAAAATCCATTACCCATTACATTGTAATGGGTAATGAAAATAGTTCACATTACAAAATGTAATGTAATGAGGAATGAAAATTGTTTACATTACAAATTCCAATGTAATGAAAAAAGAAAATTGTTTACGTTACAAAATTCAATGTAATGAGTAATGGCAATTGTTTGCATTACAAAATGTAACGTAACGAGTATTGGAATTTTTTCGCATTACTGAATGTCGTGTAATGGGTAATGCATTTTTTTTTTCATTACAACATGTAAAGTAACGAGTAATGAAAACGCTAATGCGTTACAAAAAGTAAAGCATTATTTGCAACCCTGTTGGGGTTGCAAAAAATCAAAAAAAAATATATCGATATACATAATTGTTTGAGTGTGTTTGGGTTTGTTTGGGTTCTTCCGCAGATGCGATAGAAGAAATAACATTGATATATATCCGAAATATGCGGACAGCAAATCCGGACAAAAATCACGTAGATTGTGAATTAATGATAATGAACGTTTGTATTAACCCATGTTCATGTTGCAGAACCATTCTTCCGGCACTAGGGCGGCATCCTCGTGCTCGAAGGATAATCGCCACTTGCCGCATTCCCGATGGCAACACTGTATCCACGTGGCATCGGTTCGCCTAGTTGTCAGCCATTCGCACCTCATTCGCCGTATGTACTCCAGATCGGGCTGTGGAGTGTTTCTCACCGGCAAACTCCGCTCTGTACATTGCATACGCGAATATTCGACAAATTATAAATTGCCCTCCACACTGGATCCGTAAAATCCCAAATTTCCGCCTTCTTCAGACTTGATGCACTTGTTTTGCAATGCCCAATGTTTCGAGTCGTTTTCGCTCATTTGAGGATGTCGGAGCGTCGGCCACAATCCAAGATTCAATTTTTCATTCCGTGTTGTATAAAACATTCGCTGACGCAGTTTTTTGCATAATAATCATCGATAATGTTATACTTTTTAAAGTTGGCAAGTTGGGTAAAGCCACCAGAGTGCGCGTTACAATAGAGCACGCAGTGCTTTTAATTGTTTTGTTTTATGGTGTTGGCAACACAACTTAACCTGGCATATGTCATGTCAAGGTGTTGGAAAACAACAACTCGATTCGTTAAGAGGGAATGATACCTCATCGCGGTCGGTATGGTAGAACAATTATAGATTCCCAAAAATCTCGAAAACGGCTCTTCAGATCCCGTCGAAACTTTGCCAAATGACGTCAAATGGATAGACGAACAGCTGTCTTCCCCTCAAATTTTCTGAATTATAGAAAAAAAATGTAGATTGGCTTATCATAAGCAAATCTAGTTTTTTTCTCAAATTCAGAAAATTTGAGGGGAAGACAGCTGTTCGTCTATCTATTTGACGTCGTTTGGCAAAGTTTCGACGGGATCTGAAGAGCCGTTTTCGAGATTTTTGGGAATCTATAATTGTTCTACCATACCGACCGCGATGAGGTATCATTCCCTCTTAAGGTTGTTATGGGGTTTAGCCGCCGGGGGTGAAGTACGAGGGGAGCGCCCTATGCTTATGCATATATTGTTATGCACAATCGTTATATATTTTTTTTATTGGTTTTGTCCTTAGGTACAGTACTACCTCTCTAAGAGAGCGTTCTAGGGCGGTTAGGGGAAGAAATTCTCAAGAAATTCGTCGTCGAAGCTTTCCCCCACCGCTAGGTTAGCGCGCTCGAAAATCGCGCATGTGGTAGCGTGTATGTGTTTCTGCACTCGAACTCGATAAGAGAGCGCGAACGAAAGTGTTGAGAAAACTGTAAACGAGTTGCGGAAAGTGTACTGGCGTTTCGTCGTTTCATGCGTAAGTATATCTCATTGAAATTTAATTATGGTACATGTTTTTTTCTCCGACTTTACGGCTTAAACGTATATATTATTATACAAAGGAATATTATCCATTTAACAATCGTGCGACGTGCGATTTTCTGAAATCGCTCGCGATCTCTTATCGAGTTGTCCGCGACAAACTCGAGAGGCCTCGGGTACACTGGACAGCTCGAGCTAGGTGGGGGAAGCCATAAAATGCGCTCAAGCGGAACTGCGGGGAAATTCCCTCTTAGCGAGGGCTCTCTTAGAGAGGTAGCACTGTATTACACGCTTTTCGCGCGTTTGTTACCTATTCTTTTCCCCCCTCACTGTGCCCGTTTCTTTCCTCTACTGTTTACTCTCCTTTTTTCTCCATCTTTCTCACTGTTCCCCCCTCTTGCGGCCGCAGCCGACTTCCCCCTCTGTATTATATTCAGAATGACATTTCCGTCAAGGGTATAGGGAAACTGCGGAAAACCTACACCAATAACAGGTAGTCATCGAGTTCGCCCCCCAGTCGTGGAACTAGTCTTATTTCGCCGCGAAATGCCGAAGAAAAAAATTTCACGACGAAATGTACGCGACTGGGGATTCGAACCCGGGACCTCCCGGTCCGCTGGTTTAGTGGCGAGCACGCTAACCGCTAGACCATCGCACCGGTCTTACAATCGCTATATTAAAAGTGCGTTTTCGATCTATTTTTTTACATCTATTTGTAAAAACATGCATTTTTCAACATTCGGTCATTACACTGAGGAAAAAAATCATTGATACAATATCATTGGTGTTATTGAATGAAATTTCGTATATTCAATTGTAAACTTGTTGGTGTAAATAATCGGATTTATTAGTCCAAACGAAACGCTATTGACTTCAATAACATGATACGATTGAAAGTTTTTTTTTTTTTCATTCAAAAGATAAGTCATTCATTCATTCAAAAGATTGTCAGCCGAGAACAATATATTAGTGAAACTATCTAAAAAATTATCGGGAACAAATTATATAGTTTTGAATGCAATTTCTGCAAGGAACGAAAAAAGCGTTTCAATTCATAACATGAATTTGTTGATTCGAGTACACAAAAAAAATTCAATTTCGCGCGTTTGATTCAAATAAAATTTCTATTGAGTAAATATGTTATTTTATTGTTTTCACCATATCGGATATTGATGTTTAAGTGCATTATTCGTTAAGGGAGACTTTGTCCTTAATTGAGCAGCGGGAGATGTTAGCGGCTCAACATGAGCAGCTAGAAGAAGAGGAGGGATGCCTCTATGGACCAAGCATTGCCGATTAGCGGTAATTATAAACACATTTGTGTAAACACATTGCAAAACTTTAAACGCGTTTTTCTCGAAAACACGTTTTTAAAAATGGCTGACATTCTCCTGACCGCTGTAATTAACATATCGACCTGAAATTTAGAGAGCGTACTCAGAAAATATGTCTTCACGGATTGACGGATCGTTTTTTCGATAGATACATTTTTGCATTTATTATTTATCTTTCTATGCGATAAAAAACGCGAAAATTCGATTTTTTTTTAAATTGCCGCCATTTTCCGAAATTTGTACTAAACGAAAAACCCATCCGTCATTCCATGACCAAAGGGTCACAGATTGATAATATGCTTTGAATTTGTATTTCAGATCAACAAAGAGGGGGCAGCGATGTCAGCCGTTTACCTCCCGCGATTTGAGGACCTGTTTTCGCGGAGCTGCAACGGCCGCCATTTTGGTTTTTTTTAATTTTTTAAAATGTTCTGTATATCATGAATAAAAGCAAGAAAAAAACCGCACTCAAAAAGCTTTACTCGTTTCCTTTAAAAAAAATAAAATGTAAACACCTGAAATATGGCACTCCAAGGACAAAGTCTCCCTTAAAATATCAATATTTTATTTTGATTGAAAAACATTGAGCAAATGTCGGAATTGGTTAAAAAATCATGCGAAGGTCAAATTTGTTTCTTGCACATTTGGTGGAAAAAATTCAACCAAATCATGGCCAAGCGTCACTGAAATTATAGGTGTGAGGAAACTCGTAGTTCTCGGAGTAACCGCTAGAAGGCGCACGCGCGCTCGTTTCTCGTAAGCGTAGCGCGAACGGAAAATCTACTTAAACGCTGGAGAAATTCTAAAGGGTATCGCTTCTTGATCTGTGGCTAACATCAAAGTGTAATATCAGTTTTTATCAGTTGGATACCTGATATTCTCTCCACTTCATCGTGGATGATCATTCTAATGCTCACTTTTTATTTAAGATTTAAAACCAATTGAAAAACTTACGTCCCACAGCATATTCTTTTCAATGTAGTAAAAAAAAAATAATTAATTCTACTGATTATATTTTTGTATGAAATAAAAAATGTTTGTAGCAACCACTTAATTATTTCATCCAATACATCTACGGATTGTATATAGAATGATTTCAATAGAATATAATTTTATTTGAAGGATAATGTAGATCTTCAGAGAACAGAAGAGCTTTTTCAAATTAAATAATATGTTTTTTAAATCAATCACATTTTCGAGTATTTTATACCATTGTATCAATCTCATATATCGGTGGCACTCCGCAGCAGCACATTTATTTGGATCAACCATATATTTTTTTTTTATTCAATTGGTTTTTTTCCTCAGTGTACATTAAGTGTTTTCATCCTTTGTATAATTATTTTCTATAACTTTTTCTCGCTCAAGTAACGCGAAACGAATTGGCAACGTCGTAAATCGTGGTTTATCGTAATGCCCGGGTTGGCAGAAGTTGTCGCGAACTTAGAAACATATGCGCCCCCTTCGTAACCTCAATACCGGCCCAAGGAGCTGGAAAAATTAATATCGGTCGGAGCAAAAAAAAATTCCGCTTGAAAGAAAACGTGTGTGCCAAAGCTGTCTATAATCTCGAAGAAATCAAAAACTTCAACAATTTTCCGAAATTCTAAAAAAAAAGTTATGTATGAACAAAAAAATCGGCATTATTTTGTCTTTGCCTAGAATTGTTTAGAAATGTATAATTTCCGAACACAGTTATCAAATTAATATTAAGTCATTAATACTAATTGATAGAATAAGTAGCCATAATATTCGTTGTTAATTATCCTGAGCGAGTAGTTTGAGGTTCCCGGGAATAATTACCGGATACGATAGGATAAGTAGCAATTGTGAAAAATAATCGGGTGTTTTCCATACGAGTAATGTAATTAGCCCACGAAATACGTCGAGTTGACGATTTTTTTCAAAAAAAATAAAAATAAATCGTATTCAAACTGCACAGGATGATCAGCAAAGAGGTTATAAAGGTCCGGAAAAAAATTCAGCTCGGTGGTGACATGTTGACTTAAGGGGTTAAGCCACAGTAACGGGTATAAAATCATGTGCGAATTTAACAATTTTTGTTTCGTATGAAAAAGTGATTCGCTCATAAAATTAATTACACATCTATTTAGTATAAGTATCAAGATGTAAGAATTTTTTTTCGATGCACAAGACGGCCAACTACTCGAAACTTCTCGAAACTGCTTTTTTCCAATTGGCGGGACAAATAACTTCAACAATTTTCACTCGATATACTTCAAAGGCCATAGCCGGGTAAGTAGGGAAAAATCGCCCCCGCATTTTCTCCAGCGAAATTTGGAGTGTATTCTGAGGTATAAAAAAAAACATATTCTCTGAAAATTTCATCCCCGTCAACGCAATGGTTTTAGAAAAATGATTTTTTAAAAAATAAAACAAAAAAAATTCCGGAAACGCTTCAGTGGATCGATTCGATTTTTTTTTTTGGTACTTGTTACGATCAAACGTGTTACGAAATAAAATTATAGAACATCTTGCGAAAGATCAAGGTTTAAAAAAAATAATGTTCCTTGTTTTATTTGTTTACTACAATCCACTTGAGGTACAATAACGAATTTTTTTTCATATAATCTTTGGACACCTTATTAGATTATATAATTTTTTCAAAATGATCGGTTTGGTACGCCACAGTGAAAAAAAAACAGACCTTATTGATATATTTTAGTTATATATCTATATAAATAAAATATATCAATAAAGTGCGTTTCATTTTTTTTCACTGTGACGTACCAAACCGATCGTTTTGAAAAAATTATATAATCTAATAAGGTGCCCAAAGATTATATGAAAAAATTTTCGCTACTGTACCCCAAGTGGATTATAGTAAAAAATAATAAAATAAGGAACATTATTTTTTTTCAAGACCTCAATCTTTCGCAATATGTTCTATAATTTTATTTCATAACACGTTGAGTCGGAACAGGTACCAAAAAAAAATCAAATCGATCCACTGTACCGTTTCCGGAATTTTTCTTTTTTTTTCGATATTTAAAAAAAAAATCATTTTTCTTAAACCATTGCGTTGACGGGGATGAAATTTTCAGAAAATTTGTTTTTTCTTACACCTCGGAATATGCTCCAAATTCCGCTGGAAAAAATGCGTCAATTTTTCCCTACTTACCTATGGCCTTTAAAAGTTACATTCCTAATTGCATTTTGCAGAGAAGTACGTACGGAATTTCTGATTGATCGAAAACTTTTCATTTTATGGGCAGTTCACGAGCAGTTATAACGAAATTGTTCACTGAAAATTCATTTCTCAAGTTCAAATACCTACAACTTTTGAATAAAACAATATTTTTTAAATTCCTTACGTACTTCTCTAGGTATTCTAATGTAGATTGACGAGAACTTTCGTTTTTTGTTCTAGGTAAAAAATTGTGCATGCCAGAGGTCACGCCACGGAGCGCCTAAAAAAAAAGATAACAAATGAACATATTAGTAGTCGGCTATTTTGTACATCGAAAAAAAAATATATATATTTTCTAACAGCTTGACATTCGTACTAAATAGATGTGTAATTAATTATGAGTGAATCACTTTTCCATACGAACAAAAATTGTTAATTTCGCACATGATTTTATCACCCGCTACTGTGGCCTAAGGGCGGGGTAAAGTATTTAAATTTTTTTTTTTCATTTTTTAAACGAATGCATAATATATCAAGAATATTGTGTTAAAATTTCAAGTCGATCGGAGTAAAATTGACGAATTTATGAGTATTTGAGCGTCTATTGCTCCATGCCGTTCTCTTCTCTTCTGCGTTTTTCAAACCGTTTTTCTGAGACTTGTCATATTTGAAGTCCGTGTGCACGATAATTCAAAATCTACTGGACCAATCGCTTTGAAATTTTGCACAGTACTTCTTCACATAATTCACCAGGTATTGTGGAGAGCTTTTTTGTTTTTTTTTAATAATTACTAATTTTTCAACAACAAATTAGCCGTTTTTTTTAGCGAAAATCGGGTTTTTGGCTCCCAAGTGCTACGAAAAATCGAAAAATCGAATAAAAAAAATCCTCCCGTCATAACCTCGAGGAACATCTCCTTTAACAAATGCATTTTGATTTTTTTGTTTCAAATGATTCTGTTGCGAGTTATGGTGCACACCGCAAACCAACTTTTTTTCGAGGCGCCTCCGGGCTTTAATTTTCACTCGCACAATTTTGAATATTTTGCAATGCAAATTTCGGAGAATGTTGTTCAAATGTTACTTTGTTATATGTAATTTTTTCAATAAACGAACACTATTCGTTACGGCAAAAAAAAAATCTTAAAAACATGCCTTTTTTTCGCCGAATTAACTTTACCCCGCCGCTAAGGCCTTGATTGTATATTTTATGAAAAATCAACATCTACAGCTCGTAAATGTATACCTCGGATGCATTTTTTGAGGTTAATTGAAAGAAAAAATTCACAGACCATCGTTTGACTCAACTGCTCCAACCTCCTTAAGGGATAACACTACTCTAGGATTTTTGAAAAATCGTTTTTTTTTTGCTTAAAAAATACTTTGGGGTACAAAACCCAATATGCAGTTGGTCCTGTAGCGAAAAAATATTTTCAAAAGATTCAATTATCGATTTTGCCGCAGCGCCTCGGACTTCTTTCAGGCGCCTCGTACAACTTTAAACGCGTTTTTCTCGAAACCACTTTTTTTCAAACTGAGACGGATTACTCGAACTCGTTTTTTGATTAAATGTAAACTTTTTTTTTTATAAACAATTTACTGCTTATTTTTTGGGCAAAAAATCGATTTATTTTTTCAAAGTGCGTAATTTTTTTCAAAATTTGTGTTATAAAAATTCCTACGTAGTCCCACAGCTAATAATTTATAGATTATATTGTTTTTGGTTTGTGTTCCAGGTTTTATACTTGACGAGAAAACCGTCTTCGCGTGAGGATATTTGTAAAAAAAACACGTTTTTCAAGATGAGCTCTGTCGCCGCCATTTTGTATGAAAATTATAATAATTTTTTTTTTTTTATACTTTAATATGTGTTAAAGAAACCCTCTAAAAAAAAATCCCATTCCTTTTTTCATACTCCCACAATAAATTGTCAAAGTTAGGCCTTATTTTCGGCCGCTGGAGTGGTGCTATGCTTTAGTTTCAAATTTTCTCACCTCCGAACGAGGGCAAATGTTTCGAATTATTCTTCGCGCCATTTGCCTTTCCTACGCTGGAGGCTGCTCGGGCCAGCTGCTCCGTTGCGTAAGAACTTCCGGCCCCGCTGTCGTTCTCCTTGTCCCAAATGAGCAAACTCTCGTTCGCGCACTTGCGCTGATTCGTCATCTCGTCATTCCAAAACGTCGACGGGAGCGTGTCCATCGCCGAGTCCGACGTGGTCTTCCTCGCGACTTCCGCTTGCGCCTGCCTCGTCGTTTCCTTCCTACCGCCGCGATTTTCTCTCGTTCTTTTCACACCCGAACAAGCGCCAGTCTCGGACGACGGGACACTTTTTTCTTGCGCTCTATTTGATGCACTCGATTCGCGAGATAGTGACTGTGGACAGTGGAACAAAATGGCCGTCGAATCAACCCTCGAAATGTCGCCGAACTTTTGCTTGTGGAGATTTGAAAAAAAAAAAACGTACTTTTGGTTGAACCAGTACGATTTTTTTTCAATTTTTTTCGCAAAATTTGACATTTTCACTTCATTTTTAAATTTAATCGTACATAATTGAACTCAGTTAAAAAAAAAAGAAGTCGCATTCTTTTAGTAATTGAAACAAAAATAATGACGCGATTATTTTCCATTTTTCACATACTGTTTTACATTATTATTGATTTTTTTTCATTGACTCGTTGGTATTGAAATTTTTGAAAAATAATATATATATATATATATATATATATATATATATATATATATATATATATATATATATATAATCATGTAAAAGTATATAAAAATATTTGAAAAAAATTGTACCGTTAGTTTTTGTTACAATCATTCGCCAAAAGGCGCGAAATTATCGAAAAAATTACAAGTATTTTTACAATACTTACTTACAAAAACTAATGGTACAAAATTGTTATATATATATATATATATATATATAACAATAAACACATAAATAAAATTGTTATATATATATATATATATATATATATATATATTGATTTATTCGCAACTAAACTCACTTTTTAGAAAATAAGGCTAATTCTTTTTATCATTTCGTTATTTTTCGCGAATAATTGAAACACAAATAATGGTACGATTTTTTTTCAAATTACTTCATACCGTTTCACATTATTATTTTTTTTTCTCAATTCAACTGTTCTATAAAAATTGTCGTGTTTTTTTTTATTGTTTCGCGATTGTTAGCGGATAATTGAACCAAAAAGAATGGAACGTTTTTTTTTAACTTTGTGATGCAGTTTTACACTAATATTATTTTCTTTATTGATTTGTTTATAATTGAACCCAGTTAAAAGAATGTATTTTTTTATCACTCTCTTATTTCCAACGAATAATTGAAACGAAAATACTGGTAAGATTTTTTTCAAATTTTCGCATACATTTTTACATTATTATCATTCATTTATTGACTCGTTCGTAATTCACCTCAGTTTTTAAGAAATAATCGTAATTTTTTTTGGTTGGTTCGCTACTTTCATCCTTATTTTTTAAAATACAACGTTACGAATTTTTGCTAATTTTTTCTTGCATCTTTACATTACTATTTTGAAGTATTGTTTTTTTAAAATGAACTCCGTTTTTTTAAACAATTGTATTACTTTTATTATTGCGCTTTTATTCAAATTTTTCCTATTATTATTTTTAGCGAACAATTTGAGAAAAAATAATGGTATATGTTTTTTTTTTTCAAATTTTTGTCGTACAGTTTAACATAATTTTTTAGAATGTTTTTATCGAACTCGATTTTTGAAGAATAATCGTAATTTTGTATTATTATTCCGCGATACCTGGTGAACATATGAAACGAACATAGTACGATTTTTATACATTATGTTGTTGATTACTAATCTTTTTTTTATTAATTAAAAATGATAATTGTAATGTATTTCTGTTCTTGTATATAATACATCAGTTAGACATTTGTTGTTTATTATTATTTTTCATTAGAAGACGATAGAATATTGCTATGGAGTGTTGCAAAAATACCTGCGGTTTCACCCCCGTTGCCACTGAGTCTCTATTGAATGTTTCCAACCGTGTAACGACCTCTTCAGGCATCGACTTCCGATCTCGTTCGATCACCGTTTGTTTTTTACCCGAAGAACGCACCATTTTAGCCGGTTTTTTTATGCCGCTGCTATCTTCCCTTATTCTGGATCTATATATACACACACACACACACACACATATAGGTATACTATTGTTCAATTTATGTTCTCCTCTCTCCAAAAGCCTTTTCCCCGCAATTACAGAATTTCCAGCTACTTATGCAAGAAACAAGTTTATTTTTGCGCAAGAATGAATTTTCGATCTATCTTTCGCAATGAGCGTCTGCGAAACGGTTCCTACGCTTTCATGGCTGGTTTCACGGACAATTGACGAAAGGCTTGTTTCATCCGCGATTGCAGGAATTCGCGAGAAAAGATTCGAAATTTTGGTCCTCGGGACGAATGAAAAAACAGTCGAGATAAAGGAATTTAACCAGAAAACTAAAGATAAAGTTATGCTAGTAGTAAATTATTTTTATTGAACGAATATTGCCGTAATATGCACATTTTTATAATTACCCGTGAATCTACAAACCCTTCGCTCGAATGGCCTCTTTTTTCTGCGTCCGAATATCGCGTGCGCGTACATCCGAGTACCGCGTTTTGTCGGTTCGGATGTGTTCGCAGTGTTGATTTGCCGAGAGAAAGCTCACCCGGCGAATCAGCGCAATCGAATCGAACAAATCCTATCGCTGGCGGGGATTGGCCATATATATGGGATTGGCCCAGTGCTGTTGCCGGGCAAAAGCGGCCTTACTACCAACCGCCTGGCCACCGCGAATATTTGCAAAGCTACGCGATTGTTGGAGCTACGGCCTGGAATAATCCTGATGCAGTTATTTTTAACGCGAGAAATTTTCTAAGAGAAATGATCGTCAGTGCCGGCGGAAAACGCATACAGTTTGGAGGACAAACATCGGAGAGTTTTTGAAATTTTTTTTCTTAGCGGATGTAGCTCGCAGCGCCGGAAGCCGCTTTGCATCCCCTATGAACAATCTGCCTTACCGATTGATGGTACGCCGAAGCCTCGGAATTCGCCGGATGACGTCGCTAACAGCGGTTTGGCGTGTCACTCGAGAACGTAAACAATCAACGAAGAATATCCCATTCCAAAAAAAAAAAAAAAAACACTTCGATGGAATCATTTGCTGAGTTATCCTACAATCCATCTGCGTTGTAGCTTTTTTTATTCACGCGTATGGTGAAAGTTGATCGTCTGCGATTGTAAGTCTCTTTCCACGAACTCTTGTTTTTTCATTAAGTGTCATTGCGAGCCCTAAGGGCAAGTAGAAGGTCAACATAACCTCACAATTTTTCAAACCGAGTTTTCTCAGCGATTAATCATATTCAGAGCGAAAGAAGATCGTCGAGCTCTGCCTCGGGAAAATCTACAGTCTGATGCTTCGTTTTTTTTTTCGTAAAACTTAACCATCTTTGAGAAAGGTATGTTCAACAATTGAACAGTGAGGTTATGTTGATCTTGTACTTTGACTTCTTACGCTCTGATCTCTTGGTACCCTACTTTTTTTACTAATCTAATTTTGTGTCGAAGTTTTCTAAAATTCATAATTCAATTTTTCCTGTTTTCAAGCCTACTCGGCAACTGTTTGGTTCCTTGGAAAGCATGCGTGTTGTTCGCAAATCAAATCGGCTGATGGAAATCGCCCGGAAAGTTTGCAATGACTCTAGACTTTGGGAGACAACGAAATTGACCAACGGTACTATCGATTTGTCCTTACCGTAAATGTTCCGCTGCCAACGTTTTTCGTAAAGGATTTTGGTAATCCGCACACAGTACCTTGTCGAGAGAGTTTCACTATGAAAATGTTAAAATTCCCACATTTCTATACTCAAAAAATTGTAATACGATACAGTATAATTATAGATATTCACAAAATAACGATTTTGAGCTTTGCAATCCGGAATCATGGAGACAAGGGCAGTCAGAACGTGAACATAACCCGTAAAATGTATTCGAATGGAGCGAGTTTGTTGCTATAATTTTCCCATTGACTGTAAATTTGTGATTAATTCTATCGTTGTAATCATAAGTTTACCTTCAATCTGCGATTTCTGCACCATATGCTGGACCTTCCCTTTAATTTGAGTCGCCTCAAGCGACAAACGGGTCGTTTGCCCAGTAGCTTATTCCTCCTCAAAATCTCCTAAACGTCTCTCGAATGGTTTTATTTATTGAGCCTGAGTAGCTGATAACCGAGTTTTCGTTAACGCAAGAGTTATTCCTAGCGTGTAAAAAAGATCGAACATACATTCTCGTATTACCGCGATATATTCCTCTCAGGAAGAGCCGCATTTGTCGGGGGATAAGCAACGATATTGTTTTTTTTTTAATTTTGTTATTTCTTTATTTTTGTTATCACCCGAAACCTTTTCACTTTGCAACTTACGGTCGTAAAAGTTTAATAAGAATACGTAGAAACGTTTGAGTGACTTTCGAAGCCTGAATCGGTCAAAGAAAATTAGAGAAGTTAAAAAGAATTAATTTTGTTACATTTCAACAATACTAACTTCAACGTCATGAAATTTTACCATTATACTGGGATGTATTTTTCCTTGATTATAGACGCATATCACATAATTGTTAAATATTCGGGTTCGTGAAAGGAATACCTTGAGGCGGGATCTACATTTACAACGATCAAAAAATCGATTTCTTTTTTTTTTCTCTTTAAACGATAGAACTATATATGTAGAATATTTTCCTAAAGTTTCAAAGCGAAATTCGAAAAACTTCAAACGTTCCAGCCCGTCAATGCTATGCCTCACCGCTCGGATTGAGAGCAGGTGTGAACTTCAAACTGCTTTTTCTCATAACAGCATTTTCGAAATTGGCGTGCAGGATTACTAAAAAACTATTAAGCCGATTGAGCTAAAACTTGGTCGAAATATTTGTAATATTGGTGTCTTCTACTTGACCAAAACTGTTTTTGAAAAATAGGAAAAAACTACTTTTTAACCCACATTTTACAGAAAAGTTGCGTGAAATGTTGATTTTTTTGTTGTAAATGCGTGCCATTTTCTCAAATTCGCATTTTCTTCATTTTAATTACCGTCACATAGAAACGATACATGTTCTAACTGAAAAAAATGTTTGAACTTTTTTGCAAATCAAAGTCTACGGGAAGCTAGACTGCACGCCTCGTCGCAACTCCCGCGGCGACGTTGCTGTTACACTCTGCCACAGCTCCGCCATTTTGATGATGAATTAATTTAAAAAAATTGTTTCGTACACTTAAATATACTACTAAAGTTTGATAATTCTAGAATAATTATATCTTAGTTTAAAAAATTCCTCAATACTGCTTATTTTTCACCTGTCTAAACGTATATCCCGCCTTAAGAAGCGAGGCGACCGGTGAGGGGTGAATGTGACGCATGAGATCGTAAAATCACGATAGGCAATTAGGAACATTGAGCATCAGAAAAACAATACCAAGCACTTATTCCTCGAGTAATCTGACCGGTCAAAAATTTCAACACTAGATCAGTGCATATTGCAAGTACGAATGTTTTATTCACGAAATTGGCCACTCTCAAACTCGATCGACAAATTCACTTTGGCTGCTGCGTCACTCATCGCACATCTTTCCAGCACTGTCGTAGTAACTTTTCTAACTTAATGACTAATAGGCTCTAAAATGATTCTTCGGAGGACGTAGAGCAGTGGATTAAAATAAAGCGACGTTTTTTCTCGAACCAAGCCTCAAACGCCTCGTCGGCACGACAATGCTCAACGCGGCTAACAAGAGAATTCCAATTTGCAGACGACAAGGGGTGAAGATCGCAACGACTTTTGCAACGATGCGTATCGTCGATGGATGTGCTCCTTCGCTTCGCAGGACATAGCGCAACTATTGTCTATTGCTAACGTACGATACTGCTATATCCTAAAGTGTGAAAATTCGCCGTCGAGCTTCGAGGGATCGCCAGGCTTCGATTGTATTTTCGAGGTACGTGTTTGCCTCGTGCCCGAGGCTTGCTCGAGCCGCGAACGATTCGCCAAACTGCTGTCGTTCTCCTTGTCGCACTTTGGCAATTTCTTGCCGCCTTTACGCGCTCGGCTCATCTGGCATTGTTTTTCCTCGGGATTTTTCGTTCCTCCGTGCTTGGCGAACGAGGGCGCGGCTTTTGTCGCGCGCGTCCCGACGCTCGCGCCCTCCTGCGAGTTCTCGTCCACCTCCGAGTAGTCGAGCTTTCGGCGCCGGAGATCGAGCCGTCTCGTCGACTTGCGCGACTTCATCGGGGCGTTCGGCAGAATCGGCGAAAGTTTCGCATTCTCCGGCGTCGTCGTCGGTGCACTCGATGCTCGGGGATTCGTCGTCGTGGAGCGAAACGGAAATTTCGGCTGTACGGGCGAGATAGTAAGTTTTACTCTTGTGACCCAAAAATTGCCGGATTTTTGCTTACGGGGGTAGGCCACAGTAACGGGTATAAAATCATTTGCGAATTTAACAATTTTTTTTCGTATGACAAAGTGATTCACTCTCAAAATTAATTACACGTCTATTTAGTATGAATATCAAGGTGTTAGAAAAAATATATATATGTTTTCGATGTACAAAATGGCCGAATGCTAATATTTTCTTTTGTTATCTTTTTTTAGGCTCTCCGTGGCGTGACATTTAGCATCCACAATTTTTTACCTTAAACAAAAAACAAAAATTCTCGTCAATTTACATTAGAATACCCAGAGAAGTACGTACGGAATTTTAAAAATATTGTTTTATTCAAAAGTTGTAGGTATTTGAATGAATTTTCAGTGAAAAATTTTGTATAAAACTGCTCATGAAATGAAAAGTTTTCGATTAATCAGAAATTCCGTACGTACTTCTCTGCGAAATGCAATTATGAACCTAACTTTTAAATTTGAAGTAAATCGAGTGAAAATTGTTGAAGTTATTTGTGATGCCAATTGGAAAAATGCTGTTTCGAGAAAAACGCGTTTAAAGTTTTAGGTACTCTATGGCCGTGCCAGAGGTGGGCTTACGTTATACGCTCAAAGTCAGTGAAAAAAAAATTCTTCCCATAAATCGAATAATTTATTCTTATGATGATCAAGCACCATTTTAGCGAGAAAAAATCGATTTTTTGAAAATTCTACTGTGGCCTTATCCCTTATGTCGATACGAAAATCGGGAACGTGGACGGGCTTTTTCGAAAAAGGTGATTTTTTATGATTCTCGTAGCTTGCAGACTTTATGGCTCGGAATATTATGAAAGGGAACGACGAATTCGTCGGTCTGTTGACCTCTGATAAACCCAAAGTTTTTTCCTCCGAAAAAGCCCGGTTTGCAAATAGCTAAAAAAAATGTCGAGATATTGACGATTCGACGCACAAAATGGCCGAGAATTTTTTTTATCCTCACATTTCGAGAGTACGAAACAAAAGGGAAGGTGTACCTGCAAATCCGTGTAGAGTTCCCATTTTCCGTTGTAATTGTCCAACAATGTCGAATTTATTCCTTCTGCAAGTGAAAAAAGTCGAAATCTGTCGATCATCGTTCGCTGCGGACCGGAAGTTTGCGCCATATTTGTTCGACGATTCGACGTCTCGATCGTGACTGATTGCATCTACCTAAATATATCTATGTCTATATGTATCTATTGCTACACTTTTTGATCCGTTTCTCTCGCGAAATATCGTCCCGGGACGCCTACAACCCTATCGAACTACTCGTCAACAACGTCTTCTCAATACGCGTGCAAGAATTTCCCAAAGTTTCCCTAACGATCGCGAAAAAAAAAATCTCAACCGCGTTCATACGAGAAACGGGGTTCTGCTCGGCCCAGGTGCGACAACCGCTTGACGTTACGCTCGTTCGCGATCGCAGCAATCAGTGAACGAACAAAATAACGATGAATATTTTTCTACGTACCGGCTGAAAAAAAAAAACATGCTTCGAAAGTGAGCTCTGTCGATAAAAACGCGCGAGTTTGTCGATCTTTTTTTGGTTCTTCAATTTGAACCGGTACAATTTTTATAGGAAAACAAACCTTTCGATAGTTAAAGTTGATTAGAAATGATTATTTTGGTGTGTTTGTTTATCTAGTGATGGAAACGGCTCTGAGGAATTATCGATGACGGCAATGGGACGATCAGGACGGAATTTTGCACACCATTAAGGGGTTATGCTATTTTGAGAATAAAAAAAAACTGGATTGTCGCTTGACGCAACTCAAATTGAAGGGGAAGGTCCAACATATGGTGGCGAAATTGTTGACTGCTCAGTCCCCCGATAACCTACCGTAATGGTGCGTAGCCTATAACCCGCACCGGAAAATACGCTACACACTGGTGAAAACCGCAGGAAGATCGGACCATTGGTTCGGAAGGTCATCGAGGACGAACAAAAAACGGATTTTGATTTATAGGTATAGAGAAGAAGAAGAAGAGAAGAGATTAAGATAATCCTATCGCTTCACACTAGTCATACCACTGATCATACTTGAGACTTGTACAATTTATATTTTTGATATACGCAAAAAAAATTGTAATAACTGAAATTCTCTATGTGTAAAAATAAATTCTCCATGTATAAAATTATGTGCGAATTTAACAATTTGTTTCGTATGAAAAAGTGATTCACTCATCAAATTAATTACACATCTATTTAGTATGAATATCTAGCTGTTAGAAAAAATATTTTTTTTTTTCGATGTACAAAATGGCCGACTACTAATATTTTCTTTTATCTTTGTTTAGGCGCCCCACGGCGTGACATTTAGCATCCACAATTTTTTACCTAGAACAAAAAACTAAAATTCTCCTTAATCTACATTAAAATACCTAGAGAAGTACGTATGGAATTTAAAAAATATTGTTTTATTCAAAAGTTGTAGGTATTTGAACTTAAGAAATGAATTTTCCGTGAAAAATTTCGTTATAACTGCTCATGAACTGCTCATAAAATGAAAAGTTTTTGATTAATCAGACATTTCGTACGTACTGCTCTGCGAAATGCAATTAGGAACATGACTTTTAAATTTGAAGTCAATCGAGTGAAAATTGTTGAAGTTATTTGTCACGCCAATTGGAAAAAAGCTGTTTCGAGAAGTTTCGAGTAGTCGGCCATTTTGTAGATGGAAAAAAATATATATTTTCTAACAGTTCGATATTCATACTAAATAGATGTGTAATTAATTTTATGAGTGAATCACTTTTTCCTACGAAAAAAAGTTGTTAAATTCGCACATAATTTTATACCCGTTACTGTGGCCTAAGGCCTTAAGGCCAAGTAGAAGATGTACCACGTGACATAAGAGTGCGAGAGAGATAGCTGAAATCTTCGAACAGAGATTTTTCGGAGATGACTAATATTGAGGGCCAAAGAAAACCGTCAAGGTCTGCGTCAGGAAATTCTCCAGAGCCTAATGCTTTTGTTTTTCCTTAAAAACTTCACCATCCGTAAGAAAACTGGGTTGGAAAATTGGTAAGGTTATGTTGACCTTGTACCTGTCCTCAAGGGGAGGAGGTACTTGCGACGAAGACAAAATTGCTGATTTTCATGATTTCTTTTCTTAAGAAAGATTTCTTTGGTATTTTTGAGACTTAGTATTTTTATTTATTTTCTATTCATTCTTGAAAATGGTGGAGGTATGGCTAGGTCTTCTAAACGGGTTGCGGCGGATGTTGGGAGACGGCGTGACACGTAGCGTCGGGGGGATTAATGGGAAAAAAAACCCAACGAAGATTTTTCTTTCATACGCAGAATATGAACCAAGAAAAAATGAGAAATGTTGAAAATCGATTGAATAGTACGCTTTGAAACGATAAAATTGCATTTTCCAAAAAATGGCTACATTTTGCAATAAAAAAGTACGTTTTTTTTTATTTTCTACAACATTTAGAGTCATGTTTTAGGCAATAAGGTTACAGAGATTTATACCAAATTTCATCAGAATATGTTGATTAGTATTGTAGCTGCACGTCACGATAGTTTTGGAAATGCAGTTTAAAAGATCGTGCCAATTGAAAAAAAGGTGTTTCGAGAAGTTTCGAGTAGACGACCGGTTTGTACATCGAAAAAAAATGCTAACAGCTTGATATTCATACTAAATAGATGTGTAATTAATTTTATGAGTGAATCACTTTTTCATACGAAAAAAAAGTTGTTAAATTTGCACATGATTTTATACCCGTTACTGTGGCCTAAAGCCTTAATTAGAAAAATGAAAAAATAGTTATTCCGACGATTCGCGCAGTATTTCTAGGTTTGATATCTGGCAACATTGGTTCTATCTCCGTCTCTTTTTGCTCAACCAGACGAGTTTAACCTCCATGCTTTTCAACGTCGATCTGTCAAAACAATGTCAGGTGCGGGAAATATAAAGCATTGTACTCGGGCCACGACTGGTAAAAAGCGTGGAAAATTTTTGTCGGCGAAATATGTCGGTTAAAAATAAAATACGTGGGGAAATTCGAAAGAGTGAGATGAGGTTAGGACTACAGTCAGCTGTTGCCTTGCTGTCACGTCTCTTTATCGTAGCAAGTCGTAATAAATCCAATACCGGAAGTTCAAATTAAACTTGATATTACATAAAAATTAGGTCAATAAGCGTTATTTTTTCTGAGAGCATTGGATTTACTACAAGCGTTGAGTATGTAAATCTGATTATTTTTAAGAATCTGACGGATTTCCACTATTGTATATACTTTTGTAGCGACCGGAAATTGGGTTTTTGTATGTCGTCTCGGAATTCCTTCACAAAAATACGCAATTTTAATTCTTTTTTTCTCTGTAATTAGGTCGATAACCGACCCTGAAATTTTACAGAGACGATTATTGATATATTTAGTGAAACTCGAAAAAAAAAAAATGAAAATCCTATAAATTGAAGCCTGGCGATAGGACTACCTTAATTGATTATTAAGTGTTGCCGAAATACGGCAACACAATTGCCGTATTTCGCATCAAACGCAATTTTAATATTTTTTCTCTGTAATTAGGTCGATAACCGACCCTGAAATTTTACAGAAGCGATTATTAATATATTTAGTGAAACTCGAAAAGAAATGAAAATCTTATGGATTGAACGATAGGACTACCTCAATTGATATTAAGTGTTGCCGAAATACGGCAACATCGCGGACATTGAGGTTGGCATGCTCTTCATTCGCCAGCCAAGATTCGTAATCTTTCATTAAACCTTGATGGTTTATGAAGTCTGCATCGTTGGAATGGAACGAAAACGTTTTCTTCATTTTGTCATTTCTTTATTTTTATTATTATCTAGAATTTATTTTCGCAGCTTTTGGACAGAGATTTTTAATAAGGGTTCTAAAAAATGTTGCAGTGACTTTCGTAGCATAAACGCGGCAAAAAAATATGGGAACACGATGAAATATATTTTCGTTGCATTTCAACGATGGGAATTTCAAAACCATGATGATTCAATATTGAATATATATGGTTTACGATAGGTAAGATGCGCTTTTTTTTCTAAATATTTACAGAGCTTTAGTTTGCGTTAATCCATTGTTAGAAATTCTTTATCTTGGTGCTAAATAGCAAAAAAAATCGTAAATACTCTGTATAGTCTGGACAATCAAATATATTTTTATTCTAAATTTAATCTTGGATTGTGGCTAACCCTTCAACCTCCTCAAACCCGTTTTTGTCGAAGCTATGGTTTTTAAAACAGTGTACACGTTTTCTCGACATCTAATATTTTTTCGACTTGCGCGATGTTTTTCTTTTTAACTTTTTTGACATTATTAACAATACTGATTCCATTTATTTATTTTCATTCGAAATATTGAAAATAAACAATCCATGGTTTTTTAAATGATTAAAACATGATAACAAAAAATAACTCGGTCAAGTGAGCCAATATTATTTCTTTTGAAAAAAACTCGTTTTTTGTTGTTTCAGATCAACTGGATGGGCAAAATCAAGTCCATCGTTAAGCCCCTTCACCTTCGACAGTCCTTCACGAGATTGTTCATAACGTTAATTGTTGATATATTCAAAATAAAATTTGGTACACAACTTTGAATGTACTTAATTTTTTTTGAGGGGTTGGGCCACTCAAGAAACCGAAAAAATAGGCTTTTTAGGGATTTTTTTCAGAAAAACTACAAAATACATCGAGATTACGAAAAAGGGTGTTTATCACACATGTTAGTGACTGTATACAATCATTTTTTTAAGCGATTCATTTCAAAATGGCGGCTGTTCAGCGTTCATCTCAAAACCGCATTTTTTAAGTTGGCCGGAAACATAACTCAGACAATTTTCAACCGATTCACTTGAAATGTTGAATATATCTTGAAAAAATACATTGTCTATGGAAGTACGTAGGATTTTTTATATTGCATAGTTCATTTGTTAATAACAATTATCTGACGATTTTTTCGGCAAATCTTTCACTTTCCTAAAATTTGCCTAAATTTGGCAAAAATTTGCCTCCCCAAAGAGCCTATTTTTTCGGCCTCTAGAGTAGCCTTAATAACCTTGAATTTCGGCTTTTCTCGCATCGCTCGATTTTTTGCGCCCTCTTAAGGCGGAAGCCTGAATTATAAGGTCCAAAAAAGCGTCTTTTCGGGAATTTTTTTAGAAGGGAAACGACACATGAGCTCAGTAAACATTAAGGTATCTTTTCATGTATATTTCATATGTATAAAAAAAATTCAACATGAAACAATAAATGACTGCACATTTATCAGTCTATTCCATGTGCATTTTGCCACGCAGTCCCCAAACGGCGGGAAAGATGCAGCTCGTAATTCTTAACTGAACCAAATAAACTAAATAAATTTTCAATTGCCATATATTTTTCTTCTGGGTGAATTAAGAAAAAGCTGAAAAAATCGTGAACCTTCTCAGGTTTGAAGAAAATGTGTTAAAAAAAAACACGTGCTATATAAATGATTTGCAAAGACCTTTCTAACGACTTTTTTAATTCACGTAAAAGAGATTTACATACTGAAGAAAATAAACTTTGGTTTGATTCAATAGGTTGTTTAGTTTTTTTGCTACCACGCCCGCCAATTTAGAAAAATTGTAAAAATGAAAACTGGAGAAAATGCGCTTCAAAGTTTTCAATACGAGGAAATATCAATATCAAATATCAATCGATTCTCTGCTTTTAGCCTTGTATTTTCCAAAACATTTACAATTGACCTCTGTAACTTTATAAATATATTCTTGGATAGTTTATCTATCGATTTAAACAATAAAAAAACGATTTTTCGATCCTTCTAATTCAGGCACCCGCCTTAATAAAACGTGGATCGTTTTCTAAAGCGTTACAAAATTCCAGCCCGGAAAAATCATTCGAGAATATTTTGAATTTTAACGAAGTATTCGTCACGACAAAGCGACGTGCACGTCCCAACAGTGTGCGCGATTTTTCTCCGCATATTTACCCTCTCCGATTCTTACACGTGCAAATGTCTTCGTAAATCTGTATTTCTTACAACTCCTCTCGTCGTAAAAAAAACCTCCGCCATACGCGTAATTCATATACCGATAATTCGCGAGGTAAAATTCATAGCGCTCCAACCGCTCCTTTTGTCTCGTTCGCCGTGCTCGTGTGAAATATATCGTTCGCGCAACGACGACGCTCGTTTTAATTCAGCGTAGCGCCGAGCGGCGCGCTCCCGAGGAGGTCCGAAGTTTGCCGAAGGGGATACACGCGCGCGTGGGGTGTGTGTGCGCGCGCGTGTGCTTCGGCTGTGCCGCCGAGAGCAGCGCTCTCTGCCCACATGGGAAAATGGTGGCCGAGTAGGCAACGGAGTAACACCGAGGCAGAGCTATTCGCCATCGTTGATGGGCGCACAACGATTCTCGTGAGCCTGGGTGCGCCGCGTATTGGCAGTTTTATCCGTGTTATTGTGCATAATAGGGCCAAGATTTGTGTCGGATCGCCGTAAAAAACGTTGCCGCCGCGTTACGAGGTAAGAATATACCAATAAGTGGAAATATTAGATACGAAACGAGACGATGAAAGATTGCCTTTTTTTCTCGGTGCACGAACCATCCGTTTACCATGGCATGTATAAACCGTCCTATTGCGCATGCGTTGACGCGGGAACGATAACTTTTACGTATGTGCTGCTACCGCTCTGCTCTCTCGATACCTTACCACTGCGCCGCGTTTACGAACACCCTTTCGCGGCTGCCTTTCAATAATATTATGCGTACGATAAAACGAATCGCCGGTTTTTTTTCGTATCCGTACGCGCGCACACGCATTCGGAAGAATTTGTCACTCTCGTAATTGCCAATTGAACGTGTGTACTTTCAATTATCTCTGTCGCTTTTCTATCCCTCCCCCCTCCCACTTTCTGACTCTCTCTCTCTCTCTCTCTCTCTCTCTCTCTCTCTCTCTCTCTCTCTCTCTCTCTCTCTCTCTCCCTCTCTTTCTCCTATTGAAAAACACAATAGCGTATATTTATTTGCCTCGTGCCCTATCGCGTTTATTGAAAAGTTTTGCACACGTCGGGAAGGGGGGAAAATGCGCTCGCGTTTCGGTACTCTTCATTTTATGATTTTTTTTAACGATGCAACTTTGACACGAGAATTTCGAGGATACGCTCGTCGTCACGCAAACGCTTGCACGCGCGTTCCGCTGTAGCGTGTGTACGGACGTTTGAAAACGTTTAGCAATTACGCTCTGATATACGCGATTGTGATGTCAATAAACAACGCTTTAATTGCTCACTATTCGTTGTATTACTATTCGATAGCGTTACTATTGCTATTGAATAGTTGATACGCTCTATAATATAATGAATATTATAATATTATAATATAATACATCACTATTGAATAGTAAATACTATTTATATTATGAATAGCGCTCACTATTGAATGAGTACATTTTTTGTTTTATTTTTACGTTTACTGGATAATAATTATAATCTATTACGAAAGTAATGAGCAATTTTGATGGATGAGTAAAATTGTGAAGATCTTTTAAGGGGCTAAGCTAATATGACGACCGCAAAATTAGGGTTATTTAAAAAATCAATTTTGAAGGAATAAGTAGGATTATTGAAAAATCGTTTGGACATTTATTTGTACGTACATTAACGAAGTTGTTTAAGAAATTTTATTTAAAAATATTAATAACTGAAGAAGTTATAAACAATCTCGTGAAGGACAACGTGAGAGGCTCAACGGTGTACTTGATTTTTGTCACCCGGTTGATCTGAATCGAAAATACGAGTGTTTTTTCTTAAAATAGACAATTTCCGCTAAGACTTGGCCGAGATTTTTTTGGTTAGCGTGTTTCAAACATCCGAAAACAATGATTGAATTTTTTTCTTCGATTTTTCGAGGGAAAATCATATCATTGTTGTTAATAAGTGACGAAAAAAAAATGTTGCGGAGAAAAACGTCGGTCAAGACTAAACTACTATTATACTGAATAAGAATGCCAAATTTCAAGTCAGTCCGTTCGTTAGATGTCGAGTAATCGTGTACACCGTTTTGAAGAACAAACGAAAATGCTCAATAGTTTCGAGATAAACGCGTTTAACGTTTTACTAGCAGTTATATGGTTGTAATCAAAAGTTCACCTTCAATCTGCAATTCCTGCACCATATGTTGGAGCTTCCTCTTGAATTTTAAGTGCCTCAGGCGACCGAGTGTTCGTCATTTTTACAGTAGCCTAACCTCTTAATTGGTCACTATTTGTTTGAGTTACTCAATTAAATTTCTATCCTTAATTAGTTAGGATACATAATTAATTAATAACGAATGAGGTTATTTACTTTAATAAATTGAATGAAGGAATCAAAACATAATTGAGTTAATTATTTTATGAAAATTAACTTTGCTATTCAAGGAAATTTTTAATTTTTAAATTAACAATTTAAGAAATAAAAGGTTTCATTATTCAAACAGATAATTCATTTCTAGGTGGGTGATATGGACAATCCATCAACTTAAAAAATTCAATCCACTTACAACATCGTAAAAAAAATAATAACTCACATTTGAAAATGTAAAAAAATGTCCATTAACCCCTTGACTGTCAGTGACATACATATGGGCGAAAAAAGTCGTGCCACTTTTGTGTCATGACATATGTGGGTATTTGAAAAAAAAACATGTTTTTACTACATCGATTTGACTGTAATTTGGTGAATCATCGTTCTTGAGGTTGGTGAATCCGAATCTGAAATCGGATTTCCAAAATTCAAGATGGCAGATCCAATATGGCGGGCACAAATTCGAAAAATAGTTTGGTTTCGACGAATGTGAATATGTTATGGTTTTTGAGGTCGCTGAATCTGAGATCGGATTTCTACAATTCACAATGGTGGATCCAATATGGCGGAAGAAAATTCGAAAAGTAGTTGGATTTCGACAAAAAATTGTATCTTTAGATGTTTGCGAATTTCGAATTTGTCTCCTGACTCTAAATATCTGAAGCTCGGATACATCATGACGAATAAAAATGTAGCAAACCATATATGACAAATTATTCATAGTAAAAAATGTAAAAGAATAGTTCTTTGTTTTTATATCCCGCTCTCGGCCAAACCCAGAGTCATCAATGGAAGACGTGGCAGTTGTTGACTCGATTTTGTATTTGAATAAAAATGTTGTGCTTTTTGTATTTTTAATTTTTTTGTGCTCTTTGTATTTTTTTAAATTTGTTTTTACTATTCGTATTTTCAATTTTTTTCTCGTATTTTTCGTATTCCAATTTTTTTATTGTATTTTTGGAATTTCAAAAATTTTGATTTTTGGCCATATTGGATCCGCCATTTTGAGCATAGAAAGTCCGATTTCAAATTCGGATTCAGTGACCTCGAAAATCATAAGGTACTTACTTTCGTCGGAATTTAACCATTGGATATTGGATATTGGATCTGCCATTTTGAATTTTGGAAATCTGATTTCAGATTCGAATTCAGCAACTTCATTAACCGTAATACTGAAATTATAGGATAAATCTATGAAACTTTCTTCCAACACAAAAGTGGCGCGAAAATCTCATTTTCGCCTGACTGCTAAGGGGTTAACAATTATTCACACCCGAATATACAAAATTATTGGCCCTGCTCAATTTCTAAATTTCACACGATTTAAAACTCAACGTCACAAATCTGAGTTATCGTTATTTTTCTTGATAGCTCGTTTCCTTTTTATATTTTTATTTCCTCATTTTTGGTGTTTCGCAAAATATTTTTTTCACATTTGAATTCTAGATCTCTAAATAAGGGACGTGAAAAAAGATTACTATTACTATTCAATTGTAAATACTATTTATTATATAATATATTTACTATGGAAAATAAATAGTATTTATACTGTAAATACTACTAACTATTCAATAATAAGTACTGTTTATAAGTAATTTTTGCTTGTTTTATTTTTACGTTTACTGATAAATCATTATAATCTACTACGAAAGCAATAATAAAGATAATTATTATTACATAAAAGCAATAAAGGAGAAATATTTTAGTTTTCGTATCGTACGTATTGGTCATATTAGGGCGGAGGAAAAAAAAATCGAGAGCGAAACAACGTACGACTAAGATAAGAAAAGAATAGAGGCAACTCCATATGGAAATTCCCAAAGTCTATTAACTTGATCGTTAGGCTATTTGATCTGTATTATTGTATCATTAGTACTGTAAGTCAATCTGATTTCTAATACCCCCCCCCACCCCCCGCCTTCCTCAATGAAGGAAATACCCACAAATAATCTCAGCCCGGTAAAAACGAGCCTGAAAATGATGGTCGTTTATGAGGTAAGATATGAAATTGAAGTTTGTATCATTGAAATGCAATGAAAATAATTATTTTTCAATTGCTCGAATTTTATTCTGGTAAATATTCGTCTTGAAAATCCCTCAATCTTTTTTTACGTCCCCTATTTAGAGATCTAGAATTAAAATGCGAAAAAAAATATTTTACGAAACACCAAAAATGGGGAAATAAAAATATAAGAAGAAAAAGAGTTATCAAGATAAAAATGTATAACTCAGATTTGTGACGTTGGGTATTCAAACTTGTGAAATTGAGAAATTGAGCAGGACCGATAATTCTGGGAATTCGGGTATAAATATTTGTCAATGGACATTTTTGAGCCGTTTCAAATGTGAGTTTTGATTTTTTCTTTCGAACAGTGTTGTAAGTTGATTAAAACGTTTCAGTTAATGGCTTGTCTGTATTATCCATCTATAAATTAATTATCTGTTTGGATAATGGAACTTTTTATTCCTTAAATTGTTAATTGAACAATTAAATCTTTCGTTGAATAGCAAAGTCAATTTTTATTAAATAGTTAACAAAATTTTGTTTTTATTTGTTTATTCAACTTTTCAAAGTAAATCATCTAATTTGTTATTAACTAATTAAGTTAACTCACAAGTTGATTTGTTCCATGTCTGACTAATTAGTCAATTTAATATAATTTTTGCTTAATTAATTAACATAGCTTTCGATGTTGGACAATTTATTGATTTATTCATACATCTCCTTAATTAGTAAATGAATTAAAGTTTTGATTAATTAACAAGGTCAGCTAACTTTTTACTAATGCATTTTATTGAATTTTTCGGTAATTAACTCAGTTTTCAATTAAATAATGAATTAGATAATTTATTTCTGTATTCAGTTATTTTATTAAAAAATGCCTGCAATTGTCAACTAATGAATCATTTCAATCTCATTGTTAGTTGATGAATTAACGTAATCAGTATTGAACAATTAAATGATCCATTAAATAGGCTAATCAATTTTCATAAAATGATCAGCTGATCCTTGTGCCTATCCATTTATTTACTTTAATTAATTAATCTATTAAATCTGTTATTGACTAATTAAGTCAACATTTTTACAAGTTAATTTACTCAATCTTCCACCAACCAACCGATTTAATGTATTTCTTATTACTGAATTAACATAGCTTTTATTATGAAATAATTAATTTTTTTATTTATTCATCTCCTTCATTAGTAAAAAAAAATTGAGATCTTTATCAATTGACAGCGTGAGTTTTTTGAATTTATTTATTAATTAAATATTTCACTAATACATTTTACTCAATTTTTCAGTAATCAATTAACTCAGTTTTCAATTAAATAATTAATTCAACTATCTACTTTTGTATTAAGTCAATTTATTAACAAATGCCTGCAATTTTCCACTAATAAATTAGTTCAATTTCATTGTTAAGTCCTTACCCCTCGCGCGCGGTCGAAAAAGAAGAATTTTCTTGATTTTTTTCTGGGAAAATGTATGCAGGTTTTCAATTTTTTTTTCTCATTTCAAGTATCTTTTACCATTTTTGAATTGAAAAACACTCATAAATCTTGCAACAAAAGTTTGTGCAGACAGCTGTTTGAAAAACGTTCCTCGCGGTGACCACTGCTGAAGCAAATCATCCGAAATAAATAAACCAAACGCATTTAGTCCTTGCACGAAGCTATCAAGTGCTTGAACAAAGTATTCAATAAAATATTGATTTTTGAAAAAAATGTTCGCAGTCCACAATGGAAGTATTGATTTTCTTTTTAAAAAACGCTCAATTTTCGTCAATAAAAAAAACTGCATCGAAACAAAAAATGACTTCGTTCAAGCACTGCTTTTTGATATGTAGAAGAAGCTCGTAAAATTCAATGCTGACCAGTGCCGCGGTTTTCAAGATATCGCGGTCACCGATTTTGCAAATTCATTTTGACTACAAACGCCTGTAAAGTTCGCTGATTCGCGGAGCCTGCCTACAAACACCCATAGCTCTCTTAACTTTTAACGGACCGACTCGAAATTGTCGGAGAATATTTCTAAAACGTAATAAAAGGTTCCTCAAAACGACGTGACATGTTAATTTATTAATAAAACGTATTATTTATTTGAAAAGTACGAATAATTTTGTTTTAATATGAGGTACAAACATGGAGGTTATGTGTGGAACACAATTTCCGATTGTGTTCACTCCGTTCACTCTTTTGACGAAATTTTCAATAACATTTTGGCATAATTGCGGACTAGTTTCATTAATGGTGCGTCCAATTGCTTCCTTGAGCTCCGGAATGGTCTGTGGATCATTGGCATACACTTTTCCTTTCAGAAACCCCCAAACACGAAAGACGAAGTCCAATGGCGTCAAATCGCACGATCTCGGTGACCATATCACAACGCCACGGTGCGAGATTTTGTGATTAAATTCACCACAGTGTTTCGAGGTGGTGCGTTATGATGACCAAAAGACGTGCATACTTTTTTAACCGTCTCTGCAAAATTTTCACCATTTTTTTAATGACTTTTCACAATTCTATGCGTTGCTCGATCGTGCATGTCTCCATGCCTAAACCTCGATACTTCCTGATGCCAGATGGCAAAGATTACTACTCTATATTCGCCACAAAGAAAATGGGGCGCAATTACAAATGTCAGGTCATTTTGAGACTCCCTTTATTTCGAGAAGACTACGTGTACGTGTACGTACCTCATTGCTGAGTTTACTTAAGGTAGTACGAGCGCGCAATCTTGATTTCTGTTGATTTTGTTCAAATTTTAACCAGACATTGTTCATATCATTATGTATGTTTGAGTGAAATTTCAGAACAGTCGACTATTTAGATTGGGAGATAATGGGTTTTAAAATTGCAACTTTTAACACCGCCGGGTTTGCATTGATATTTAGACAGAATGATTTTCCGTGAATAATATTTGTCCCCTATAATAAGAAGACATATGACAACACCGCAGAAGAGTATTGTTCAATGTTTCGAGAAAAAATAATTATTGTTTTCCTAAATTGAAAAATTTGGACATAAAAAAAGATTTGCATTATAAATATTAATATTTTATATTGTTTGTGTTATCTTCATTAACAAATAAAAGTATTGGTTCCTTCATAACTTATTAAAAACTTTGTTCGATTGAAAATTATCTCCCAATCTAAATAACCCATTATTTCCCAATCGAAATAGTTGACTGTTCTGAAATGTCACTCAAACATGCATAATAATATGAACAATGTCTGGTTAAAATTTGAACAAAATCTATAGAAATCAAGATTGCGCGCTCGCACTACCTTAAGGGGGATAACACCACTCTAGCGGCAGAAAATGAGCCCTAATTTTGACAACTTATTTTGAGAGTAGGAAAAAACGAATAGGTTTACTTTTGAGAGGGTTTATTTAACACATATTAAGAGGTTAGGTCACAGTAACGGGTATAAAATCATGTGCGAATTTGACCATTTTTTTTCTCATGAAAAAGTGATTCACTCATAAAATTAATTACACATCTATTTACTATGAATATCAAGCTGTTAGAAAATATATATATATTTTTTTTCGATGTACAAAATGGCCGTCTACTAATATTTTCTTTTGCTATCTTTTTTTAGACGCTCCGCGTCGTGACATATAGCATCCACAACGTTTGACCTAGAACAAAAAACAAAAATTCTCGTCAATCTACATTAGAATACCTAGAGAAGTACGTACGGAATTTAAAAAATATTGTTGTATTCAAAAGTTGTAGGTATTTGAATGAATTTTTAGTGAAAAATTTCGTATAAAACTGCTCAGAAAATGAAAAGTTTTCGATTAATCAGAAATTCCGTACCTACTTCTCTGCGAAATGCAATTAGGATCATAACTTTTATATTTGAAGTAAATCGAGTGAAAATTGTTGAAGTTATTTGTCACGCCAATTGGTAAAAAGCTTTTTCGAGAAAACCGCGTTCAAAGTTTTAGGTACTCTATGGCCGTGCCAGAGGTGGGCTTACGTTATACGCTAAAAGTCGGTGAAAAAAAAGTCTCGCTATAAATCGCATAGTAACTTATTCTTATGATGATAAAGCACCATTTAGCGAAAAAAATCGATTTTTTGAAAATTCTACTGTGGCCTTACCCCTCACAGTATTAAAAAAAAAAAATATTATAATTTTCATACAAAATGGCGGTGACAAAGCCCATCTTGAAAATCATGTTTTTTACAAATAGCTTCACAGGAAGACGGTTTTCTCGCAAGGTATAAGACCTGGAACAAAAACCAAAACAAATTATAATCGATATATTATTAGCTATGGGACTACGTAGGCATTTTTTTAAATTAAATTTTGAAAAAATGTCGCACTAGAAAAGAATTAAATCGATTTTTTGTCCAAAAAATAAGCAGTAAATTGTTTCTAAAAAAAAAGTTTACATTTAATAAAAAAACGGCTACGTACTCCCATATAGAATGTAATTGTGAAGCTACTATCAAAATTTCAAATCGATCCATGCAAAGGTGTTCGATTAATCCGTCCTCCAGTGTGAAAAAAGTGGTTCCGAGAAAAACGCGTCTTAAGTTGTACGATTCGCCTGAAGCAAGTCCGACGCGCTGCGCCGAAACCAATAATTGAACCTTAAAAAAAATCGCAACAGGACCGGCATATTGTTTTTACGACCCCAGAGTATTTTTTGAGCAAAAAAAAATTATTTTTCCAAAATCCTAGACCGCTGTTATAAATGTGCACCAGCAAATGAAATGAGCCATTCGCAAACTTATGAAAATCCCGTATCACTCGATAAATTTCCGTTCGATCGTTCGCCACGCCGTACATTTGATGCCACGTTTTCGAACGACTTTTCCCCAACAGATAAAAAGTGGTGGAGGGATGTCTTCGACGCAGGTCGACCGTCCGGCGCGAGTCGGCCACGTGGGTGGCAACAGCAACAACAAGAAGGACAGCGACAAGTCGCGCAAGCTGTTCAACGCTTCGCACAAGAAGCACAAGCACGATGAGTCACGTCACTTCAAGTTCGGCCGCAAGAGGCTGCAGAGTTTCACCGCCGGCAAATTTTTTCCGCCCTACAAGAGGCGAAAGAACGAGGGTATAATACCCCCGACGAAGTTTCTCCTCGGTGGCAACATATGCGACCCGTTGAATCTCAACAGTATGCAGGACGAGGAGATTAATCGTGCGATGAACGCGGTGACGCCGAAGTCGAGTCCGCTACCGACGCCGAAGCATCGCAAAGAGACGATCGAGGTGATAATACCGCCGAACATATGCGATCCCTTGAATCTGAGCAATTGCAACGACAACGAAGAGTACGAGAAGCAGCTGATATCGCCAACGAAGAAGGGCGCGAAGAGGCGAAACCGGAAGCGAAAGAGGGCGTCTTCGGGCTCGGGAAAGGACGACGGGAGCGAGCATCAGACGAGCGAGACGAAGGCGAACGAGGATGAAGTCACGAGGCTGGCGGAATCGAGGACTGACGTGCCTGCTGAGGCAGTTCCGGCTGCGCCAGTCCCCGAGATACCTCCAACTCCCACGGTGATCGTCGTCAGCAATCCACCCGCGAAAGTCGAGCCCAAACTCGAGAGCCCCACGAAGGACAAGAACAAACTCCGTCTCAAGGGCCTCGATGATCCCAAGGACAAACGCTTGCGGAAAATCGATCTCAAGGATAAAATCGTCAGTCCCGTGATACCCCAGCCAGGTGCTTGGAAACCGAGACTGCCCCATCGTCCCAGCCAGGACAAGAAGAAGAAACAGCAGCAGCAGCAGCAGCAACAACAAATGCCAAACTTTCGCGTCAAAGACGCCCGCTATCAGTATGGAAATTACAATCGTTATTACGGCTATAGAAATCCACATCAGGACGTCGACACGCGACTCACCGTATTCGGCCAACGACAGGAACTCTTTCGCGGCAAGGACGTTCTCGATATCGGCTGCAACATCGGCCACATCACACTCTCCGTAGCCAGGGACTTTGCCGCTCACAGCGTCACTGGCATCGACATCGATCGCAAGCTCATCGGTATCGCGCGCAAAAACGTCAAACATTACGTTAACTGCGTCAGCTCGCCCGCTAGCAACGAGGAACACGGGCCTGCGGGGGGACGTAATTATTCGGACGCCAGCTTCTTTCCACTCTCGATGCCCATCAATTACGGACCCATCGACGTACCCGGCTTCACCAAGAACGAGGACCACAAAGGATTCCCCTACAATGTCACGTTCGTTCAGGTAATGGATGGACGAACGTTCAATGGGAATTTTGAAAATTCTCGATGCTCACTTTCGCGGATTTAGAAAAGTCTTTTTAAGGCCTCAGGCCACAGTAATGGGTATAAAATCATGTGCGAATTTGACAATTTTTTTTTCGTATGAAAAAGTAATTCACTCATAAAATTAATGACACATCTATCAAGTATGAATAGCACGCTGTTAGAAAATATATATATTTTTTTCGATGTACACAATGGCCGACTACTAATATTTTCTTTTGTTATCTTTTTTTAGACGCTCCGCGGCGTGACATTTAGCATCCACAATTTTTGACCTAGAACAAGAAACTAAAATTCTCGTCAATCTACATTAGAATACCTAGAGAAGTACGTACGGAATTTAAAAAATATTGTTTTATTCAAAAGTTGTAGGTATTTGAACTTAAGAAATGAATTTTCAGTGAAAAATTCCATTATAACTGCTCATAAACTGCTCATAAAATGAAAAGTTTTCGATTAATCAGAAAGTCCGTACGTACTTCTCTGCGAAATGCAATTAGGAACATAACTTTTAAATTTGAAGTAAATCGAGTGAAAATTGTTGAAATTATTTGTCACGCCAATTGGAAAAAAGCTGTTTCGAGAAGTTTCGAGTAGTCGGCCATTTTGTAGATGGAAAAAGAATATACAGGGTGTCCCATTTTAATCTTACACCTGAATTTTCTCGAAAAGTATTGCTCGGACGAACTATTGTGTGGAATAAAACTTCTAGAGATTGAAGGGGGACGTTTGAAAAAAATTTATTTGAGGAGCCAAAATTCAAAATTGCGGCGTTACAAAGGCTGACATGTTTTTTTCAAACGGAAACATAACTTTTTTTTATTGCCAAAAAATTTGTCAGCTGAAAACTAAAAACTTTTGTTGAAAAAAATTTTTGATAAAGTTCATAGTTTTCAAGTGAGAACATCATTTTCATGCCATCAGCCATGCAACCTCCTACGCTTTGGCTAACGCAAATGCCGGTGGTAGGGACAATTAGACTAAATGTCTCACGGCAAGCCGCTCAATGTTGTATTTTCGAATGTATGACCACTTGAACAAAAAAAGAATCAAATTTTTGTGTTGAAAATTTTTGTTTTTTTTGTTTTTTTTTTTTGTTTTCAAATTTGGACGATATTTCATGAGAAAATTTTGGAGGAAAATCGATGAAAAATAGTTTTTTTCCATTTTAATAGCGTTTGTGCCATTTTCAGGCCCAAAAACGTGTTTCTTTAAATCCTTGACGAACTTTGACCACGATGAGTAGAAACACACACACACACACACACACGCACAAATCCTGGATACATCTGAAATAATTGACAATGATGTTCTCACTTGAAAACTATGAACTTTATCAAAAAATTTTTTCAACAAAAGTTTTTAGTTTTCAGCTGACAAATTTTTTGGCAATAAAAAAAAGTTATGTTTCCGTTTGAAAAAACATGTCAGCCTTTGTAACGCCGCCATTTTGAATTTTGGCTCCTCAAATAAATTTTTTTCAAACGTCCCCCTTCAATCCCTAGAAGTTTTGTTCCACACAATATTTCGTCCGAGCAATATTTTTCGAGAAAATTCAGGTGTAAGATTAAAATGGGACACCCTGTATACTTTCTAACAGCTTGATATTCATACTAAATAGATGTGTAATTAATTTTATGAGTGAATCACTTTTTCATACGAAAAAAAGTTGTTAAATTTGCACATGATTTTATACCCGTTACTGTGGCCTAAGGCCTTGAGGCCACGTAGAAGATTTACCACGTGACATAAGAGTGCGAGAGAGATAGCCGAAATCTTCGAACAGATTTTTCGGAGATGACTAATATTGAGGGCAAAAGAAAACCGTCAAGGTCTGCGTCAGGAAATTCTCCAGATCCTAATGCTTTTGTTTTTCCTTAAAAACTCCACCATCCGTAAGAAAACTGGGTTGGAAAATTTGTGAGGTTATGTTGACCTTGTACCTGCCCTCAAGGGGAGGAGGTACTTTCGACGAGGACAAAATTGCTGATTTTCATGATTTTTTTTCTTAAGAAAGATTTCTTTGGTATATTTGAGACTTGGGGTATGTTTTGGTACTACTTTTGGCTTGGACATGGTATTTTTTTTTATTTTTTATTCATTCTTGAAAATGGTGGAGGGGGGCTGGGTCTTCTGAACAGGTTGCGGCGGATGTTGGGGGACGGCGTGACACGTAGCGTCGGTGGGATTAATGGGGGAAAACCAACGAAGATTTTTCTTTCATTAATACTCATACGCAGAATATGAACCAAGAAAAAGTGAGAAATGTTAAAAATCGATTAAATAGTACGCTTTGAAACGATAAAATTGATTTTTCCATAAAAATGGCTATATTTTGCAATAAAAAAGCACTTTTTTTATTTTCAAGAACATTTAGGGTCATGTTTTAGACAATAAGGTTAGAAATATTTATACCAAATTTTATCAGGAACAGTCGATTAGTATTTTAGCTATACGTCATGCTAGTTTTGGAAATGCAGTTTAAAAGATCGTGTCATACCTCCACCATTTTTTAAGTTAAGGGAGTGCCGCACTCTCCGAGGAACGCAGTGAAACTCGTAAATTTCATATTGGGACTAAAAGTGAAGTTTTTTCGTTAATTATATTAGTTTTAGCAAATAAATAAAGAATAAAGCAAAAAAATAAAAAAAATAATGAAACAAAGAAAATAGAGACGATTTTGAAAAAAAAGGTCGTTTTTTCGATCATAATTTTCATACAAAAAGTGATATATTATTTTACAATTTTCAATTAATCGAAAAAAGCGCTCGTACCTGACTGTTGGAGCAGTCTAAAAAGTTACAGTTAAAGTTTCAAGTCGATTGGACGAAAATTGTTCGTCCATGGTTTAACATGGTTTAATGATTTAACATGGTTTTGGGAAAAACCTGTTTGAAGTTTTCGATACCTGCTAGGAAAAAAATGCACGAGTGAATTTGCAGAAGTGTGGGAGCTTCTTGAGTCGCTGGCTTACGTGATCCTCGTTGGGAACAGTTTTTCTTGGGGATCAAATTTTTGGACGGTGTTTTGTGTAGCTGGTGCTTCGTCTACCGGCGTTGCATACCCGAAGGTGCTTTTCAGCGCTCGGAGATTCCCCTAAAAAATAGCTCGAAAACCACTGTAAAACTGTTTTTTTCTTCTTCAGCTATATATGAATATGCATCATATTCTTGAAGGTTCAAAGGATTTTTAAAAATTATTTCCAAAAAAAAACGATTTTTCGAAAATTTTGGTGGTGTTCTCCATTAATAAAAAAAATACCATGTCACAGTCAATAGTAGTAAGAAAACATACCCTAAGCCTTAAAAATAGTGAAGATGTCTTCCCTTTAAAAAAAAATCATAGTTTTGAGAAAAAGACGTTTAAAGTTTTACTAGCAGTTCTATCGTTCTAAGCACAAGTTTACCTTCAATCTGCAATTCCTGTACCATGTGTTGGACCTTTCTTTCGTATTTGACTTGCCTCAAGCGACGAACGAGTTTTCGTAATTTTCACAGTAGCCTATTCCCTTGAGGCGTGATATACATTTAGACAGGAAAAAGATAAGCAATATTGAGGGATTTTTTAAACTAAGGAATAATTATCTACAATGATTAAACTTTAGATATAATTTAATAGTATATTTAATCATACAAAACAATTTTTTTAAATAAATTCATCATCATAATGACGGAGCCTGTGGCAGAGTGTTACAAAAAGGCCGCCGCGGGAGTTGCGAATAGGCGTGTAGACTAGCTTCCCGTAGACTTCCATTTGCAAAAAAGTTCAAACATTTTTTCAGTTAGAACACGTATAGTTTCAATGTGACGGTAATTAAAACGAAGAAAATGCAAATTTAAGAAAAATGGCGTGCATTTACAAAAAAATCAACATTTCACGCAACATTTCTGTAAAATGTGGATTAAAAAAGTAGTTTTTTTTTTTTCCTATTTTTCAAAAACAATTCTCGTCAAGTAGGAGGTACCGATATTATCAATATTTTTTTATATATCTTAATATAGCTTTCGAGTAATTCTGCACGCCAATTTCGATAATGCAGTTTTGAGAACAACGCGTTTGAAGTTCACACCCGCTCCGAATCCGAGCGGTGAGACACAGCGTTGACGCGCTGTAATGTTTGACGTTTTTAAAATTTCGCTTTGAAACTTTCAGAAAATATTCTACATATATAGTTCAATCGTTTAAAGAAGAAAAAAAACGAAATCGATTTTTTGATCGTTATAAATGTATATCCCGCCTTAAAGCTCACTTTTACAGCTTCAGAAAAGTTTATTTTTCAAATCTCGATTCTATAAAAAAATGTCATCATTTACAGCTATTCCAATAATGCAGGTATTTTTGTAAGAAAAGGATATTATCCAGATCGCTTCAATTTGTGTGGAAATAATGAAATCGAAATTTTTAAAAGTCTTTCGAAGCTTTAAGAATCTTAACCAAGATCCGACAAATATTAATTAGTTGTCGAGTTATCAAAGTTCAAAAAATGAAGCGGATTCCCCGTGTAAAACGGGCTAACGAAATATCCAGCTACTAATTAGACTTGAGATAAAGAGCCCAAATTCGGCATGAATATTTCTTCCACCTGATTCTCACAATGGCGGAATAAAATTGAAAGCTGCAAAAAGAGAATTTAAATACACCTTCAAATAATTGACGATACAAGAGATATGTAATGACCCGAAGAGTAAAAGTCATCTCTCCACCGATACAACGAAAAAGTAGGACGCGCGAATTTGTCGTAGCTCTTACTGCGAAAATTGTATCTTCAAAATAGAGACCACTTCCATCAGACCGCCCACAAGAAGTCTCCCTCTTTTCGTTCTTCATAACGAAAATTCTCCTCACGCCGAAATGAATATTCGTATACGAAAAAGTCGATAATTGAGGCATCATCACAGTGCAACGGGTCGAAAAATAGCAGATTTTCGCGATTTTTTTTTCGTTGGTTAAAAATACGCTCCTCAGTTTGATTTTTTATGTCATATCAAAGTACCTATGAAAAACAGAAAGTAAATCTTCAAACGTTTATTTTTATTTATGTATATTTATTTTTACATTTTTTTAACGGTTAAAAATGTCTTAAAAAAAGGAGTCCTCATACACGGTTGTGGTCGTAAATATTATCTGAAATAAAGTTCGTAAAAAGATTATTAATAGATATGAAAGCCGCTATCTTGCTATGGAGGTGTTTTTTAAAATGAAAATTGACAAAATGGCGGCGGTTTGAAAAAAAAGTATCGAATTTAGCTTCTTTTTTTCGAGGTTTTCGTTAAAAAAAATATGAAGCTTTCCAAAAAAAACTTCCATAGCAAGATGAAGAATGGCGTGACGAATTGTTGTCAACATTTGAGACGGCTGGCTTGAAAACTCTTCTTTTGAGAGTGTACACCGTTTTGAAAAACGAAAAATCGAGAAAACTGCGTCCGTCCGCGCTAGGTCTCACGCAGCTGGTCGAATCCCTCTTTCTGAGAAAGGCTGTTGCAACCGGGATAATTCGAATTTCGCCGCAAAAATTGAACAAAATTGAACCCCGAAAGATCAAAACTCCGAAAGAATTTTTTTACACGATAGATCGAAACTCCGATAATCTGAACACCGTCAAAATAATTCGGCTATGGAAGTTTTAAAAGTTTAAAGTTTTCAAAATTTTCAATAAATTGACGTATTATTTCAAGCTTTTTTTTTATTAAGAAGTGACTTTGCGTCAATTTTGAAATTTGTGTAGACAATGTTATACGGTCGACATAATTTACAGTCAACTGGGTAGACTTTCGCTGACATCATCTTGACATGGGGGCCGGGTTGAAATTCCAAACTTTGAATACGCCGAAGGTTTAAAATTCCTAATTTTAATAATATTCAGAAATTATAAGGTTCGTCAAGATCACGCCAGCGAAAATCTACACAGTTGACTGTAAATCATATAAAACGTATAAGATTGTCTAGACAAATTTAAAAATTGACGCAAAATGACTTCTTAATAAAAAAAAAGTTCTTGAAATAATTCGTCGATTTATTGACAATTTTGAAACTTTTGAAACTTCCGTAGCCGAATTATTTGGACGGTTTTCAGATTTTCCGAGTTTTGGTCTTTCGTGTAAAATTATTTCGGCGTTATGATTATTCAAAGTTCGGAATTTCAACCCAGCCCCATAACCGTCTATCCTATCCAATAATGCAAAAAAACGATTTTGTTTAAATTTTACACTGTGCTGATCACTTTGGAAGCCTGACACAGGCTTCCAAAATCACTCAAACTCTTTTCCGGCTCCTTATTAATGATCTTCAGCCCAAATACCTAAAAAACATTTTTGGACGATAAAAAAAGTGAGGCAATACAAAATTAAAAATGACTTTTCGTTGCATTCCAACGATGCAAATTTGAAGCGGGATATACATTTATAACGATCAAAAAATCGATTTCGTTTTTTTTTTTTTTCTTTAAACGATACAACTATGTAAGTAGAATATTTTCCCAAAGTTTCAAAGCGAAATTCGAAAAACTTCACACGTTACAGCCCGTCAACGCTGTGCCTCACCGCTCGGATTCCGAGCGGGCGTGAACTTCAGACGCGTTTTTCTTAAAACTGCATTATCGAAATTGGCGTTCAGGATTACTCAAAAACTATTAAGCCGATTGAGTTGAAACTCGGTAGAAATATTGATAATATTGCTACCTTCTACTTGACGAAAATTGTTTTGGTAAAATTGAAAAAAGAAAAAATCACTTTTTTAATCCACATTTTACAGAAATGTTGCGTGAATAGTTGATTTTTTTTTGTAAATGCGTGCCATTTTCACAAATTTGCATTTTCTTCATTTTAATTACCGTCCCATAGAAACTATACATGTTCTAACTGAAAAAACGTTTGGACTTTTTTGCAAATCAAGATCTACGAGAAGCTAGACTGCACGCCGATTCGCAACACCCGCGGCTATCTTGCTGTAACACTCTGACGCAGCTCCGCCATATTGATGATGAATTAATTTAAAAAAATTGTTTCGTATACTTAAGGGGTTAGGCCACTTTTTTTATATTGCATAGTTCATTTGTTATTAACAATTATCTGACGACTTTTTAGCCAAATTTTTCACTTTCCAAAAATTTCGTCAGTTTATTGCTAATAACAAATGAACTGTGCAATATAAAAAAAAATCCTATGTACTTCCAGAGACAATGTATTTTTCAAGATATATTCAACATTTCAAGTGAATCTGTTGAAAATTGTCTGAGTTACGTTTGTGGCCAACTTAAAAAATGCAGTTGTGCGATAAACGCTGCACAGCCGCCATTTTGAAATTAATCGCTTCAAAAAAATTGTTGCACACACTCACTGATATAATCACCCTTTTTGTAATCTCGATTTATTTTGTAGTTTTTCTGAAAAAAAAAAAACAATCCCCAAAAAGCGTATTTTATCGGACTTAGAGTGGCCTAAGGCCTTAAATGTACTATCAAATTGTACCTAAAGTTTGATCATTGTAGAATAATTATTTCCAAATTTTCAAAATCCCTCAACATTGCTTATTTTCTTCCCGTCCAAATGTATGTCCCGCCTTAAACATCGCCATATTCGAGCTTATCATTCATCGCCCTCAGTCCGAACGTAAAATCGGCACAAAAGGCGCACGTGTACAACCTCTCCTTGCCTCCGTTCCACAGGGTAACTACGTTCTCGAGGACGACGCGTTGCTGGTTACGGAACAGCCGCAATTCGACACGATCCTCTGTCTCTCGATCACCAAGTGGATACACCTGAACTTCGGTGACGCCGGCTTGAAGCAGGCCTTCAAACGCATGCACGCGCAACTGCGTCCAGGTGGGGTCTTGATACTGGAGCCCCAAGGCTGGGCGAGCTACGGAAAGAAGAAGAATTTAACCGTGAGTAGAAGAAAAAAAAACACTTGATTCTCACCGACTTCTCCACACGAAGAACCGAAGATAAATCGATGCCAAATTTTGTTTCGTTTCAGGAGCGAACATACCGAACGTACCAGAGCATCGAGTTCTTTCCGCAAAAATTCACGCAATATTTGCTGTCACCGGAAGTGGGTTTCGACAAGTGCGAGGTGGTCTCGATTCCGGCGCACCCGTCCAAAGGTTTCCAGCGGCCGATTCAGCTGTTCACGAAAGCGGGCGCGAGTCCGTTGAACGGGGCAACTCCGTCGACGGGTGCAACGACGAGCGCGACAACGACGACGGAAACAACAACGACGACGCCGTCCAGCAGCGGCGCCACGTCTAGCGTCGTCCCCGTGCGTTTCGTCGATCGCGACAAAAAACGAAAGGACCAAGAACGACGCGCCTTCGAGCGCGATCTCTTTCCCAACGAGTTGCCCAAATTTGGCAATCTCTCGAACTCGAGTCAACGCAGCAGCGAGTCGCTGAGCCAGTACGAACAATTGGCGAACGTTTACGCGCCGAGTACGACGCCGTGTTACGACACACCTGGTCACAACGCCGAGTACAGCCAACCGATCGAGGCCGCGAAAATTTGCTACGTCGACGTCAATGCCTGCAGCGTCGAGACGCGCCCCGAGAACTCGTCGAGCGCAGCCGCTCCGTCCTCATCGAGCCCCCAAGAAACGACGAACAATCGCGACAATCAAATCATCGAGCCGAGCAATAATTCGTCACGTAAGAGAAAAATCAACGAGACTCCGTCATCGGCGTGCGTTACGTACGAGTGCAACGGCGAGACTGCGAAAAAGATCGTCGCGGATGGAAAAATCCAGCCGGAGGAATCCGAGAGCAATAACAAATCGAACGGCCCGAGGAGCGAAAAATGCCCCACTAACGATTCAACTCGGGCCAACGATGAATCCAATCACCGAAACAACGAAACTATCACCCAACTCGACGTTCACGTGAGTCCTCACAAACAAGATATCACGAAGGTCGAAACGTAAACGCGCGAGAATCGCCCGTACGATCGAGAGAGAGAGAGAGGACAGCTAAGAAAATCACACGCTGTCACAGATTCGCTGTGATTCCTAGCCTAATCATTCACAAGTTTATTCAACGTTAGATTACGCTCGATCACGAGCTTGAGGTTTGGAGGCTTTCGACGTAAACTTTTTCCGAGCCCTGTTCCCCACCCCACCTATCCTTCCATTCTTTTCACTCAGGCACGAAATTCCTTTTATTCTTGGGCTTCGTAGGTACGACTCGTTGAGCTTTTGCGTCTTCGCGATCCTCGTGATCGGCCTCGAACGGTCACGACGGTACGGGGAGTACTCGAGCAGGCTTTTTTTTTCGTAGTTGCGGCAGTTTGAGAATTAAACATCGTTTCAATGGGCTTTTTTTCACTATTGCAGAGTAAAATTTAAACCTACGAAAAGGAATTTATATAGTTTGCTTGTAGGAGCGAGAAAAATTGGATGGAAGATTTGAGCGATTTTTAAATTCAGATTAATATACAGATAAACATGAAAGCGAATGAAGATTGTCGGGAATGAAATGAGACGTGTCTTTTTGGATTTCACGCACGGCGCACTTCCTCGAAATATCAAGTACGTTACGTTTTGTCTTAAATTAAAGAATGAAAAATAACTTCAGTAGGTTTTCCTTATAAAAAACGGTGGAATAAAATTGAAAAATGAAAAAAGAGAATTCAAACAATTTTTCATAATTGTGGAAAGAGTGCTATTGCAGATTAAAGGAAAGCGATGTTTTTTTTATATTTCTCAAGGATATAAATTCAACAAATGAATATTGAATGAAGATCGGTCCATTGGGCATAAAATGAGACACGTGTCTTTTTGGATTTCAAGCACAGTGCACTGCCTCGGAATATCAAGTACGATTTTTGTCTGATGTGACGAATCATAATTAGCTAATTACACTCTGGCCACGCATCGAATTTTTGTCTCAAATTGAAAAAATTGTAATAAGTTTCATGGATTTTTCCGTATCACAAGAGCGGAATAAAATTGAAAAATCAATAAAGAGAATTGATATCGTTTTTTTAAATACAATTGCGGAAAGAAGGGTATGGCCGATTTAAAATAATTGATTTTTATAAAATTCTCAACAGTCGTTGCCATCCGGATAAATATTAAATCAAATGAATATTGAATGAGGATCGATCCGTTGAGTATAAAATAAGACACGTGTCTTGGATTTCAAGCATGATGCACTTCCTTGAAATATTACGTACGATTTTGGTTGACGTGACGAATTGTAATTAGCCAATTACACTCTGGCCGCGCGTCGCATTTTCGTCTCAAATTAAAACATTAAAATAAGCTTCATGATTTTTTTCTGATCACAATGGCGGAATAAAATTGAAAAATAAAAAAGAGAATTTAAATAGTATCTTTTATAATTGCGGACAGAATGGTCCGCAATTATAAATTATAAAATGGAAAAATATACATTTTTGTCTTAAATTGAAGAATTAAAAATAACTTCAGTGGGTTTGAATAAAATTGAAAAATGAACAAAGAGAATTTAAATAGTTTTTTTTTGTTCATAATTGCGGCAAGAGTGGTATGGCAGATTTAAAGTGAGTGATTTTTTTAATTTCTCAACGATCTTTGCCATCCGGATAAATATTAAATCAAATGAATATTGAATGGAGTTCGATCCGTTGGGTATAAAATGAGTCTTTTTGGATTTCCAGCGCGGTCCACTTCTTCGAAAAATTTCGTTAATTATTTTAAAAAATAATTAATAAAAAAATAAATTAATTTTAAAAACTAAGAATTGCAATTAGTCAATTACACTCCGTTACATGAAGTTTTCCGGCCAGGCATAAATTTTATAAAAATGAACTTTTCTCGCGCCTCATATTTCACTAAATAAATCCGCTAAAAAAAACATCCGCACGTATTTTCACTGAAAAGTTTCGTCTCGCGCGATTAAAAAGTACGTACCTAATCTCAGTCTGCTCGAAGCCCAAGAACTGGCTAGACGCAAATGTGTGGCACGTTTGAAACCCACAGCACACGTAGAAAGATAGCAAAGCTCAATTGTCGTTGTCGCTCAACCAGTCGTGATTCCCATGCACACGTTCCCAAATTACGTTCACGTAAAATTTCCAGTAAAAGAAAAAACGAAAAGTACGTCACACCAATAATTTTCCCACAAGTATCCTAGAGCAATATATCGTGCGAGACGAGGACACTTATCCCCAGCCGATAATGTTTTCCGCTCCGAAAATTCGATTATTATTGGTTATTAGATGAAAAAAAAAACTATTCGGAGCCCAGCCACGTACGTGTTCCCCTCGAATTATTTTTCCCTAAAAAAACGCAATCAAAAAAAAAGAAAACCTCGAGGAATTTAAGTAAAAGTCGATTTTTCGCAATTTTGATTCCCGCTCGGTTCACAATGGATTTGTATAATAATCGATTATTGAATTTACTTTCGGTAGCTCCCGTGAAATAATAAAAAGCGAATTGTGCGAGACGAAACAAATGGAGGTTAGGCTCGTCGAGGAGAAATTCTGTACATTTTCGACGACGAATTAACGGGCCGAGGGGCAGGAAGAGGATCGATATCGAAATAATCGTTGAACTTTGTCGTATCCGATTGGTACTTACGTACGGGGCTTCCGAACGCACCGTGTGCCGGTTGTGCCTCTAAATTAAAAAAAAAAAAAAAAAAAAAAAAAATGGGAAATAAAAAGAGCCCTGGAGATCGAAGATTCGATGTCAAAGAGGAATAAGAAGAAAAAAGATTCGTGCCTACTGTGTCCGCACTATCGCGATAACGAGCACGTCGCGCCTCCAACAGGTTGCTCGATCGAAGACTGACTTTTGGCTTTACGATGAAACAATATTAAAAGAAAGAAAAAATTACAAAAAAAAACAAGCAAAAATAAGAGAATGGAAAAAATGTAAGAGAAAAAAAAAGCACGAGGCGTAAGCGAACGGATCTAGGACGGATAAATTCGAGACGGTTAAAGGGCGACCGACGAACAACGGAAGAACGAGCGGAAGAGAGCTTTGTCGAAAAACACGAGGGCGCAATGTCTATACTGTATGTACGAAACGAAGGAGATGAAACAAACGTAGCGATAATCGGCGATTAATTCAGCGAACGCGATAATACTCGCTTCGCGAACAAGAAACAAAAAAGTAACGAAAAAGAATGAGAGAAATATGTGGTTTGTTTTTTTTTCGTCCCACGTTGATCGTGGCAACCGCAGCCACGAATTGTACCATAAATAATTAGAATCGATGGACGGTAAGGGAGTGAGAAACGAAGCAAGACTCGCGCGATTCGTGCACACACAGCTGGGAATATTGCATTGTTTTTTTTCAACTTCTCGCAGACACGCAGAGCGTTATTGAGGAAATTATCAATAAAAAAAATACGTTCGTTGCTCTAATTTTGTAAAGGTATATTATTCTTTTTTTCGAGAAATTCCCAATCCAAGGTCACGATAATGTTGGTAGCACGAAGATTTTTCACGCAAGTCTCGTTATTTGGAGAATTTTTTTAAAATTCAATTTCGATTCCAATTTGAATTCCGAACAAGTTACCTTTCCGAAATCATCAACGATGTTATGGAAAAAAATGTTAAGTTTTCCTCCAAACGCGATTTTAGTTTCGTGACCCTTGCAGACCGGAAGTAACGAGTAAAAAGAGGATAAAGATGGAGGAGACGCGTTGGAGAATAAGTGAGAGCGAGGATGTGCGGTTATTGCGATACGATTGGTGAGATAAATTCTAGTTTTTAGAGAGCCTGTATATTTATCGTATTTTTTAAGAACGCGAATATTATATCGTTGCGTAGTTATTTATTGAGAATAAAGCTAATACGAGGGAATAGGAGGAAGTTCGAGGCGAGATTCAGAAGCAAAACAGACACACTCTCCATAGTCAACACCTCAAAGTATTAACGCGTGGAGATTCGTGTGTCCTGTGTTCATCGATGCGAGAACAAAACGTCCACCGAACAATCATCGAGACGGGCAGAACGCGGCTTTGTCGAAGCACACGCGAGAATATCGGTCCCACACAATGAGTGCACAACGCTTATCGTCGAACGCTGCGTAGACCTCTTTCGTATGTTAAAATACAAAGAAATACACGAGCAGATACGTCTTGAACGACAAAACTTATCGTTTTTATGATCACTGTGTAACGGCGGTCGTATGCGGGCTCAACGAACGCGGCGAAATCGCGAAAATAATAGGCACGCTGCCGCATGCTCTGAGAAGGGGCTGTCGTACCTATTGGTTCGAGACCGATACCGGAAGTGCCACACACTACGGTATCGGAAAAAATGCAACTTTTATACCTTTAAACGATATTAGGTGGAACAAAATTTATGAAAAATGCGAAATTCGAGTCCAAGCGCTCGATCATTTTTTTGTTCCTCGTTTGATTTACACGACGAATTCTTTACGTTGAAACTTGTATAACTCTAGAATTAATTAGTGTTCGCCAAATCCGGTTGGAGTTTCGTGAAGCTGGCCTTTACAGCGTTAGTTTTTTTTTGTATGAATCGATATCGCTATTTTTACACAATTCACCGCGATTGAAAATGTTTGGCAGTCGCATAAAATAATAGGTACGGCACCCGCTTTAACTTACGATGGCGTACATATTATTTATGTACTCGCACAAAATAATAGGCACGACATCCGCTTCTGCAGCCTACGATGTCGTACCTATTATTTCGTCGGTCGCCCAAAATAATAGGCACGACATCAGCTTTATTTAGCATAAGACGTCGTACCTATTACTTCCGTCGTCAAACTACACAATAGGTACGATATCCACTTTTGCAGCCTACGAGGCGTACCTGTTATTTTTGTCACCACAGAAAATAATAGGTACGATCGCGTTTATAGCACGCGATAGCGTACCTATTTCGATATTTAAAAAATTTCTTGGTTATTCTCGACAGGAATACATGGATTTTTTTAAATAGCTGTAATTTGTGTAAAAATGATGTCAAAATTGTACAATTTTTTTGACAATTGGATGTGGCAAATATTAATTCGCCATATTATTTACTTGGGTTGTTCAAGTTTGCACGTAAAGAGCGATTCTTTTATACCTAATATGAGATGTGCCGGGATGAAAGTTGATTTTTTGTTTTTTTCGTTTCAACGCTGGTGTCCGGAGATTCTCCTCCAAGAGGAATTTTTTTTCGCAAGTGATGGCGTTCCGCTCGTATTCGTGTATTTTTGCGCACTCGGTCCGAAAGAGAGTACAAACGTACAAATTGCGTAGAAATCACCGAGCAATTAAATCATCCGAGAAATGAAAATAAAAGAGTTGCTGAGGTTTCGATTTCGAGTGTCGCTTGGCTCACCTTCGAGCGTGTCCCTAGCTCGCGAGAGATCGTCGTGTTTGTGGAATCCGTTGGCGAGTTTCTCAGCCAAGCGACCAGGTTTCTTTTTTTCTCGCGCGACCTTGTGGGACATCGCGAACGTGAGAGACGCGACGTGAAAATAACATGGCTAGCACAAATTCGATTCTGGACGCAATCACTCTGGATGCTCGATCGACGAAACGTAAAGATATTAAAAGTAAAGAGAAAACAAAGAAAAGTAACAGAAAGAGGAGAAAAAAAATAGGCTACTACTTAGAAAAAACTTACCAGAGAAAGACGTACTGTATAAAAAAACTATGAAGAATATTAGTATAATAAAATATCATTTTAAATCGCCCTCTTTACAACGTCTTCATGTCTTCTTCCAACCCCGACCGTTATTACACCCGTAATTAATTATTTTTTTGTTTCGTTGATAACATTTTTTTATTGGGTTTCTATATTTTTTCTTATTAAGTTAGTTATTAATTTGTGTTCATGATGAATAATGATATTTTTCCGCGTGCCAAGGTACTTCCGGTTCTGCACATTCCGCATTCCGGAAGATGGCGCGACAGTCGCCACTTGCTCTTGTCTACTCGAGCAATTAAGTATGTCCGATAAATATTCAATGTGCTACTAATTTCCAAATTACATCTCCATTTCGACTTGGGATCCGAGTTGCAAGCTTATTTCTAAAGTTTTACCCGCTAGAGTCGAGTTTCTCGACTTTTCCGCGACACAGACGCGAACTAGCGGCGCCGCGAAAAGTTTTCGCATCGAGACGTCAGCTGTTTCCTGCTCACTTCGTAACTTCGTAACTCTTGGCTGGATTGAACAATAAAAAAAAAAACAACTGCAAAAACTCTGCGTGACAATCGTTTTTCCACCTAGGGTCCGAAAAAAAAACCGAGTCGAAACTTTAAGAGGTTAGTTTACTGTGAAAATGACGAACACTCGTTCGTCGCTTGAGGCAACTCAAGTTGACGAGGAAGGCCCAACATGTGGCGCAGAAATCGCAAATTGAAGGTAAACTTATGATTACGATAGAACCATATGTTCTACGATGGAACTATACATTCTTGAAAATATAGAGTACAAATAAGTCTCCGCCGTTTGACAAAAGATGGCTCCACCAGGAGGTTATGGTTGAAATTTTCAGATGTGAAACGTCATATCGCAAGGTGGGACATCTGGCAAGACCATAACCTTGAAACATCAGCGATTTTGTATCAGCATCATATTTTTTTTCGTGCGAAAATGTCGAGCTTTGAGCCAAGTAAGCGTAATTTGCGGGAACTCTTGCGTTTGGCACGAACCTTCCTTCAATAATGCTTCCAATTCCGCGTCTTCGTTTCGGCCTTCCACTACGTTCTTTGGTATCGACGTCAAACTCACCGTTGTTAAACTTTTGAAACCCCTTACGACACTTCTGTCACTTAAAGCCGCCTCACCATATGCGTCTATAAGCAATCGATGCGCCACAGCTGCAGATTTCTTCAAATTAAAGAAGTAAAGAACAGTTATAAAGTTGCCGCAAATGACGCTTATTCGGCTCAAAACTCGACATTTTCGCACGAAAAAATTATGTGATGCTGATACAAAATCGCTAATATTTCAAGGTTATGGTCTTGCCAGATGTCCAACCGAACGATGTGACGTTTTACATCTGACAATTTCAACAATAACCTCCTGGTGGGGCCGTCTTTTGTCAAACGGCGGAGACTTATTTGTACTCCCAATATGTTTTTCAGAACGGTGTACACGATTTCTCGACATCTAATGAACGAATTGACTTAAAATTTGGTACACTTATTCAGGGTAACAGTAGCTTAGTCTTGACCGACGTTTTGCTTCTTAACATTTTTTTCATTAGTTATTAAAAATGTCATTTTTTTCTCGAAGAATCGAAAAAAAATTCAAACTTGTTTTTTTGATTATTGAAACACGATAACAAAAAAGCTCGGCCATTTCTCGGGCAATATTATCTATTTTAAGAAAAACAAAACTCGTTTTTCTTTTGTTTCAGATCAACCGGGAGGCCGAAATCAAATGCAACGTCGAGCCCCTCACCTTCAGAGGTCCTTCACGAAATTATTTATAACTTCTTTAATTATTAATATTTTTAAATAAAATTTGGTGCACATCTTTGTTAATGTATATACAAATAAATGTCCACCGATTTTTCTAACATCTTACTTATTCCGACAAAATCTTTTTTTTTTCAAATAACCCCAATGTTACCGCTTACTGCTTTTACCCTTACCGCTCTCGATGAAACGACATTCGTGGAAAAAGTCCACGGGTTTCAAACTCTTTCAAAACATTAAAATCCACAAAAATACCTTCTCTTCCTCTCTCTCTCTCTCTCTCTCTCTTTACAACTCCTTTTTTCGCGTTTTAATTTCTCGTTTCATACAAGATCTTTGTGAATCGTCAAGTGTGAAAAAACATTTCCGGTCATCTTCACTCGTCCTCCGACCGATCGGAGGATTGGCATTGGTGTTAACGCGTGCCCAATCAGCTCTCGACGAGACCGGAAGTTAAAAGTGAAATAATGCACGACAGGGATGCGCGCTAGTAAAGTGAAAATATTGAGACGTAGAGGCTCGTTGAGACGTGGACGTAGTTCGGAATCGATCGCCAAGATGTTGACACAGCTAAACTATCCAAGTGGACGACCGACGAGGGGACGACAACAAGGGGCGCACGGTAAACATCGAGCCGCGAGGAAGAAAGGAACGTTTTTTCATTCAAGAAGTATTTTATTCGTGAGATCGCGAGGGTACGTACACGTTATACTCATTTGTCCACGACCAGGTTCTCATGAGACTCGCTATACACGATTATCATTATACTCAAATCTACATATCGATATACGTCTACATATATATATATATATATATATATATATATATATATATATATATATATATATATATATATATTTGTTCGTTTTTCTCCATATTTCTATATTAATAATAATCATCATACATGTAATGTATGCGAACGAACGTGGTGGACATATTCATTAACATGCTACACGTGTCGACCAGCGACACCATTTTGTTTTATTTTTCGCGTGCGCGAGACCGAGATCCAACAGCGAGGGTACCAAGTTTTCGAAAGTCTTGTATAGAGCGACTACTCCTCGGAGGTTTATCTTTTTCATTAAAAAATCGCATTTCCACATTTTTTGTCTCGTAAACCATGTGGTGGAGCTCGCGAAAAAGTCGAAGTTGAATTTCCATCGAATTTATCGACGTCTAAAAAAATCCATTTAATATTCATCTCGCGTCCATTTTTTCTATATCCTAATGTTCTTTGCTGACAATGAGAATATATGCACGTGTAATTATTGTAATGTGGGGAGGCGAAATTGCCATGGTCGCGTACCAACTTTGTCGTGGGTAACCCTCGTTGCGGGTCTTTTAACGTAGTCTCGCTCTCGCGGGAGTGCGCTTACGCTGAGATTGAATTCATGGAGTGGTGTGCTTATTTCGAAAGCTATAATAATCGAAAAACTGATTATTCAACTGTATATGAAGGGGCGCCCGCGCCCCTTATCTGTTTGTTTTTACGCTCGACTTCCGAGACCTGGTATTTGCGAATGTGTATGCGCGCGCGTATAGTGTGCGAAATAATAGGTACGATATTAACTTTTTGCAGTGTACGAGGTCGTACCTATTACTTCGGTAGTCACGCAAAGTAACAGGTACGACACCCTCTTGTAACATACAAGGTCGTACGTATTACTTCTGTAGGTGCGCAAAATAATAGGTACGACACCAGCTTCTTTTTACATACAAGGTCGTACCTATTACTTCGGTAGGCGCGCTAAATAATAGGTACGACACCCGCTTCATTTAACATACGATGGCGTACCTATTACTTCGGTAGTCGTACAAAATAATAGGGACGACACCCGCTTCTTTTTACATACAAGGTCGTTCCTATTACTTCGGTACGCGCGCAAAATAATAGGTACGACACTCGCTTCTTTAACATACAAGCTCGTACCTATTACTTCGGTGTCGCACAAAATAATAAGTACGACACCAGCTTCTTTTAACATACAAGGTTGTACCTATTACTTCGGTAGGCGCGCGAAATAATAGGTACGAACCCGCTTCCTTTAACATACGACGGCGTACCTATAAGTTTGACAGCCGCACAAAATAATAGGTACGACACCCGCTTCTTTTAACATACAAGGTCGTACCTATTGATTCGGTAAGCGCGCAAAATAACAGGTACGACACGCGCTTCAATTCACCAAACTACGGCGTACCTATTATTTAAGTAGTAGCGAAAATAATAGGGTCGACATCCTATTTCTGCATACGATGTAATGCCGAACTAAAATAACAGGATCGATATTCACTTTTGCAGCCTACGAGGCGTCCCTATCATTTTTGCTACACATAAAATAATAGATACGACAGACACTTTATGCAATTGCGATAGCGCACCTATTATTTCGACTATCTGAGAAAATAGTAGGTATGATCGCCACTTTTTATAGCACGCGATAGTGTACCTATTGTTTCGACCATCACGATGTATATATATTCTCACAGGTATTTTCGAGGGCGTTACATTTACTACTATTACAAAATTAAAGTCGCGCCTAGACGTTAGATTTTTCTTTCTCGACTTGTGTTGCTCTTAACAACGCGGCTTGTACATCCGGAGCAAATATTTCTCTCCAGACTGTACAAGTCAGCTTCGCCACCTGGCTGCGATAAACGCAACTCTTGTACAACACACCGCACATGCGCGTCACCTCGAATTTTCAAACCCCAATTTCTCGGAGATGAGGCAACGGAATTTCATGAAATTTGGCATACGCATACAGCATTTCGGCACGCTGCATGGCAAACTCGATTTTTTCCGAGAGCTACGCGGATAAATGAGATATATCGATGACAAACGGTTGGCTGCAAGTGCCGCCTGTGAAACTGCAAACATTTTTTTCAAATTACACATTATATGTTCGCGCTATCAGACGTATATATACGAACAGGCAACGGACCTTGCCAGTCGTCGTTTTGCTCTATCATTGGCTAAAAAAATCCATCCGAATATACATTGCAATCTCCGAGAAAGTTCGGGCGGATAAAATGTTGAGGTTAAGTTGATTTCGCCTGAACTTTAAGAGAGAGAAACAGTTTGTGACGCTTTGTCGCTGTGTCTGCGGCAAAGGATACGCTTTGAACACACGGATGTACTGCGACTGGACAATGAACTAAATCAATTGACGTGTGTGTGTGTGTGTGTATATATATATATATATATATATATATATATATATATATATATATACCGGGGAGGAAACGACTATTAGTAGTAGAAATATTGTCTAACCTGTCAGACTTAGAAAGAATCTTTTTCTACAAAAGTTGTATAGTTCGACGGGGGTCATCGAGTAATAGCTACGAGGCTCATCCAGGTGGAGGGACTTCGGAGATTTTAAGACCATCTTCATTTTTTCAAATGGGACTACTATATTTTTTTGACTAAATTTTATCAAAGAACTAGAAATAAGTTCACACACAATTTCGAGATGATCGATCAAGATTAAGTATAAGAAATCGATTAAAAAATTAAATATCAATGTTTTCAGCCCAGAATCGATTTAAAAAAAACAATTGATTGTATTTTTTTATTGATCGCGTCAGTCTGTATAAACAAAGAGGCTCTTATCATTCTTCCTTGCATATTTTGCGCAGTCGTCGGCACTGCTTTGTACAACCATGTCTTTCAAAGTCCCCCATAAAAAAGTCCACTGGAATCGGATTGCAAGCGTGCGTTGAAAGTGGTGGCCATCACCTCGAGCACCATTTATAGGAGTAAGTGTCCGCACCGTTTTTTCAATCGATTTTAGGCTAAAAACATTGAAATTTCATTTTGTCGATCTTTTAATACTAAATCTTGATCGAGCCCCTTGGAACTTGTTGTGCAAACTTATTTTTAGTTCCTTGATAACATACTGCAAAAATAGCGGCGCCATTTTTAAAAATGGAGGGTACTATTAACTCTCCAAAGGGCCTTCACCTATATAAACCTCGTAGCTACCACTCGATGACCTTCTTCGAACTTTGCAACTTTTGAAGGGAAAATTTTCGCATAAGTCCGATGGGTTGTAAAATATTTCTACTACTAATAGTTTTTGCCTCGCTGACCAACAGGGTGTCCTGTTATAAAACGATAATCCTGCAATTGTCGATAGGTCAGATCATGTCCTACTATATGCTGGAATTTCAGTTTAGTAAAAGTCCCACGGTTTATGAGATTTTGGGCTTTATGTTCTATTTTGAAAAAAATCAACTGCTTTTGGTTTTTCGCATGTTATTTCTACAAATGATATGAATCGACAATAACTTAGCAACTTTTTAAAGTCATTGGCACGATATATGCATAGTACATTTTTTACACCGCAGGCTATCAAAGTCAGATGTTCGAATTGGCTTGTATGAAAATTCTGCAAAACATCTTTTTTTCATAAAGTTTCCTTAACATTTAAGTTTAAAAAGGAGACTTTTCTAGATAAAACAAATACCCAAGGGATTTTTTTTTCAACCGGCCAAAAAAGTTATCATTTGTAGAAATGACATGCGAAAAAACAAAAGCAGATTATTTTTATCTCGAAAACCGTGGGACTACAATGAAATTCCAGCATATAGTAGAACATGATCTGACCTATCGACAGTTGCAGGATTATCCATTTTTATATATATATATATATATATATATATATATATATATATATATATATATATATATATACGCACACAAACTAACATACTTAAACCATGTGTAAAGTTATTTTATCTACACGTTAACGAAACGTTGCGTAGCCTGATTGTTGTCATGATGAATTTATCGCAGGTGTGTGCGCGCCTCATCGAAGATCGCAATAATAGCATGATTGTCGTAAATCATGCTGCAAATAAATTTAATGCGTTTGATCGGTATTTGCTTAACGATATACCTGGTCTAGTCGTTCGATATATATATATATACACATCATCAATATACATCATAAATATAGAACGACATCGTCAATGTGTCGCAAAAATGGAAAAACGCTTCGCGCGGTCGATAAAAAACTTTGGGGTGTCGATAATTATTCGAGCTACGTACTCGGTATGGTTTTTTTTCATTTTGGTCTCGCTCCACACGAGAAAATCAACACGATAATAACAAACGTGGAATTAATTTTTTTGTATGACTTTTTGCGCCTGGCTTTCTTCGGTTTGTATGATGTACATGTGTGTGCGTGTGTGCGTGTGTGTGTGTGTGTGTGTGTGTGTGTGTGTGTGTGTGTGTGTGTGTGTGTGTGTGTGTGTGTGTGTGTGTGTGTGTGTGTGTGTGTGTGTGTGTGTGTGTGTGTGTGTGTGTGTGTGTGTGTGTGTGTGTGTGTGTGTGTGTGTGTGTGTGTGTGTGTGTGTGTGTGTGTGTGTGTGTGTGTGTGTGTGTGTGTGAGTGTGTGTGCGCGCGCGCGCGCCCGCGCGTAAGTTATATATATATATATATATATATATATATATATATATATATATATATATAATATGTATATGTGTATATGTATATATATATATATATGTGTGTGTATGTACATCGCGCGGCCGGGAGCCAATCAACGCAGAATGAAGTGTGAGAAAACGGCAGTAACACCCGGCTCGATCGTAAAATCGAATCGGTTATATGTGTGTGCGTGTAGAGTGGTTCGGAAAAAAAATGACTGTTTTTCTTTTGTTGGATCGTCTCACTCGTCGTCGAGATACTCGTATCTTGTCATATACACGCACACACCCACACACTGCGCGCAGCGTCGCAAATTGTATTTACTACGCGTTTCACCGCCTGCGCAGCAAAACAATTCTTTCGAACTCCTCATTTCCGGTATAGAATTATTATATACTGAACGAGGCTGGAAATACGTGGTATGGTAATGTCACGAAATTGACATTTTTTTGACGTCATCATCTGTAGATTATTCGTCGCTGTCACGGTCACTGTCTTATAAGCGCGCGGCCAAATTATTATTATGATACTTGTAAGAATAAAAAACGATATAATGCGATGTAGTGCGCAGAATTCTGTATCGTTTACGCCTCAGATAGTGTCGTCGAAAGAAGAAATGAGAAATTTATAATATTCATAGTATTGATGTTATATGTAGTATGAGCTGAAACGTAAAATAATATACTAACACGGTCAATTATATTTTATACTTTACCAAAATAATATAAATCCATATGTATTATTTAATGTTTTACTAATATATATATATATATATGTAAAATATATAAATAAATAATATATTTATAATGATATTGTTTATTTCATGTTTTACTATTTTTCAAATTTATTAAATCAATCCTAAATTTGGAAAAAAAACTATTTTATGAAAATGAGACGATAAAATACTAAAATAAATATACAAAAATACACTATTTATTTAATAAATAAATAATTTACTTGGTTATTTAATGTTTAACTAATTATATTATTATAAATATTTGATTTATTTATTTATTTTTTAAAGAAACAAACGATTTTATAAACATTCAACTATACAATAAACAATAAGATAAATATTTTATAAAATATACTATTTATTTATTTGATCTTTTGCTAATATATATAAAGTTATTAATAACTTTATATATATCAGCAAAAGATCAAGTAAATAAATAGTATATTTTATAAAATATTCATCTTATCGTTTATTTATTTGAAAAATAAGTAAATAAATCAAATATTTATAATAATATATTTTTTTTATTTACTGCTTAAAAATTTTTCAATTTATCAACTAAATAGTAAAATATTTTTTTAAGCGAACTACTTGAAACAATTAAAATATAAAATAAATATTTCAAAAATGTACTATTTATTCAATGTTTTACTGATATATATATATATATATATATATATATATATATATATATATATATATATATATGTATATGCATATACATAAATACTAGACTGATTCAAAAAAAAAATTCTTTTTTTTTCCTTCGGGATTCTCGTGCTATTGTTGGGCAGTAATAAAAGAAAATTTCTCTAAAAAGATGGGCGCGGTCACTCAATTTTTAGAGGTGGCTATCTCGACTTTTTTGTATTTGAATTTTTTTTAACGAACGTATTGCATTTAAGCATAGTCACGGCTTCGGGTTCCGGATAAAAATCACATCCAGCAGCTATTTCGTAACAAAAATAAACTCTAACAATTTGAAAAGATTGCAATATTCACAATTTAAATCCAGGTAGATCAATAATGGCGTCTATACTACTCTCTTTATTCATGTAGATTTATTTATACGCATTAACATTTCGCACTTTTTACGAAAAATTAAATTTTAAGCTTTTATTCATAAATCGTATATTTACATTTTCAAAATGCTACACTTATGTTATCTTCAAACTCATTTATATTTCTTCGCAGCCACTGTACATAAAATCGCGCATACCACTGCGCAAGTCACTGCGCATCCGTGGCGCCATTTTGTATTGGCGCAGCGCATTTGTAAGTAGTGTTGTTTTTTTTTTCAATGTGGCTCAAGTAAAGACAATTTTAAACAATGGCTCGGAAAAACGAAGACAAAATAATTTGGCTAATCGGCAAGGAAATTCCGAAAATAAGTACCCGTCATTTACCGTCAAATCGGAAAGTTTTCAGTTTGTTCTTTTACAAACATAAGAGAGAAAAACTGACCATACGTCGAAGTGCACACGAAACAATGAAAGAAGTTTTCGAACAATGGAAATGTGCTGAAATTCCAACGCGTAGATTGAACAACGCAATCGTGAAATTAATAAAACTCCATCTAGTCTGGAAAAAACTTTTAAAAAATCGGGTTGAAAAGAATTTGCCCTCACAAATATTGAAGGAGCGTAAATTTAAGAGAGATTTGGACAAACTGTTCAACGTTGCACATTTTCGTTCTGCCCAAAATGTTAACGAACTTGAGCGGTCATTTTGCTATCACACGCTCCGATTATTTCTCCATTGTGAAGGCAACTTCTTTTAAACCCGATTTTTTAAAAGTTTTTTCCAGACTAGATGGAGTTTTATTAATTTCAAGATTGCGTTATTCAATCGACGTGTTGGAATTTCAGCACATTTCCATTGTTCGAAAACTTCATTCATCGTTTCGTGTGCACTTCGACGTATGGTCAGTTTTTCTCTGTTATGTTTGTAAAAGAACAAACTCAAAACTTTCCGATTTGACGGTAAATGACGGGTACTTATTTTCGGAATTTCCTTGCCGATTAGCCAAATTGTCTTGTCTTCATTTTTCCGAGCCATTGTTTAAAATTGTCTTTAATTGAGTCACATTGAAAAAAAACAATACCACGATGCGCGATGTTATGCACAGTGGCTGGGAAGAAATATAAATGAGTTTGAAGATAATATAAGTGTAGCATTTTGAAAATGTAAATACATGATTTATGAATAAAAGCTTATAATTTAATTTTTCGTAAAAAGTGCGAAATGTTAGAGTTTATTTTTATTACGAAATAGCTGCTGGATGTGATTTTTATCCGTAACCCGAAGCCGTGACTATGCTTAAATGCAATACGTTCGTTAAAAAAAATTCAAATACAAAAAAGTCGAGATAGCCACCTCTAAAAATTGAGTGACCGCGCCCATCTTTTTAGAGAAATTTTCTTTTATTAGTGCTCAACAATAGCACGAGAATCCCGAAGGAAAAAAAAAATAATTTTTTTTTTTGAATCAGTCTAATACACATTTATATATATATATTACTAATGTAATATATATATATATATGTATATATTATATACATATAATATATACATTTATATGATATATAAATGTATATATCATATAAATGATATATACATTTTGATATGATGATATTATGATCGCATTATCATAATATATATAATATTATGATAATGCGATGTATGTTGAACGATTGAATAAATAAATAAATAAAACATGCACATTGAAGTAAACATATCAAAGCGGAAATGCTGACTAACATATAATGCAAAACTCAAAATTGTTTAGGCTCCAATGTCGCAGATATCGTAAAAACTGAATCAAGAGTTCCTTGTAAATCCATCGAATCCATACGTATTTTGCCCCGGCAAATTCGTTTTTAGGAACATTTTTCACGAAAGACAAGATACCCGTTAAACTTTTGCAGCCTCTTGCGCCCGCGCTGACTTTCAAGTGACAAGGTACAAATATCTCGAAAGATCGCAAGGACAAATTGAAAAAGTCGTTTTTCCCAATCTCGTGGTAATGCCACTATCGCCTCGCTGAGCCACCAGAGGGACGATAGCAATCGAGTTCGACTATTCCGTTTTTTTTCCGTTACTTTTTTACACGTTCGTCGTAGCGAAACGTATCTTTCTCCCAAATCGTCGTCCGAGAAATTTTTCGACCGTGCAACGATTATTTTCTTCCGCTGTATTCGTCGTCGTCGAAACGGCGTTTCTTTCCTTCTTTTTTTTTTGAGGTTAGTTCATCGCGATGATGATTGTTCGTTCGTCGCAACAATCGTGTTCGTTTTTTTTTCTCGTTATCTCTGTTGTCTGCTTCGTTACGTGCCGAGGCTACGCAGAGACGAGGAAGTTTCATTCGTCGACGAGTTCCCAGAGCATTAGAGCGGCATCGGTGCCACCGACGGTCACGACGTTCTGATCGTTGTAGAGAAAACGCGAGCAGGCCACCAACGAGCTGTAAACCTTCTCCTCGACGTATTCGGCTTTGGCGCTCGTGCACGGATAACGGAAGAGCCTAAGATAACCCTCGGCGTCGCCGCTCACCAGCATATCGTGAGCCGCCGAACGACTCGAGGTCGTCAATACCGTCGTCAATGGGTAATACCTATTGTTCCACATACCTGCGAATGTTCGAGATATCGCCAAAATTCGAGCGTTAGTTACAGCATTTTGCTGTGAGAATGGAGTTTGGAATTGAAGGATTGCAAATGTTACTATTTTTTTTGTCACTTTCGGATGGCCGAAAAATTATCGGTCGATAGTTTCAATGCAAAGAGTTCCGAGCTTCTGGTTTGCTAGGTAACATTTTTACGGTTCAGAGGACAATGGTTCGGTTTCTTTTGTCGAATTGATGAATCGAGAATGGTGAAAGGAGATTTGGGAGTTGGGTTTTTTGCTTTATCGCAAATAACTCGGTCGAAAATTGAATTAAGGGGTTAGGCTACTCTAAAGGCCGAAAAAATAGGCTTTTGGGGGATTTTTTTTTTCAGAAAAACTACAAAATAAATCAAGATTACAAAAAAGCGTGTTTATCATACATATCAGTGACTGTATACAATAATTTTTTTGAAGCGATTAATTTCAAAATGGCGGCTGTGCAGCGTTTATCTCAAAACTGCATTTTTTAAGTTGGCCGGAAACATAACTCGGACAATTTTCAACCGATTCGCTTGAAATGTTGAATATATCTTGAAAAATACATTGTCTATGGAAGTACGTAGGATTTTTTTCTTTAATTGCATAGTTCATTTGTCATCAACAATTATCTGACGATTTTTTAGGCAAATTTTTCACTTTCTAAAAATTTGCCAAAAAAATCATCAGATAATTGTTAATAACAAATTTACTATGCTATATAAAAAAAATTCCAGTACTTCCATATACAATGTATTTTTCAAGATATATTCAACATTTCAAATGAATCGGTTGAAAATTGTCTGAATTGTGTTTCCGGCCAACTTAAAAAATGCAGTTTTGGGATAAACGCTGCACAGCCGCCATTTTGAAATTAATCGTTTCAAAAAAATTATTGTATACAGTCACTGATATGTATAATAAACACCCTTTTTTGTAATCTCGATTTATTTTGTAGTTTTTCTGAAAAAAAAATTCCCAAAAAATCTATTTTTTCGGCCTCTAGAGTGGCCTAACCCCTTAAGGTAGTCCTATCGCTTCACACTAGTCATACCACTGATCATACTTGAGACTTGTACAATTTATACTTAAAACATATGCAAAAAAAATTGTAATAACTAAATTTTCCTTGTGCAAATTGTTTAATTAATGTTCACATTTAATTAGAAAAATTAAAAAATTGTTATTCCCACGATACGTGCAGTATTTATAGGTTTGATATTTGGCAACATCGGTTCTATCTCCGTCTCTTATTACTCAACCAGGCGAGTTTAACCGCCATGCTTTTCAACGTCGATCTGTCAAAACAATGCCAGGTGCGGGAAATATAAAGCATTGTATTCGGGCCACGACTGGTAAGAAGCGTGGAAAATTTGTGTGGGCGAAATATGTCGGTTAAAAATGAAATATGTGTGGAAATTCGAATGAGTGAGATGAGGTTAGGACTACAGTCAGCTGTTGCCTTGCTGTCACGTCTCTTTATCGTAGTAAGTGGTAATAATTCCAATACCGGAAGTTCAAATCAAACTTGATATTACATAAAAATTAGGTCAATAAGCGTAATTTTTTCTGAAAGCACTGGATTACTACAAGTGTTAAGTATGTAAATCTGATTATTTTTAAGAATCTGACGGATTCCCACTATTCTATACACTTTTGTAGCGACCGGAAATTGGGTTTCTGTATGTCGTCTCGGAATTCCTTCACGAAGATACGCAATTTTAATATTTCTTTTCTCTGTAATTAGGTTGATAAACGACCCTGAATTTGCACTCAGACGATTATTAATATATTTAGTGGAGCTCAAAAAAAAATAAAAATCCTATGGATTGAAGCCTGGCGATAGGACTACTTTAATGGGCAGTTTGGGTGCTAAAAAAGTCATAGATTCAATTATAAGCGGAAGATTTCTTTTCACGGTATTTAATGTTCCCCTTATTTATTTTTCTCCATATTTACTGTTATTCCATATTTCGTTTTCTCCGTATTTACTTTTTTCATATTTAATTTTCCCCATTTTCAACTTTCTCTATATTTAATTTTCACCATATTCAATTTTCTCCATCTTTAACTGTCTCCATATTTACTTCTTTCCATATTTATTTTCCTGCGTATTTAATTTTCGCCATATTTAATTTTCTTCATATTCATTTTAAACTAAAAACAATCAACTATGAAGTTTCACTTATAGTCAGAGGATTTATTTTAGCTCGTGCTAACTTCCATATTTAATTTTCCCGATATTCAAGTTTTTCCATATTTAATTTCCCCTCTATCTACTTTTATTCCACATCTAATTTTCTTCATATTTAATTTTTTCCATGCTGACTCTTCCTTATATCCAATTTCCCCATATTTAACTTTCTCCATATTCATTTAAAACTTTGAAAAAATCCATCCGAAACTGACCACCGAAACTACCAAAAACTCTAGAGATCCTTGAATTTTACACACCAGTGTATATTTTTTGGCATGCATTTCGTTGGCATATATTTCGAATATAATTAAAATTACGTATAAATTTATAAAACGTATAAAATTGAAATAAAAGTATGACATTTTTGAAAAAATATATCAAGTGTAATTGAAAGTGTACAATTGTTCTAATCTACTGTTGTAATCATGTAAGAACTTACCGGATACCATGTAACCGACTGTGCAATTGTGAGTGTACCATTTGACGTCCTTCATCACGAGTGGACTCTTTTCCGAAGAAAGTGCTTTCACATCCCCTGAAGATTTTAATAATTTGCTTCATAAATCAATTGACCGAGGTATTTGTAGTAGACAAATTTGATAAACCACTATTTAAACAAACATAATGATAAATAATATTAATTAAAATGCATACATAATCATAAATAATAATACTCATATTAGTATCGTTAATAAAATTGCTATAACCTAATAACAGCAGCAGCAACAACAACAACAAAAATAATAACAATAATAGTATTCACAACAGCATTTATTATTTTTTTTATTATCGTTTACCCTAACAATAAAACAATATCGTATGCAAAAGTCAATTAAATTCCTCGACTCACAATAAAATCACGAAGAATCAAAAGAACAACTGACTGTGCGTTCTCATTCGCCTAATTGCAATTGCATAACGGTAGAACTTACAAAATACGAGGTCGTAGTCCTGTGTGACTGTCTGCAAGAACCTACTGTCGGAGCTCCAGTCGAGTTGAACGAGCGGTTGACTGCCCCTAATCTTGTTGCTCTTCTTGTACGAAAAACCGTCGCGAGACACTCTGAACAGATAGACGCTACCGTTTTGCGAACCCATTGCAACGATCTCCCCGGCTGTGGAGGAAATGCAAAATGGATCGAGATGATGAGCACCCGAAGATCGATTGAAATGGAAAGAATAAAAGAATTGGCGAATATCAGAAATTCACGAATGATGGAGAAAAAACTGATTTTATTTAGATCGTCAGGTATGAAAGGCATAAAGAAGCGATAAAAGTGCTGGATGGGTCAAGGCCGAAGTAACGGGTATAAATTCGTGTGCGAATTTAACAATTTTTTTTCGTATGAAAAAGTGATTCACTTATAAAATTTATTACACATCTATTTAGTATGAATATCAAGCTGTTATAAAAAATATATATGTCTATTTTTTTCGATGTACAAAATGGCCGACTACTCGAAACTTCTCGAAACAGCTTTTTTCCAATTGGCTCGACAAACAACTTCAACAATTTTCACTCGATTCACTTCAAATTTAAAAGTTATGTCCCTAATTGCATTTCGCAGAGAAGTACGTACGGAATTTCTGATTAATCGAAAACTTTTCATTTTATGAGCAGTTATAACGAAGTTTTTCACTGAAAATTCATTTCTTAAGTTCAAATACCTACAACTTTTGAATAAAACAATATTTTTTAAATTACGTACGTACTTCTCCAGGTATTCTAATGTAGATTGACGAGAATTTTTGTTTTTTGTCCTAGGTAAAAAATTGTGGATGCTAATTGTCACATCGCGGAGCTCCAAAAAAAAAGATAGAAGAAAATATTAGTAGCCGGCCGTTTTGTATATCGAAAAAAATATATATATATATATTTTCTAACAGCTCGATATTCATACTAAATAGATGTGTAATTAATTTTATGAGTGAATGACTTTTTCATGCGAAAAAAAATGTTATTTTCGCACATGATTTTATACCCGTTACTGTGGCCGAACGCCTTAATGCGAACGAGGAAGTTTTGGTGGTCTTGTGAACTTTTGTCAGACATTTATATACGTCTAGAGGATTAGTATAATTTTACTTCGAATGTTTACGTTCGTAGTAAATAGTAAATAGCAAATAGTAAAAAGTGATTGAAACAACAACGTAAGAGTAAATGAAAAAAGAGAAACGAAACTCACTCGGATTGTATCCGATACACGAGAGAGGCGACCCGCAGACTCTAAGAGTCGCGACCGCGGCGCCAGTGTCGGCGGCGAGCACAAGAAGATGGCCTTCCGAGGATCCAGCGGCGAGGGCGACGCCGAAAGGATGAAAAGCAATGCAGATGCACTCAAAACCGACCTGCAATGAAAATCTCATTTTTGCCGGTCCCCCGTGTCGAATTAAAAAAAAACAATATAAGGGCAAATGCTCGGTCACCCATCCGAGTATCGGTCCGGGCCAAAGTTGGCGAAAACGGAAGATTGCCGGAGTCGCAGACCGATCGCTCGGCCATTACTCGGTAGGTTTGAATTTTTTTCCAATTACTCATTGAATTTCTAAAAAAAGGGTTAAAAAATGGACCTGTGTTGTCCAGAGAAGCTTGTGCCTTCGCCAGAGTGCGATATTCTTGTCGTGACCGGCAGTGGCGAAGACTTCGTCGTCGGGATGAACGGCGAGACCCCAGAGCTGTCTTCCATGACCGAAGACCACCTGATTGAATCTCCTCTGTAGCGAGCCCTCGACGATGTTGTTTCTCGTCGTACCCACGTAAATGTTACCGTCGTTTCGACCCGGACGCTGCGGATAAATACTCCGCACGCCTCCGGCAGTTTCTGGCAGCTGCGAAAACATCGAGAATGTAATAACGATGCGAAAGTTTTCGTACTGAACTCTAATTTGAGAAGAAAAAAACAACTTGTGTCTATATGAATATACTTATTTCTTGTAAATATTCCGTAAATTATTTCATTTTTTTAAATCAAATATTTACTCTTTTATAAATGGATTTTTTTATTTATTGAATTTATTTTTTATTCAGTAAATGTATTTTGTATTTAATCATTTTTATTCGATGAATGTATTTTTTGGTTTTATTAATTAATTTTTTATTCAACTAATAATTCTTTTATTTCATGAATATATATTTTTTGTTTAATTTAATTTTAATGATAAATTTGAGTGCAACTGGATCGGATTATTAAGAATTAACGGGAAACGAGCGAGAACTTTATTATTAAATTGCTGCTGAATCTTTTTTATATGCTACTTTGTATTTCGCTTTTTGATATGCGAAATGTTGAATGCATTCAATGTGTGTTGTTTATTTCTAGTGAAGACTCCACAAATAATTAAATTTTTTTATTGAATATTCACGATTTTAGAATGGATTTTTTCATTTATTAAATTTACATTGTATTCGAAATATGTTTTTTCATCTTAAATAATTCAATACTTTAATGAAAGATATATCAATTGATTTAGAAAATACATTGATGAAGTAAAAAAATTAATAAATAAAATTAAAAAATTCATTTATTAAATAAAAATTTGTTATTTTTAAACAAATTCTGCAGATTATGTTTACGTGTCGAATTTTTCCTCGAGTCAATCAATGTGAGTAAAAAGTGTCGCTGTCTCAATACTTTGCAAATTATGAAGCATATAATCAAGCGCCTTGCATGCACACGTAAAGTGGTTTTGATGTCACGATTTTTTCGATATCAAAATAGGGTATTTGAATATTTGCATATGGAAATTTGTTTTCGACTAGCTACTGTGCATTTACCACCTTAACCCCGATCCTGAACGCGAGAAAAAAAAATTTCTTTCGTCTAGCTACTGTGCATTTACCACCTTAACTCAATCACAAGAGCGAAGAAATAAATGTCCGCTTTACATCATCACGAATCTGTCTCGTTCCTTTCGTTTTCTCTCCTTGCTTTATCGTTACACACGCGCGATCGCGGGACTGTGCAACGAGTTTATCGCACGTGCGCGGATAAGGTCTTAATACACCAGCGTAACTTCATGTGCATATATATCCGAAGTCCGCCGTGAATTACGGAGACGTTGCAATTCTTAACGCGAGAATGTCACGAAGGCCATTACCCATCTAGTTTCATTTTGCCGCGACTACGGCCACTTTGACTTACTTAATTTTTTTTTTAATTCTACGTTCTCCCTGTACGTTTTGTTCATGCGATCAGAAAAACCAGCCGTTGTGTTCGTCCTATTGACGAGTAAACATTTGCAATCTCAATTTGACGTTCGTATCACGCTGATAAAAAAGATTTATCGAAATCAACCAAATGCGTTGATTTCGTTCTTTTTTCTTTGAATTAACTGTATTTTTCGTAAAATAAATGTTGAAAAAAAATTCCTCGACTGTTCCAGACATTTATTTACAATATACTTATTTATTTAAATAAAGATCTATTTAACATTGTTGAGTAATAAAAAATGTATATGCTTCTAATATTTTTGGTGTTTAGTATGATGTACGCAAAAAAAAATTAGTTGTATCGAATAAATGGATCTATTTGGATTGTTTATTTGAATTAACCAGCAAATTCATGGACGTAGTAGTACGCTCCGTGGCCGAAGTGTGGCGCAGGGCACGAGTCTTCTCCCGCCAGCCATTTGTACTCCGAGCGAACGAATAACCGAGTCCGTGATACGTATCGACACGAACCGCAATACGTATCGTACGCACCACGAATTTTGCTCAGTGTCGTTCGTGGTCAATCAAGTATATTCCGAGAGATTTGGCAATTACACATCTTGTGATAGCCACGCAAAAAAACATTGGTAATTATATAGTTTAGTGACTTTTCCTGAAAATATCCTCCAATAGTTTTTTTCACGATATATCACTTTTTTGTGGTGTAAATAATGATGTTCTGTTGGGGGGAGACGGTTTTTTGGGTTGCAGATTTATTTACGAAAAAAATACACTTGAAAAAATTGTAACAATTTGCGAATTTCGGGGCTTTCACTTATTTGGCAATTATTCGTTACATTGGTACATCATTGGTCATATTTTCCACGTTCGATCATGCAACAATTGAAAAAAAATGCGTGAAATTGTTCGCGGAAATCGATAAAGCGATGTAAATAAAGACAGAAGTAAGCGACGTAAATAAAGAAATAGAAGTAACGGCACGAACACTCATTAGGAATTGTCCTTGAAGTTTTGAAAATTCATTTTTTACTTAAAAAAACAATTCGTAGTTTAAAAATATGGGGGAGATTACGATTTCCGGGGCGACAAGATTTGGATGCAAATTCGTATGGTATTTTTTTATTATAAGACTTTTTTCAAGAGTGATAAAAATCGAAAATCTACTCTTAAAGGGACCAAACGAGGTATTGAAGTTCGAATAATTTATATTGCATTGTTCGGGAATTGGGTCAGGTTTGCGTTTGTGTGTGCGTGTATGTGTGTACCAGCAAGATTTAAAAGATGTGTGTGTGTGTGCCTCGTCCATATTAGGTGTGAAGTGAAAATCGGTGAGATCATTGTCCGATGCTTCTTCCAATTCCTCCTCGATCGTGATGATACGAGATCGTTTTGGTGGTATCACTTTTTCGAGATTCTCGCTTTCTACAGTTGGAGGATCAAATTCTTTCAAGAAGAAGCCTTCTGGTCTTATACCGTTAACTACGCCCGGGTATACTTTCTTAGCGTCGAGAACAAGTTGCATGATTTGGGTTTGGGACTTGGGAGCCGAGGTTGTCTTTGTATGCTTTTTCAAGGCATTGTATACTTTCTTAGCGTCGAGAACAAGTTGCATGATTTGGGTTTGGGACTTTGGGAGCCGAGGTTGTCTTTGTATGCTTTTTCAAGGCATTGTATTCTGTACTGGTAGAGTGCCATATATTGATGGAGTAGCTTCGGTATTCTGCGACATATTAGACTCTTTTTCAGCAACTTGTTTTGATTCTCTAAATCATTTATCGTGTTGATCGAATTATTATTGTTGACGTATTCTCCTTTGCTGTGGTCTGTTTGCAGATGAACAGTGTCCGTGCCGAAGATTTTCACAACACCATCAATCAAGGGGCTTCTTTAAGTGGTTTGATAATTCAAAACTGTCGGTGCGTGTGCGTATGAGTGTCGTGTACGTGTGCATGTGTGTGCGCGTGTGTTGGGGGGCGGTGTGTGTGTGTGTGTTATTCAAAATTTTGTGTAGGACCTTTTTTGTCTCTTGTCATTTTTCCGACAACTGCATATTTACCGAGATATTTTTAAAAAATGAAAAAAGCCAATATATATCGATATCTCGAAAACCAAGCGAGATATCGAAAAATTTTATTCTGCACTTTCGATTTCTTTCATCAAAATGCATATGAATCAGTCGTTGGATCTTGGCGCCCCGGAAATCCCAATCTTGCCAAAGATGGGTTCCCCCTGACATAACACCATTATTTATGGTGTCTTATAGTTGAAAATGGCAAAAAATAAATTTCAGCGTCATATTTAGGAAAAGTCACTAAACTATATAATTACCTTAAGGGGCTACATCTACCTAGAGGCCCGAAAAAACTTGCCAAATTCCGATTTTTTTTCTGGGAAACTGGGTGCCATTTCATCGATTGTCAACATTACTCACATTTTCTTGGTTCATATTCTGCGTACGAGTCTTAATGAAAGAAAAATTTTAGGTGGTTTTATTTTCAGACGAATCTCGCCGAAGCTACGCATCGCGCAGCCATACCTCCGCTATTTGTGAAGATTAATACAATTTTTAAAAAATACCATGCAACAACCAGAAGTAGTAATAAAACAAACCCTAAGTCTTAAAAATGGAGTAAAAATCTTTAATTAAAAAAAAAACATCCCGAAAATCAGCAATTTTTTTCTCCCCCTTAAACCACAATATCCCGCCTTAAACGAGAATAGGCCTCACGTACCTTGGTGTCGGTGATACGCTTGTAGTTCTGCAACGAGTCCCAAGCGGCGATCTTGCGATCCTTCTCGCCGCCCGACAGCAGGGTACCTTCGGAGAGCATGATGAGCGAGCTGATGCCCTTGTTGTGGGCCTCGAATTCCATACGGACGAAATACGCCCCGTCCGCGTCCACGGAATAGACCGTTATGAAACCGTCGCTGTCCGCCGTCACGACGTCCCCATCTTGCTCGAACTGTATGCTGGTCACGTGGGTTCGTGACGGCTGTCAACGAAACGTCAACGTACACGAGATTCGCGGATTTTATTGTGAATCGACAGGTATGGTTGAGCGTCAACTCACGGGCTTTATTATGTCGGTCCTCTCGAAGAAACCGTCTTTTCGACGGTTCCAGAAGGTCAGGTGTCCGCGGCCGTGCGTTATCAGTAAATTGTCATCGAGGGGATGAAAAGCAGCACCCGTCAAGTCCTCTTGTAACGTCTGCGAACAATCATTGCTACATTCGTATCTTATCCACTTGTAGATACTCCGCGTATCGTTTAAGGGGTCACTTTAGACGTTAAAAAAGGCGTTTTTCATGAATGTTTTTGATAGGTTTATATTATAGATGTAGATATGAAAGTTTTTGCACTTAATAAATACACTTTCGAAATACATTGAAACCATTTTTTAATCTATTCATGTAACCCAAACAAACTTTAAATGCTTTTTTCTCGAAACAGCATTTTTCGATGTCTTGTTGATAAAATCTTCAAAACCACTGAACCGATCCTTATGAAATTTTAACCACATATTCTTTACACCTATAGCTATAACGCATATCAAGGATTTTTTTTATAAGTGTTGATATTTACCATTTTTGGCCAAAAACGGCGAAAAAAACACTTTTTTCGAATAATGTCCGCCATTTTGTTATTTTTGCATATATCAAAAATCGTATTCCATGCATTATAGCCATTAACATTCTGAATCTAAAACCGTGTGATTTTTTTGTTTCGGATGATTCATCTCCGAGATTTCGTCAACAGCGCAGACCTACAATTTTTTAGGATTTTTTTTAACTATCATTTTCGTTTATAAACAGTGACTTGAATAAAAAATATTTAATGTATTTCTAAAGTGTATTTATTGAGTGTAACAACTTTTATATCAATATCTATAATACAAACCGATCGAAAAAAAATTATGAAAATAGCCTTGTTTGGCGGCTAAAGTGAGAAGACCTCTTAATATTTGTACAGTGGAAAAAAATAATTTAGACTGGGTAAATCGGTCATTGGGGGATGCCAAGGAATTGTTTAGTGGAAGGAATGAACGTGGGGTTAGTTTAAGAATGATTTATTCCGTCGAAGGAATTCTGATCAAAGTTCGTCGCTTGAGGCAATTCAAATTGAAGAGGAAGGTCCAACATATGGTGCAGGAAGCGCAGATTGAAGGTAAACTTATGATTACAACGATAGAACTGCTAGTCAAACTTTAAACGCGTTTTTTTTAAACTATGATTTAAATAGTAGCTTTGCCTTGAACGACATTTTTCTTCTTAACCTTTTTTTTCATTCGTTATTAACAATAATGATGTCATTTTTCTTCGCAAAGTCGAAAAAAAATCAACCATTTTTTTCTGATGATTGAAACTCGATAACGAAAAAAAGCTCAGTCAAGTCTTAACCAGTATTATATGTTTTAAGAAAAAACTGTTTTTTTTTGTTCGGAACAAGCAGGCGGCCAAAGTCAAGTACACCGTTGAGCCCCTCACGTACGAAAGCCCTTCACGAGATTATTTATAACTTCTTGAACCCTCCGCGGTCACCTGGGGTCACAGTGACCCCAAGAGCAACTTTAAGCCAAAATTACTACAAGTTGTCCACAAAACGGCATACGGTGGTTAGGGTCAAATATTGTAATTCTAATTATAATCTTTAACTTTAATTTTAATTGATTAACTTATGGGTTAGAGATACGGATGGAAAGAAGGAGGGTTTTGTAAAAAAAGCGAAAGCTGTACAGATGGAATAAAACTACTACTACTATAAGTAGTTGGCGGCTAAGGCGACTAGCCTGGCTTCTAAGGGTGCTTTGGGGTAGCCCTTTGTAAGGACAGACTGGGGTCGGACGTGGAGCTATTTTGTTCCTCAAACGATTTCTCACTTTGGAGCTATTTTTTCCTTAAACTATCATATCTCAAGAGTATCATCCAAAAGTTTTATGGAAAAAATAGAAAACTGCAAGAGTTATGATTTTTTTAAGTAAAAAATAACTTTTTTTACGCATTGACCCCTTACTGATTTTTTTCCGCCATTTTAAAATTTGATAAAAATATAATACCGAGTATGCCACATTCTCGAATGTTTAAACTAATGTCCTACATTTTTATGAGTCATTCGGAACGATACGATCAATGCGGCAATCGTTTGAAACACGGCTGGGGTCATTGCGACCCCCCAGTGACCAGCGTGTTATAGCCAGAACGTGTGGCGTCGAAGGGTTAATTAATAAATTTGAAAATTATGAAATTTGGTACACAACTTTGTTAATGTACGTACAAATAAACCTCCAAACAATTTTTCAATCTTAATTTTTCCTTCAAAATAAAAAAAAAAATCCTGATTCTCGGGGTCATTACAGTAGCCTAAACCCTTGAATAATTAAATTCGTTGTAATGCTTTAATCGCTATTTTTTTTCTGTACGCTTGTGGTCTGTAATGCGGAGTGAAAAAATTATAGAATCAATAAATTAAAAATGTTCTCACCGCAACTTTGCCGAGCAAATGACCCCACTGCCATTGCCACACCGACAGAATAGCTTCTCTACCGGAATCGACGACCAGCACGTAGCTCCCGCCGTTCTGCGTTGACAGAAAAAAATATTCACGAATCGATGTACACGCAATTGTTGTGCACATGGATAAATTCATATAAAAAATCGGTAAATCGGTATATCAGTATTAAGGCAAAAAAAAATAGAAATTTCGCATGAACGGAAATTTTGGATTTTGGGTCACTTTTATGCTCGGCGGTAATAATATTTTACGAGCTTAATGGGCCTGCATAGGTTTGAATTTTAAGGAATACGATTTTGTTTGTCTCATTTTAAAACCTATGGTCTTGACTTTAAATAGCAACAATGATTTTGTGAAAAATCCAAAAATTGACGGCACCAAATAGGCTAAAATGCGATTTGGCATTTTTTGTTTTGCGCTTTTCTCGAGACTATGTTTTATGAAACATAGTCCAATTCACTTCAAAATCGGGTAGAGCATACTTCATAACATTTCCTGTCGTATGACCGAATGATAATTTAATATGTTCATCCATTTGTTGATAACAAATGATTAAAGTTTTTTTTTCTTTCAAAGAACGAACTCTTTTTTCTTCCCATTTTCGTAATTTTCGAAATTTCATAAAGGGATCCGGTCGTACGGAAGTTTTATTATTATTATAAACCTATATTGGTTTCTTTTTTATTTCACAGACCCTAGTTGGCAGAACCATCTACACAGATTAGCCGTGGAGCAATGGCGACACTTTCTTCAAATAATAATAAATTCATTATTTATAAATATTTGTCTACAAAAAAAATAAAAACTCAACAAGACTATGTATCAATCGTGTGTAAAATTCCGACCTCGTCATCCCAATACTCTCATCCAAAAAAATATTGAAAATCGACCTGTTTTTTCGTCCCCAAGTTTATGCAGACCCATTAAGGATGTCCGTACATTCCCTAATAAAAGTGAGTTTTGGCGAGAATTTTGAGTATTTTGCGATGGGATTAAAATTTAAAAAAAAATCAACCACATGAAGATGCTAAGAACATTAATTTCTGGCACTAATAATGCAAAAAAGTTATAAGTAAATTGTTTTAAAAAAATTGTTCAACAAATGTTAACAACAAACTACTTTTTTTATATTATAAAATCAATTCGTAGATTTTTCTGAACATGTATGCATTTTTTTTCTATTTCCGATTTAATTTTTTGAATAAAAAAAAAAATGGATGAAAAGTCACAAATTTTCAATATGTTTTCGGAACAATGTTCCATATTAAATTCAAGAAGTGTCCGGGGTATTGAACGAACAGTGTCAGAGGTATAGCCTCTAGAAAATTCCAAAAACGGGATTTCCGAAATAAAGAGAACATTTTTTTAAAATCATATGTATTCAGAAAAGTATCATAATACATTTAATGTCACAAAAAAACAAGTTTACCGACGATTATTTAAACACATTTTTGTTGAAACAATTTACTTATAAATTATTGGCGTTCTTACTATTCAGAACCAATGTTCTTAGCATCTTTAATACGGTTGATGTTTTTCTGATTTTAATGTTATCGCTAAGTACTCAAAATTCTCACCGAAACTCGTTTTTGGCGTGCACCGATGAATGTGGCGATACCGATTATCTTCCCGACTATCCTCTAGATACGAACGATAAAATTCACAAAAAAAAACAAAAACGTAATTCATCGAAGATAATTTTTTAAAAATACTGACCAGTTGCGAAAAAGCGAGTGCCGAGACTCCCATCTGAAACTCCGTCATGCCGAAGACGTAGAGAGTCATAAGAGTCTCGGTCGACCATATGCGCACGTGAGGCTGAGCCTTCCTGTGTCTTCCGGCTCTTTGGCCGGAAGCAACGAGTTCCCGACTCGGATGAACCTCCATGCACGTTATGTCCTCGGTGTGACCGACGTAATGACGCTGGGCATTTTCCTCGCGATCGAAGAGTACAGCGACCGCGGCTACGTAGTACAAAAGTTCACCGCTCGGTAGTACCCACAAATTTCTTCTCGTGTCCGTGCCGCGATAGCCGTACACCCACTCGAGCTGGAGCTTCTTTTCCGGCGGCGAATTGTCAACTGGTGGCAAGTGCGAGGGTGGATAGAACGAACGTCTGAGACCCCGAATCGTCACTCTCACCGGCTCCTCGCGCAATACCTCTACAAGGCTGTAATCTGTTTCGATCATTTTCTTTTAATCGATACGCCGTATTGTACATAGGTCGAAAGACAAAAATGTTAATTACAAAGAAAAGAAAACGATTTTTGAAGTGGTTATTCATTTTTTCTTATATTGCATAGTTCATTTGTTATTAACAATTATCTGACGATTTTTTAGGCAAATTTTTGGAAAGTGAAAAATTCTGTCAGGTCTTTGTTAATAACAAAAAAATCCGACGTACTTCCATAGACAATGTATTTTTCACGATATATTCAATATTTCAAGTGAATCGGTTTAAAATTGTCTGAGTTATGTTTCCGGCCAACTTAAAAAATGCAGTTTTGAGATAATCGCTGCACAGCCGCCATTTTGAAATTAATCGCTTCAAAAAAATTATTGTATACAGTCACTGATATGTATGATAAACACCCTATTTTGTAATCTCGATTTATTTTGTAGTTTTTCTAAAAAAAAATCCCCAAAACGCCTATTTTTCGGCCCCTAGAGTGGCGTAACCCCTTAATATGTTTGGTTTTGTTTGGGTGTGAAACTGTTGCTGTCAGCAGACCGCCAGGTATATCTTCAATCGTAGTGTCGACCGCACACTTCGAAAGTTTGGCGACCCTTGATCTATTAGTTTGAAGTCAAGAAAGTAAAATGTGTCATTTCTGTATTTGCTTATTTATTTATATTTGTGCATTCGCTCGATGTAATAACAATGATAACAAAAGAAGTCAATTTGGCGATAAACTAAGAAAATACCATAAAATATAAATAAATTCGTATATAAAGAAAGTAATGAAAATAAGACAAGTATTATAACTATAGGTGAACTATAAGTGAACTTGAATTTAATTGAATTTGGTCATAAGCTTGAAAGCAATGACATTTAATTATAAAACAAACTTGAATTTAATTGAATTTTATCGAATTGGACAATAAACTTGAATGCAATTTGATTGAATTTAATAACAAGCTTCGGGTAAGGTTCCAAATCCCGCTCCCCTGCCGATCGAGCTGAAATGTTGTACAAACCTTCCTTTTAATATTTCAAGACAACCCCTAAAGGGATTTTTGGCGACGCGCAATCATTTTTGGGTTTGGGTTTGTTTGGGTATTTTTGGTTGGACAAAACGGAGAGCGCGATAACATATATAGGTATGAACGGAGACGTAGCAGATATAGATATAGTCGGCGCGCGTTAAAAAAAAACTTAAAAATTCAATATCTTGAAAGCTATTGCGAGTTGTGAAAAACCCCTTTAGGGGTTGTCTTAAAATATTAAAAGGAAGGTTTGTGCAAAATTTCAGGTCGATCGGAGGGGGGGATCGGAACTTTACCCCAAACTTGAATTCAATGAATTTAATAATAAACTTGAATGTCATTGAATTGAATTAAATAAAAACTTTACTTTAATTAAATTCACGAATAGGCTTGAAAACACAATGAAAATAAGATAACATAGTTTTACATATAAATATATCTTTCGATAATCACCGGTATATTGCCATTTATTTATTTACATTTAGATTGCTCTATTTTGAAAAATGGTTTTTCTTATATCAATTGCCTCTCCATCATAAAGGGTGTCTCAAAATGACTTGACATTTTTATTTATAAATAAAACTTATGCTTTATTTTAAAAGCACGTATATTTTTAATTGAATGTAAGGTACAAACATGGAGGTTATGGGTTGAACACAATATCCGATAAATGTTCCCTGTTCCCTGTTCGCTCTTTGGACAAACATTTCAATAACATTTTGGCATAATTGCGGACTAATTTCATTAATGGTGCGTCCAATTGCTTCCTCGAGTTCCGGAATGGTCTGTGGATTATTGGCATACACGTTTCCTTTCAGAAATCACCAAAGAAAGAAGTCCAATGGCGTCAAATCGCACGATCTTGGTGACCAATCCACATCGCCGCGACGCGAGTTAACACGACCATGAAACTTTAATTTAAAAACTTCTGCAATAACTGAATTGTTACGCCCTGTATTTGTGGTGAATTCGCCCTGAATTTGTGTAATTCTCCATGACTGAACCTCAATACTTACTGATGCCAGTTGTCAAAAATTATTACTCTATGTTCGCCACAACAAACGACGGCGCGCAATTTAAGATGTCAGGTAATTTTGAGCCACCCTGTATTATAGATTATTCGTATGAATTGTGTTATTTGTATTACTTGTATTAATATTTTTGTCACATTATTATAAATATAGAAATTGTATTAATATTGTTGGTACATAATTATAAATATTATAAATATTTTTGTCACAATATTAAAAATATAGATTGTAATTATTAAATTATAATCTATAATTTTGACGATTAATTTATTTTTAAGAATCACCAAGTCGATTCGAGCACTGCTCTTAGAAAATGAGCTTTTTTAGAGAAGAGAAAAAACGAAAAAAAAAACACGCTGGCAGGAAATTTTTTGTTTTCATGGCGCAACCGATCGATCTGTTGGTTTGTCAAATGTGAAAGAGACGTACCGTTAACTCGTACCTCGGCTTCGGGAGCGTACAACGCACGTGGTCTACTTTTGCTACGTGCGCGTCTTTGTCGCCCCATGTCCTCGACGGGTCCAGTCATTTGTACCGTAGACGGACCGCGCGATCTTGATCGTCTAGCCGGTGACGAGGCTATCGTCATGGCGCCGGCGCCTATTCCCATCGAGCTGCTGCCCGTCCCGAGATAAAACGTGTCCACGTCGGCGAACTCGTTTCTCAATTGGGAAAAACTTCGTACCTACGGGACGAGACGCACAAAAATGACGCGACGATGGAGTGACAGGGTGAAGGACGGGGAGATTTCGATATCCCTGGCACCTCAATTTGACCATTGGATTATAAAATAGGGCCGAAAAAAATACGAAGAACAAGACTAACTTTTTTCGTTTTGAGCCTTAGTTTTGGATTGACAGCGCTTCGAAGAAAAAAAAAGGAATTTTTCCAATTTTCGATGTAAATCGAATTTTTCGTGTGTTTTACATTGTTTGGGTTTGTTTGTTTGCGGGTGGGAGTCGAAATATCGATGGATCAATATTCGGATGGGCTGAAATATCGAATTAAAAAATGTCGAATGTTTGAATATAGATAGATCAATGTTCGGAGGGTTTATATAGTCGTAAATAAAAATTCCGAATACGAATATCTCGAAGTTGAAATATAGCGAAAAACAAAAACCGATTTAAAAAATATTGAGAGACATAATATCTAATTGCTTATATCAATAACACCAAATAATTCGAGAAGACGAATCTTCGAATTGTAAATATAGCGACGGTTCAAAAAACAGAAAGCATTAAATCGAACGGCCAAAAAGTCGAGTGGTTACAATAGCGAAGGGTCAAAATGTCGAACGGCCCGGATGGCGAAAACTTGTGATCGAGGCAGATAGCGTTAGCGGTCAGCCGGGACGGCATCCATACCATGTTCGCCATTTTTGCATTCGCCGTTTCGGACCATCGATATTTCGCGTCTCGATATATTGCTTTTCGCCATGGGCGGTATTACGAATATTAGATACTCGCTTTTTTCTGTTTCGGAGATATGGATGTTATAGATTGTTCCAATCTATATTTGTATGTCTCAAATTGCAGACGATCTGAATATACGTTTTCAGATAAATGAGCTCTCGAATAAATGATGCTTTGCTTTATAGTCATTCGATTTTTTCTTCAATCGAAACATAACATTTCGAATAATTAAACCTTCATTATTTTGAGAGTTCATAATTCTGTCGTTTCGAAATATTTGTCGATCTATATTTGGTCCTTCGATATTTGGATCCCCACCCTAACGTAAACCAGTTAAATCGCTTAATCAAAAATAATTCGTAAAATGGCCGGTATCTTCTAAAGGAAGCCAAATTCGCAATTTTTTTATTTTTACAAAAGTGTCTCTTTTGGGCCAGATTTAAATAATCCACGGTCAACTTAAGGCGTCAGAGATATCGTAATTCGTGTCTGGAGGACGCACGTGCGGCCAGGGCCTATACTCGGATGGGTGACCGTTCGCCGCGAGCGGGACGGCAGCTTTGCCGATCTTCCGATGGCGAACACAAATGGTTCGAAAATATACGCCGTCCGTGTGGATAATAACGTAAAGGTTTTCCCCAGTTTCCCTGTGCCCTGGTGCGCATCCGATATAGGCCTCCGAAGTAAATTGGTGTCGTGGTGGTGCCGCGCAACGGCTGCCGGTGGCAAAATTTGGATTGGCGCATGGCGGTTGAGTAAAATCGGCACAAACACGAAAGAGCTAGGCTTGAGCAAGCATCATCGATTGTAGATCTCACATTGTGAATGGAATGTGCATGTAAATAAAATGAAATAGTGTGATGGAACTAATAACGATTACTTGCGGATTTCAATGTATCCTCATGACTTCCTTTCGCCCTAAAAGCATATCTATAGGTATGTGACGAAGAGAATGTTAATGAAATTCCGTACATTGGCTGCACACAAATTTTTTTCTGCCGTACAACAAAATATCTGTTTAAATAATTGTTTGCATCGGAAATTTATATAAAGGATGTTGTAATATAGGCAGAAAACTTTCGATAGTCATCATGTATCGGACGTTCGCGAAATTGTTGCTGGTGAGAAAAAGACTATGATGGGAAAAGTTCTTCCTCAAGCACGCGTCAAAAATCCCAAATATTGGGTGAAACGCTGTTTTTACAACGTAAACATCACACTCGGTGCTGTCATTCACGCAAACACCTGATTTAAATGGCGACTGCCATACTGCTCTAGCAGACGAAAACCAATCCAAGTTTTGCCAAAACTCGCCGCAAGGGCTGCGCCACCAGAGTTACTTCGGAGGCCTATAGCAGCGCGTTGGAAAGTGGATTGGGCAACACTCCACACTGAGAGAAATGTATGGTGTTCTCAACCATATTTTAACTGTATCGTATACTTCCCTGAAGGGACAATAATATTTTATAGCCATAGTTACTGCCAAAAGTATAGTACTCCTTATTGATATTTTAGCAGTTGCATGAATTATCCATATATGTTAACCGCAACCACCAATCTTACAAACATACGTTTATTCTTCAATGCTATATATATATAGTAGATCTTCATAAAATGGATATTCCCTGATACTATAAAAAATTTACTTCCTCAAGATTCTAATAGTGAACTGAAATATATAAACATTGATTAAAAATATTGCCTGTGATTTGCGACGATGTTTATGGTGATTTGTACCATATCATAAGATACGACCTGCTAAATGCACAGTAATGTGTGTCCTACAAGAACGGAAGGTGAGCTACAAGAAGAGGTGCTGAACTGATATCCTATTTTTGCAATGCATCAAACATACTATGTAACAGTTTGTGAGACATGCGTAGTTCGTAAGGGGTCTTCTCATTTTAGACGCTAAAAAAAGGCTATTTTCATGAATTTTTTTGATAGGTTTATATTATAGATATTGATATAAAAGTTGTTACACTTAAGAAATGAACCATCAAAATACGTAAATAAATTTATTATGTGCTTATGTAACCTAAACAAACTTGAAATGCGTTTTTCTCGAAACAGCGTTTTTCGACGGCTTGTTGATAAAATCTTCGAAACTACTGAACCGATCCTTATAAAATGTTAACCACATATTCTTTACATTACAGCTATAGCGCATATCAAGGACTTTTTGTTAAATTTTTTGATATTTACTATTTTTATATTTACAAAAACGGTGAAAAAAAACACGTTTTTGTGTTGTTTTTTCGAAAAATTGCGCCATTTTGTTATTTTTGCATATATCAGAAACCGTATGATATGCGCTATAGCCATTAACATACTGAATCTAAAACTGTTTTATTTTTTTTTGTTTCAGATGATCCATCTCCGAGATTTCATCAAGATCTACAATTTCAAGCAGACCTACAATTTTTAAGCAGACCTACAATTTTTTAGGAAATTTTTTTACCTACGATTTTCGTCTATAAGTAGTGACTTAAATAAATAATAATTTTTTTTAAATGTATGAAAAGACCCCTTGAACTATTGTATGAAACTATATATTGATACTAAATGTATGAAAAGACCCCTTGAAACTATTAAGTTGCGGTTGCTCGGACTGCAAATGATTCACGTCTTCGCTATAAATAAACTTTACTATAGTTTTTTCCGAATAGTCACTTTTCATAAGTTCTTCTAACGAATTGAACTAAAAAAACGTTAATATTAACCATATGAATTGTAGAAAGTCGAAAAGAATAGTAAAAGTTTCACTGAACAAACCTGAATGTACAGTCTACAACATTAGTATTTGTACGCCGATTTTGTTATAGTACTAAATTAACCATATCTACACTGAGAAAAAAATCATTGATCCAAAATTATTGGTGTTATTAAATGAAATTTCGTTGATTCAATTGTAAAATTGTTGGTGTAAATAATCGAATTTATTAGTCCAAACAAAACGCTATTGACTTGAATAACATGATAAATTCAAAAGTTTTTTTTTATTCAAAAGATATATTGTTAGCCGAGAACAATATATTATTGAAACTATCTAAAAAATTATCGCGAACAAATTATACAGTTTTGAATTCATTTTCTGCAACGAACAAGAAAGCATTCAATTCATAACATGAATATTGTTGATTCGAGTAGACAAAAACATTGAATTTCGCTCGTTTGATTCAGATAAAAATTCTATTGAGTAAATATGTTCTTTTATTTTTTTTCACCATATCCGATATTGATTTCCAAGTACATTATTCGTTAAAATATTAATATTTTATTTTGATTGAAAAATATTAATCAAATGTCTGAATTGGTTAACAAATTATGCGAAAATAAAATTTGTTTCTTGCGCATTTGATTGAAAAAATTCAACAAAATCATGGCCAAGCGCCACCGAAATTATAGGTGTGAGGGAACCCGTAGTTCTCGGCGTAACCGCTAGAAGCCGCACGCGCGCTCGTTTCTCGTAAGCGTAGCGCGAACTGCAAATCTACTTAAACGCTGGAGAAACTCTAAAGAGTATCGCTTCTTGGCCTGTGGCTAAGATCAAAGTGTAGTATCTGTTTTTATCAGTTGAATGTCTGATATTCTCTCCACTATTATCTTGGATGATCATTCTAAAGCTCACTTTTTATTTAAGATTTAAAACAAATTGAAAAACTTACGTCCCATGGCATATTCGTTTCGATGCAGTAAAGAAATAATTAATTCTATTGATTATATTTTTGTAGGAAATAAAAAATGTTGTAGCAACCGCTTAATTATTTCATCCATACATTTACGGTTTGTACATAGAATTATTTCAATAGAATATAATTCTTTCAATAGAATATAATAATTTGAAAGATAATGTAGATATTCAGAGAACAGAAGAGCTTTTTGAAATAAAATAATGTGTTATTCAAATCAATCACATTTTCCAACATTTTATAGTATTGTAACAATCTCATATATCGGTGGCACTCCCGCAGCAGCACATTCATTTGGATCAACCAATATATTTTTTTGATTCAATTGGTTTTTTTTCTCAGTGTATATTGTCAAGCCTTCTACAATAGTGAATAATCATTTCGGGGATAATAGATAGTCAAGCACGTCACCCACATCGCGCATTTAGGTATACTTTTCGCTCATAGTCGTGTTAACAATATTATAATTGCGGTGTCAATAAACTATAACGAATTTTACTATCCCCTCTTTTACCATGGGCGTTTGTTGGAAATACCATGGACTTTTCTCTCAGTGCTGGGTCTTTCCTTACGACTTAGTAGAGAGACACGGTTGGAGGGCAAAACGTGGGGAAAAAATGGGATTGTGAAAGCCTACGAGCACGAAGAAACATTGGAAATGGTAAATTAGTTAAGAGGTGATAAATTTTCCACCAGTTCGAATGACATGAATTGCCGGGAGTGTTAAAATGAGAAATCGTCGATTTGCTCGCGTGTCTGTGAACAAAAAGTCCCCATGTATCCTCGCTACTATATATGGGCATCTATATATGAGATGCACACCCTGACGAGAAAATTTTCAATGCTCGTGCACGTGGAAATTGACCAATTTGTAATTCATATGCGCTCGTGACCTGAAAGGTAGATGAATCTCTGACCTTTTTCTATCGGACTCCAACACTCGATGATGGCCCCTTTTTAAGATTTTTTTTCTTACGCAACTATCTTCGACCTGCACGACGCTTCTTTCTTGCCCCAGGATTTACGTGGGTGCATAGTTCAAGAGCGATTCGTTTTCTGTTCTTTTCCGCCTTCGGATATCGACGGTCTCATAACTCGCGATGCTATGCTGTTAATTGACCTGTCGATACGCTGATATTTCACGAAGCACGCCCGCGTCCACGTCATCAAGGCGGTTTCCCACGCGCAGATTTTTTTTATAGATCCGAGATACCAGTGGAATTCGTTTTGCTCATTTTTTTATTCGATAGGCCACTGTGGGCGCCTCGGAGTAAAAATAGGGTTTCCAGCAAAGTTCGTGGCCAAAGGGGAGAGTAATTTGGAACGATTGATGCTGGGCCCCACTCACGGGAAAAATAAAAGATTCGGGTCACGAAGTTTTGGTAATTTTTAGGCAAACATTTGCCTGATTTATTTTTATTTTCGTATATCATGGGTGAACGTACTTATGAATAAATCGGTATAATTTGAAAAAAATTGTAAATAATCGTCGAACCCGCAAGGGTGTACGTTGAAACTCAGAAAAACGAATTTTAAGAAATATTTGAACAACTATGAATAATTGGCGGAATTATTGGCGTGGATGGTGTCAAACAAAAAAGGCAATTTATTCACGAATCATATCGCATTGGCTATTGTCCGACGGAGCCGATTTTTCGAAGTTTGTTCAGCAGATAAAAACACAAGGGCGTGATTTTTTTTTTACGTTTCCTGGCAAATTTTATTATTATTATTATTGTTTATTATTATTATTAATATTTCGTTAACAAATAACATTGCTTAAAAAATTGTTCGTCAGACGATAAACGGTACGATATAGAATTAGCGAATAACGTTCGTTGATTTTGCATGCCCGCAATAAATAACTTCCTCTTATTTCTCATATCACCTTCAAATTTTACAGACATGTTGCTCAATACCGATACCAATTATATGCCGAAAATTAATAAAATCGCGCAACCAGTTTGTTCGTTTGGGTTATTCTTAAAATGCCCACCGATTTTTGGGACTCCACTGACAACGTGCAGGATTAACGTAAACTAGAGCCGAAAGTGAAGGTGTGAAGGCTCTAGGGCAACGAAGAAGAGGGAGGCCCCCAATTGCTTTTCAAAGGAGACGAAGTTTTCTTTTATAGTGTTTAAATAATTGATTGTGAAAAAACAAGATGCTCTGAAACAACTTACGTTGTTTAAAGTTCAGAAAGCAGCCGTTTCCTGACATCACCTAAACTCGATTACAATTATAATGTTTTTTCATTTTTTAATGTGAATACATTTTTTTACTATGTTATATATTAGACACATGGCGTGGACTTGCCAATTTAAATGTTTTTCTCTTTTCGTTCAGTTGTGGAGGCCCCTCTAGTAAAAATCGCTCCAACCTTTCTATGAATTCTTTTAGACATTTACAACCTCAATTTGTGAAAAAAAGGCTTCGAATAATGATAAAAATGAAGAAAATGCAAATGAAAACAATGCAAATTTCGACGGCATGTGTTTTCCATTATTTTTAACAGGAATACTGTAAAATGGGGTTACTTTGAACAATCTTTGGAAGTTTCTTGAGGATAACTTTTAACATCCTAAATTCCAACTTTTGCTCCAATAAAACAATGTGTCTTTCGACTATCAAATGTATGAGAAAGTCAAGCCCCCCCCCCCACAATTTTATACTTTCGAAGTGTCAAAGTAACTTGGTGTGTGGGTTTTTTTTGACAAGGCATTGAAATGCAACTTATGTAAAAAATTAAGGGTTACTTTGACATCATTCTGATAAAAAATTAAATATTGTATCCATTATACATGGAATTAAATGAAAAACAACAACTTTTTACAATAAAATTGTCATCTTTATGAAGGAAACATTTTACATCAAAATATCAAGTACCCGAATAGAAATTTCTTAGGGTTAGCCTGATCAGGATCAGGCCCCGATCGGAGTGTGATACGGGTAACACCTATTACGGACATCCTGAACTGGCCTCGATCGGGCCGGAAGTATTTAGGCCCTAAATCAGGCTATACTAAAATGGCCCTACTAAGGCCGTCCCTGATAAGATCCTACTAAGGCTTTCCCCGATACGGCCCTACCAAGGCTTGCCCTGATAGGCCCTACTAAGGCTTTCCATGATAGGGCCTTACTGAGGCTGTCCCTAATGTGGCCCTACTGAGGCTTTCCCCGATAGGGCCCTACCAAGACTTGCCCTAATAGGCCCTACTATGGCTTTCCTTGATGATGCCATAAATAGGCTTGCCCTATAACTGCCTCAGCAGTCGATAGATGCACATAACCTCTTATTTTCCACATGGAAACTTCGATTTTACAGCATCGTAGGTTCGGAGTTTCGATGCATTCCTGAATTCTATTAAAAAAAAGGTGCTATGGACTGTCACGACAAAAAACGTTATGCAACTCGGATGCGCGTTACAAGATTTCGACAGCTTTGTAAGGCGAAGAGAGAGAGAGGAATTATATACACACACACACACACACACACACACACACACACACACACACACAAGGTTAAGTTTAAAAAATATATAGCATGTTTTAGTTTTAAGGCTTTCACGGCTCTTTATGTAATGAGAAGAGTATGTGGCTTCCGGATGGAGGCCGTGTTGAGGATCAGCGTTGTGCCGACGTTTCGCAAACGTTACAGTCTGCATCATCAGGGCTGAGAGCTCCGATACTGAAGCTCTCGTGTCTCAGGTATTCCTTATATAGTTGCAGTCATCGTTCTGGATCGCTGCACCAGCCAATCAGATGTTTTAATTGATCAGCTGGTCAATTAAAAAACCGGGAGGACGGTGTGCCAAATAGGATTGACGTGATATCCTCCATCTCTGTTTAGATTGTCCGGATGTTTTCGGATTTCCAAGCCTTCTCGGTGTTTCCTGGAAAAATAGCTGTTTGATGGCGGCCAGGCTTTGGGCTTTGTCGAAGTGGATGGCATGACCAGTCTCCATCCAATGTTCGGCCAGCGCTGATTGTGTAATATGGCCATATTTGATACACCGTTGATGTTCTTTGATCCGTGTACTGATCTTCCTCCCGGTTTCTCCTATGTACACTTTACCGCATGAGCAGGGTATCTTGTATACTCCTGGTGCACTTAATGGTGGTCTTTGGTCTTTTGCGCTCGGAATCACTTGTGCTAGTTTCTTCTGAGGTTTGAAGATGACTCGCACGTTATGTTTTCCAAGGACCCTCCCTATGCGATCGGTTATGCCCTGAAGGTATGGAAGGGAAGTTGTTGCGGTTATTTGTCCTTCATTCTCCCTATCAGGTGCTGTAACCGTTTTCGGATCAGCTATTTTTCTTTTTAGATTTTTTATCGTTCTTTCGATGTTGCCTGGCTTGTAGCCATTGTCTCCTAAAGCTTTTCGTAGGTGTTCTAGTTCAACCTCCAAGCAGCCTGGTTCGGAGATCGCTAGAGCTCTGTAGACCAGAGAGCTTATGACCGACTGTTTTTGGGAAGGGTGGTGATGGGACGTAGCATGGAGGTATCTATCCGTATGCGTTGGCTTCCGGTAAACTTTATGGCCCAAAGTGCCATCGCTTTTCCGTTGTACCAGTACATCCAGAAAAGAGATTTGATTTTGCTGTTCTATCTCCATGGTGAATTGAATATTGGGGTGCTGGGAGTTGAGGAAGGTTAAGAAATGATTGAGGTTTTTTAATTGACCAGCTGATCAATTAAAACATCTGATTGGCTGGTGCAGCGATCCAGAACGATGACTGCAACTATATAAGGAATACCTGAGACACGAGAGCTTCAGTATCGGAGCTCTCAGCCCTGATGATGCAGACTGTAACGTTTGCGAAACGTCGGTACAACGCTGATCCTCAACACGGCCTCCATCCGGAAGCCACATACTCTTCTCATATAGCATGTTATTCGATAAACCTCTTTAATTGTCACAATGATATTAACTAATTGATATACTTCATGCGATACAACAAATAATTATAGGAATTCATTTGGTCTCTTATGCCATATCTGGGACCAAGATCTTACAAGCACTCGGTAGCATACGGGCAGCGTGCCTAGCTTTGGGTAGGTAGGTACGAGGTTCGATTCCCGATAGGCGAAATATTTTCTTCGAACAAAAACATTTCAGCAGGCCAGGAAATGACGGATTATGATAGAAATTCATTGTAGTGGAACTCTAAATTGAGTGGTTCCATTCCATGCTGGATTTTTAAAATATTATATGCATTTCTTTCTGATCAGGCAACCTGATAGGGGCCTGATCAGGCAACCAGGTCAGGCCCATATGTGACACAACGTTACATTTCCTAGTAGGGCCCTTTCAGGCTGCCTTATTAGTGCCCTACCAGGGTAGTCAGGCAACCTGATCGGGCCATGATTTGGGCCCCATCAGAAATTCTACGCGGGTACCTAGGGTACTATTATAGGCACGTAATCAATCTTATAATTATCATTGAGATCAAAACCAACTTGAGCAACATTGCAATCAATTTTACCAACATTATAATAAACTCGAACAACAAATTTGAGGAACAATAGAAAAAACACGCGGGCTCGCTGCGCACACATTTAAACCGTATTTCGGCGCTCTATTAAAGTAGCCCCAGAAACTATCAAAGTTACCCTTAATGTCACTTTCACCCCGTTTTACGTTACGCTGTGAAACGTTATTTTAAAAGTGCTCTATTAAAGTGAGACAACTTTTTTTCCTTGTCAGATTTCTATAGTATTTTCACCAAGTGTTGCGTTCCATGTGTCAGCAAATTTCACCGAAAAATTTGAATTGTCGGAGCCCCTCTTTTGCTGAGGCCCCGGCGCTTCAGCCCCTGTTGCAGTATCGCGAAATGGTTCTGGCGGCTTTCCCCTAGACCATCGCTGGTTCCCCCTAAAAATCTCCTAAATAGCGCCCACCCAGTCATTGGCCTGAGGAGTACTGTAAATGAAGGGTAGTTTTCGCGATTGGTCAAATGTCGTCAAATAGCTGTTATTTAAAATGCATTTTCTACTTGTGTATTGAGTATGTTGTTTTGAAACTTGATTGCTGCGATCTGTGCGAATTATAGATGAAGATGAATACTTTTTTTAAAAATAGAAATAACTGTTGTAGTTAGGTGAAACGTACGGTCGGTGAAAACATTTATCGTGGTATGGTAATCTCTCTTTTAGCCTTGGAGGGGATTTTTTTTTTTTTTAATTTGCATATTCCAAGAATTCCGCTTTTATATTTATCTATATATTTGTTTATTATTACAATTTTTTACCTATTAGCCGAGTATATACTTCGAACTATTCTATAGTGTAACTTATACTCATTGACGATGGTCCATTCCAAGTCCATTTTACGTACTTTTGCCCCCTGCATACAAATTCACTATTAATTCCCCCGAAACCCTCAATTTTTATTAAAAAAATGTGGAAAAAATTGCTAAAATCAATGGTCCCTCTTTGAAATTCTGCCAAAAATTGAAAACTATCCGCAGCACGATGGACGAAGCGGCATTTTAGAGCGAAAACGATAACGAACTGAATGAGCACAGAGTGCATTCCCCATCAGATTGATATTTATTGCAATGCGGAATTCACTGAAACAAGAATAGCTAAATTTCGGCCCTAATTGCCAGGCAATATATCGAGGGTTTCAACATCGCTGTCATTTATATTATTATAAATATTCCCAGAGCTGAAACGCTTTAACATGCGAGCTGTCGGCGTAAGGAGAGATATACAAATGGTCGAGGTCGAGGATTTAGAAGCTATAAACATTCCGTCGACCGTAGAAGACCTACACTATGGGTCTGGTATCGATGATTCCACGTGAGTTGACTAATTTCATGATTTATTCATTCCCAAATATACAAACGCGTTTTTCTCAAAAATTTTGGCCCAAAAATCACTATTTATGTTCAAACGTCCGCCATTTTGTCTTAAATCGATATTTTCAAAATCGGCTATGACAAGTACTAGATTATAGTATCTAATTTAATAATCTTTTTGGTTTTTGTTTCAGATGATTTTTGAAGAAACCAGTGGGTACCGTATACGCAGATCTTTTTACGACGCTCCAAGGATCATACAATATCCTTGTATATTTTTGATATTTTTAAATAAAGAAAATTAAACATATTTTTGAATGTATATACTTTTATATAATTACAACCCCAATCCGAAATTTCAAATAGTTTTCCTTGAAAAAAAATCACAAAAATGACCTTTTTCCGGCTCCTAGGTGTATATCCCTTAAAGTCACAGCAATCAACGCTGAGCGTGGGTCGAACGTGCATTCCTCGACCATTGCGACCGACATTTCGTTTCGCAGCTTGCATGTGTTGGGTTTGAATGAACGTTTCGTTTGTTTGGGTTCATTTGTTTGCGTTCACTCGGAATCGATGCACTTGTGGTTGGTTTTTGTAAAACTTGTTTCGAGAAAAAAAAACCTCGGAAATTCATAATCCCCTAAAAATACCCTCACGCTTCCGAATTCACCCAAAAAATCTCCTACAAATGTTTTCCCCCTATTTTTCTCCTAACCCCGGTAAAATACCCCTAAATCTAGGAGGAAATCTAACCTGGCAACACTGCTCTCTTGCCCCTTCCCCCCCTCTCAAACCGGCCCTGATGTAACCCCAAACAAGAATCTCAGGAAGTTCCTCCGCGAAGCTGTACAGGGAGGTAACGAGCCTGCGGAAGTGCATCGTATCGCGTTAGGGTAGTGTTGCAGCGCTAAGAAGGAGGGAAGACGAGGTATATGCGTCGTATAGAGAGTAAGCGTGAGGTGGTTGCCGACCGCCAATCGTGCGGATTACTCTCCTCTGTACGTACATGCGAAAGGTGTTTTACCAGGCCGCGACCTTATTCTATCTCGAACTCTCTCACACACGCACACACCCGAACACACACACACACACACACCAACACACACACACACACACACCAACACACACACACACACCAACACACACCAACACACACACACACACACACACACACACACACACACACACACACACACACACACACACACACACACACACACACACACGCGCGCGCGCGCGCGCGCGCGCGCGCGCGCACACACACACCAACATGGTGTGTTGTTTGGCCGCGCATAAACGCGAGGTCCGAACGAGTGCGCCCGACCCGGATCGTCACGCCTCTCGTTCAACCCCCCGCCGCCCCTCTCTGCGCTCCAGAAGCCCCGATGAACCACCAAACAACCCTCCGCGCCACCACCCCCGCCTCGACAGGTCAGCCATGCATATTTATGAAAAACATTATTCAAACTGATTTTATATAAGGACGATGCCGCGCGTCTTCTCTCCCCCATTAGCATAAATAAATGATAAACTTTCGAAACGTAACTCTCGCACCCTCCAAGCTCCGGGCATGTATACATCGAAGTTCGAGGGTGAGACGATAGAGATCTGGTCACTTTTAATATATTTCACACCGTGAAATTTGTACACTTGACATTATAGAAAATAAGAGCGATAGTTTAAGGGCTGTCGCGGGTAATGCGATGGAAAAAGGGAGGCCAAGGTTTTGTACATAATTATATGGTTACTCGTTTGGCTCACGAATCCCGAAATTCTCGAGATCCTCGTGACAGAATGGCATCGACAAATGTCCCCCTTCTTGGCTACAAACTTCCGGCGTTTTATTTTTTTTTCTCTTTGGTCACTGGTCACACGTAATCTTCAAGGATCTTCCCTTCTGGTAGGGAAAATAACTTTTTAACGCATCTCTGGACGATAGGATATTTTTTGATTTGTTATTCGAGGCGAGTCATTTACGATTTTGCGTCAGGGGATGTTGAGAATTTTTTTCGTGGGATGCAAAAAATTGCCTTTTTCAAAAATATTTTTATTCGGTAGTATGACCTTTTGGCTAGATCCCCGGAAAATTTCATTGCAATATTCCTGAAATTGAATGAGCTACAGCTTGTAACAGTCGGCCGGGCGAGCGGTGGCAGCACCTTCGAATTTTGAACGCGTTTTTCTCGAAACACTGTTTTCAAAGACGGTGGACGTGATATCTCGAGAACCACTTGATGGATTATTTCCAAATTAATAGGAGGTACGAGGAGAAACATGTGAAAGTCGTTGACGATCTCACTTTTTTTAAATCGATCTTCATTTTTTAATAGTTACCTAAAAATGACGACGTTTTTCATAAATTTTGTATGCTCGAGTTTCAATTCGTCGCCACGTTGTTAATAAAAATGATTTTCAAAATCGACGATCGTCAACGACTCGTGTTTATTGTTAACTTGAATGACCCATTTGGTTTTCAGATTTCGGATGGACCGGTCAAGCTAGAGAGTGTCCACCGCCAAATATCGGGAAAAAAAACTCATCATGTGGCGGCCATGTTTTTGTCGTTTTTCTGTCATCTTTGGTCCTTTTTTTTAAGGCTCTCAATATATGTACCTTTGTGTTGAAAAATGAATATCTTTCTCACTAACCGTTTCCCAGAAAAAAATTCGGCGATTGGCCATTTTTTTCGGGCCTCTCGGTATATGTAGCCCCTAATTATGACGAGTAAGGCAGTGTGGACAAAGAATTTATGCGAAACCCCGATTCGACGAGAGAGAGAAGGTATTTATCGCAGTGGGTACTGCCAACATCGTCGATCGCTCGGGGACGTCCCTTTTCCCTTCCGCGCATCGCAAACGCCGCTCTCGGCCGATCGAAAAGACGTAGTACTACTGATACCCGACACGGTCTAACCAAAGCCGGACACTGTCCACTGCAGTCGCGCATCAGTGTCGATCGGACGGAGATATGTAGCACATATCTTCGTACGTGTTTGTTTATTGCAATGTACGTGAATACACGTATTTATATGCTGATATACGAACTAACCTCCTGTCCCGAGACGGTGAACATTCTCTTGGCCCCGTTCATCTTCAACACCTGACCCAAGTCCTCGAGAACCTCTTCGAATGGCTGTGACGTCCGCAGGTTTAGCAAAACTCGACACTGCGGGACGAAGAAAATTCAAAAGAGGCGGAACGACGTTTTTTTTTGTTGTTGGAAATTACACTATGACTTGATTTTGGTATTGATAATAAAATAATAATTGATGACATTATTTACATCATTTGATAAAAATAATCCTGACTTTATTATTGTATTTTTTGGAATATCGTCATTTAATATGGTGATCATACGCTTCAATATAAAATTGAGGACGAGCAATTATGAAACTTGAAAATTCACGTAAAAACGTAATATATATTTATATCTCGTATGTAGTTAAATGTATGAGGGGGTGATATTAATCGAATGACAATTAGTTAAATTCATTTATAAAACAAAAGAAACCGTAAACAAATAACCATTGTAAAATATGGAAGAGAAATAAATGAGTTCAATAAAAAAATAAATTAAACAGAATAATTAAACAGTAATTAAACTTGATAAGCTAGATATACGAAACGGAATGGTGTTTAAAGTTTGTATCGTTGAAATAAAACCGAATTTTTTTTCAATTTCTCTTTTTCATTATTATCCAAAATCATACTTTCCAGATTTAAGCCTAGATCGCTAAATAAGAATCATAAAAAACGTTCGCGTCATTTTCGCAACTCAAAAATGTTGAAAATAATAAAAAAAATCGTTTTCGTTGCATTCTGACGATACAAACTTCAACGTCACGAAACAGCGCAGGCGCTTCGCACTGAATTAATTATTTGCACCGATTGCAAGCAGGATGAAGATTTGCACTGCCAAAAAAAGGGTGCCTCGAGATTTTGTCGGGTTTCCCTTCTCAGACTGTTGCATCAAGATTATCTTAAAAAATGGCACACTTTTGACTTTCGAAAGTGTGGCGTTTTCCACACTTTCAAGCTTTCCAAGTGAGGAGAAAGTGTGGAGAAAGTTTCCGAGAGAACGGCCATTTTGAAAAAATGCAAAGATCGAGTGTTATCAGATGTATGAGGTGTATGAGGCCGAGTACTGACCTGAACGGTGTGATCGAGATTGTTAACGATTCTGATGACCCGACCAGACGAGGGCTTACCACCACCGGGCGGTGGAGCTTCCTCGGTGATGGAGGCTTTCCTGCTGAGGCTCGCTACCGCGGCTGGTCGGCTCTGCCAGCCACCCCCGGCAACGCCGCCGCCGCTGCCACGGCTACCGGCACCACCTCCTCCAGTTCCGCCTGCTCCAACTGGCGCCCCGTACCACGTATTGCTCTTTTTTCCATAGCTCGCCGGCTAAAATCCGAGATCCAAGATAACGTCATTCCAATTGAACGAACGCTTTGGCAAAACGAGGAAGAAGAAAAAGGAGAATAGGCAGAGAAAGAAAACGCGAGCCCTCATTTCCCGTGTAGCCTCGACCAGTTATGACCCCCCGTACTCCCAACATGGCGTACAGAGTGACACGTACACGCACGTACACTCGACCTGAATCTTTCGCGCGCTCCACTTTCATCTTCGGAAAGTGCTTCCACCGAAACTCAACGAACCCAACGAGCCAGGGCAAGTAAACGATGACAATGTCTAATGCACTGTCATCGTTTGCTTCATTGTCAGCTTGGGGGGGGGGGGGGTGTCTAAACAATGTCTAATGCATTGTCATCGTCAGCTTTGGGGAGGTTGTCTAAACGAGATTCAGCACCTGGAGCATGTCTGCCGGCAGCGATATGACCTCGAAAGAGTCGCTCATCAACACGACAAAGCTGTCGCAGCTCAGCTGCCAGTTACTGGAATGATGCTGGGACGTTGTGACTGTCGGGTCGTTACAGTCTGGCGTCTCGGAATCCTCTTCGGTGCACGAGGAATCGGCTGTACCCAATGACGGCACCGTGCCAAACTCCGAGCGATAAGTGAAGCCTGGTGAATCAATGATGAACGCTGTACGATGACCCTTCGACAATGACGACGTCCACTATTGTCTCGCCAATTCCCTCCTGATTGATCCTCCCGTCCCTGCGTAATCGCAGAGCTTCCGAGTCGTGCTCTGGACACTTCGTCGACTTTGCCGTCCACCGATTTCACGAACGGACCGTATTCTGACGGTACTTTGATGCTCTCCGCGGTGTCACATGGTCGTGCGTGGACGGCGCCATGCACGATTCGCGCGAGGACGGATCCTCGATCGAACAGTCGTGTGTCCTCAAACGCGAAATGACCAAGAATGGAGGTCCGAAGCGATTCCTCGCTGGGACGAGGCTTGACCGACACACGCGCACATAAACACGAACAGTAACGTAACGACGAGCCTCTGACGTCAACTTGGCACAACGTGGATTTCTGCGATCGTATATAGCGACTAACCAGAAAGGGCTTGTCTTCTTGGCTTCCTCTACTTGCAAGTTTATGTACCAGTGACCGCAAACGTTCGCCAACTTTGGGGATAATTGACCTACAAATTCTCTGCTGCCTTCGTGCGGCACGGTGCTTTTGGGACACGGTCACACTTTGGCTACCCAGGATTTTAGAATTGCTTGATCTTGAGCTTCGGTTTGATCAATCAAACCTTTTGATCCGTCCTTGTGATCAGTCCTTTTAGGATCTTATGTTCTATCAAACCATCGATACAATTGATCAATCCGTTTGGTCGATTTGTTTTGATCAAGTCTTTGGATCAAATCTCGTTATCAATCCTCTTGATCATCCCTTTTGATTGATCCTCTTGATCAGTCCGTTTGGTCAATCCTTTTGGTCAATCCTCTTGATTAATCCTGTTGATCAATCCTTCTCATCAATCCTTTTAATAAGTTCTTTTGATCAATCCTGTTGATCAGTCAATTCGATCAGACTTCGCTGGTGTCCACACAGATTTACATCACCTCTTGATTTGTTGTTTATAGAGTCGTTATCGTTCAATCATTCAATTGCAATTGTATCCAATCCACTTGGATTTCTTTAATGTACAAACTAGTTGGTAACATCGCTCACATTTGAGAGACCTATGTGTATACATCTATCGCGAAGTGTCGAGAGTACGACTGTGCTACCACTTTACTGGTCGCTCTCTCTCCCTCTGCTTCCCTCTCCGACCACCTTACTTTTTCTAAATCCCCGCCGAGGTTATTCGTTTCTTTCAGCAGCTAAAGCACGCGATCCAACGCGACACTGTGGCAGAGTGACCGCGAGGGTGGTTTTTTCGTGTAAGACGTCGAGAGGTGCACCCTCTCGGATCCTCGATCGAGTACTGATGGGGTTGGTGAGCGTGCTACCCTGGCCTACCTTCACCGTTGTATGAGAGAGAGAGAGAGAGAGAGAGAGAGAGAGAGAGAGAGAGAGAGAGAGACGCGGTGGCCCGTTTGCAACCCCCTTACCCAACCCTCCCTCTTTGGATGGTTTACACCCAACTATGTGCAAGGGATACACGAGTCTAACACACACGCACACATATATATAAGTATATGTATGTGTGGAACTTGTGAGGTTCAGCCACAGGGTAGGGAGGCGAAGCCAAGGCCAAATGCCTCCCCTCGGGGAAGCGGAGAGGCGAAGCCAACTATCGAAGGGCCGATTGAACCACACGGTTTTCACGGGGGTGGTGGGATGGAATTCGCATCGAGAGTGCCCGAAATGAGCAAAGACATAACGCTTCGTCACGGAACATTTTTTTTCACCTACCGATGACACATATGCAGCAGCCTATGAGGACGATACCGCAAGCAAACCCAAACAAATCCAAACAAATGGACAGCAGCCTAGTGTACTCATACACAAATCATTAACTTATTAAATCAAATGGCTAAATTATTAATGATTATTATGTTAACATGACGCAACTCCAATGTTTTTCAAATCACCTTTAGATAAATGTGAATATATTCATATAAAGAGCATTTCCAGGACCATGGGTATTATGTATAAGAAATTATGTCACGAAATTAATCATTAATGAATCCTCATTTTGATGATTCATTTATGCTTTCTCTCGCGTTGTTCATAAGGGTACAAAGTAAGCGTAAAAAATGACTGAGTGTGCACACCCTAAATGTGGTACCCAACCAAACAATCATTCCCAATTGATGACAATTTCAGACTTTCCAATATTCTATCAATTATACTGATAATGATTCTACTACGAAGTAATGATTGCAGTATATATCGATTTTATAATCGATAAGTAATTATCAATGTCATTATTGACAAGTAATCAGTGTTATCATCGATAAGTAATTATTGACATCTCATCGATGGTAACTCGAATTTTTGCGTTATTTTTGGAACTTTCTGATTTTTGGCAAATTCAGAGATTGCTATATGGTAATAATAACTGATTGCCGCCTTGATAGGAGCGGCTTGCCAGTGCTATTTTAACCATTGCTTTGAACAACTCTCGATAGGCAAAGCCCAAAGATCAATCGGCATTTCAAAGGCAATCCCGTGTTGCTGTAAAAGTGTCCTAAATCATAATAAATTGCCACGTGTTATAATTCAGAGGTGCGGCAATCTACGCGGCTCTTCGTTCGTGCACTCTGCCCCTACACAATTGCTCATACATGTGGATGTGTTCAGTCGTATACCGCAACATGACGATTCCATGAAACACGTGGACTCGCTTGCGAAAAAAAGCATTCGGTGAGTCTTTGCGCTGCAGGTTGTATCGTGACGAATGGTATTACCAGGTGCTTGCAGTGATTAAAGCGAGGATATATGAAGAGTATTGCTGTTGACGTATCTCGCGTTCGCGATAAGAGCCGCGCCCGTGATAATGCACGATTTTTCAATCCCGGAAAGCTAAATCCATCAACGAGCTATCGAGAAACGCGTCACGGAAAACCCTGCCCCGAATTGTTTTATCATAAGTAATGAGGAAGTGAATTGGGCGTTTTTCATCTACAAATTCTAGTGATATTCAAATTGGGGACATATCAGCTTCATGGCTTGAGGCTATGAATGTCGGTGTCCTAGCCTGCAGAAAAAAGGGTTACTGAACCTCCAATGGATTTTTTTTCCTATATATGGTGTCCCAGAACTGAATGCATTCCTTGAAATGATGGGTTGGGGGTGAAATTCTGAGTCGATTGATATAAGCATGTATGGGTCTCAGGTCAACCCCTGCATTGTTATTAATTTTTTAAGGCGGGCCAATCAGGTGCGTCCGATACGCTGGCGCGGCGTACGTCGGTGGCGATACGCTGGCTCATCGAGCGCACCTGATTGGCCCGCCTTTAAAAATCAATAATAATTCAGGGGTTGATCTGAGACCCATACATGCTTATATTAATCGACTCAGAATTTCACACCCAACCCCCTATTTCGGGGAACGCATTCAGTCTTGAGACACCGTGTATAGAATTACGCCTTCCCGGGCAGAAGTTGTAGGGATTCAATGGATTCATCGCATCAGATCCCCATACCAAAACGTCACGCTCCTACATTGGATTCTAATCGGGATTCCCTATTGGAATCCAAAGTACGAATCCAACTTGAATTCTAAAGGAATCCCACATTTTCGAACCGAATCCAATACGATTCTTGATAAATCCATTCGCATTCTGTACGTTGAATTTTGCGAAACAAAATATATAGATATAGAACATGAGTGGATTTAACAAAAAGTATAAATTGCTTAACCCTCCGTTGACACACTTATATTTGGCCACGATTTTGACACATTGGGTCAATGTGACCCGGATAGTACTTCATCCACTTGCCCTTAATAACCCTTCGGTCGGTTTTTATTGAAAAAATCAGGGATACACTTTACATACTTCTTAATATGTATGCATATTTGAAATTCGGGAAGTATAAAAGTGAAATGTTGTGAAAAATTATTGAAAACTTTCAGTTTTGGGAAATTGAGCATTATATTTCAAGGTCGTCCGGGTTAAAATGACCCAGTGTGTCAACGTAGGATTAAAAAAGGACATGTCTTTTAACGTAGGATAAAAAAAGTACATGTCTTTCAACGTGGGATTAAAAAAGTACATGATTCAAAAATCACTTTGAATCATCAAAAATCATTTTAAATCATATCATTGAAAATCCATTTTAATTATTCCAGATTCTCCAATAGATTTCTGCACGCGTCCTGCCTGCGGGGTTGTAAATCAGTAAACAATTTCCCTGCCACATGTATGTCTCGTCACCATTTTTTCTTTATCTTCTTCGTGTCTTCGTCTTTGTGAGGATGCCGTGATGGGAGAAAAGTTATTGCCATATTATAACATATTGCCTAATGGGTGAACGATCGTTGATAGAATTTCGCTTCATCGATCATTGATCATCCCCGATATCAGGTCCATCTCAATTATAATGGGCCCTCGAACTTCGTTAGGAATTGATTTCGGCACAATGATTCAGCGTCATGTGCCAATTGATCTCGTTGTAAGCATCCGGATATCACTTGCCCAATTTCCATTCTATCAATCGATTCACCCATTACGTGTAATTGAATACTTTTTCGTGGTGCATCATTGAAACAAGCCGTGATAGGTACCATTTGAGTACCATTGGCCATTTCGAGTACCATTGGCCCCCTGTACCCCGTCCGGTTTATAAGTACCATTGGCCCCCCGTATGAATCTTACTGGAGCTTCATCACGCACACCAAGAGTCTGAAGGTTATCGGCAGAATGCCAGGAATTTTATGACGGCTCGTGTGTAACACATACTCTTTTCGTGGTGTTCGCTCGTTCTCTCTCTCCCTCTCTCCCTCTCTCTCCGACAGCCACGAGCTGGCCTGATCTTCTCTCTTCTCCTACCTTCGTATTCCCAACACATAACTTTCCCTGCATACTTGACCACAGTAGGATTTACAAAGTATGGCCGTGGACGATCGATCGTTTCACGATGCTTCCCAATGCCCATCACGACTTTTGCTTCAGGTGTACGGTTTTAACAATAAATCCATATGCAACAACGAAACAAAAATTGTCTTTCAGTTTCAGCTACCGATTCTCGGTGCCCGAAAAATCATATAATTTAGGCGGAAAATCTACATATATATATAAATGTTATATGATCATGACGTGGAAGTTTACATCGTTGGAAATCAAAGAATATTACCTCTTCGAAATTATTTAATTTTTTTTCGTACATTCGGCTGTGAAAATCACTCAAACGTTTCTGCGTATTATTATCAGAAATTGACGCCCCCAATTTGCTAAAATAAGGCTTTGGCTAAAGATAAGAACGAAAAAAATTAAGAAAAAATAAAACGGTGCATTCCAGCGATGCAAACTTCAACGTCATGTATACTGGAAAAGAGATTGGATATGATCCCTAGTCATCGGATAACAACAGACTTGAATTACCCCAAATTGGTGGCATCCAAAAAATAACTATAAAATTACGTTTCCCCCAGTTTCAAAAAGGTTACCAGGAAGATACTGGAGAATATTATATGAAAGTAAATAAATAATTATAATCATATGATTTAATGCACATCATATTTAATAAAATACATTATAATATTTGTATTATTATTGTTTATATATTTTTTCGTTTTTCAGTCTTACACATATACGGTTTTTTTAAATCTCGAATTCCACAATTCTTATTACATTTATTACATTTCCATCATAACCCACTTTTCAATCTTATTTAAAAATCATCGGATAGCAACAGACTTGAATTACCCCAAATTGATGGCATCCAAAAAATAACTATAAAATTACGTTTCCCCGTTTCAAAAAGGTTACCATGAAGATACTGTAGAATATTATATGAAAGTAAGTGAATAATGATAATCATATGATTTAATGCACATCACATTTAATAAAATACACTATAATATTTGTATTATTATTGTTTATATATTTTTTCGTTTTTCAGTCTTACATAAATACGGTTTTTTTAAATCTCGAATTCCACAATACTTATTACCCTTATTACCCTTATTACATTACCATCATAACCCACTTTTTAATCTTATGTAAAAATCTTATATTGTTAAATATTAACTGGCAAGTTAAATAAGAGTTTTTATAATATATACCATATAAACTTTATATGATGTACCTCATACATCATATCACATTATTTTGTCCATATATATATATATATAGGGGGGTGATAGGTCACCTCATTAGGAATATATCTAGCCTAGGTTACCTTATTTCAAAGTCCAAGGATTTCGCGTAATCATGGTAAGTATGATTTTTGGAAAATTTCCCAAAATTAGATACTAACTCGTTCATAATGTTCAAACAGACAATAATTGGTAACTAAAAACTTATTTGCGTCTTAGCTTAATGTATATTCAACCGACAATCACTAATACAATCATTTGTATGCACACAACTAATTAAATGGGACGTGTTAAATAATTGAAAACTTGTCAAAAAATAAAAATAATGCTATTTTTTACAAAATAGCATTAACATAAGAGGTAAACGAGTTAGTACCTAATTTTGGGAAATTTTCCAAAAATCATACTTACCATGATAACTCGAAATCCGTAGACTTTGGACCTGGTAACCTAGGTTAGATATGTTCCTAACGAGGTGACCTATCACCCGATTAAGGCTTTAAATCGACATTCCTAACACCCTGTATATATAAATATTACTAGTAAAGGAAGAGATTAATTAATTCACAAGGGAGTTCCTATTCAGGGCTGAATTCAGGAATCATGATATACTCCGCATCTCCTGATTTTCGATATAAAAACGATATAAAATTGCATACGAGATCCATCCCAAACGAGTAGTAATGCTTCCTCGGAACAAGAAATTGCGATCCAATCAAAGATCGATTTTGAAAAAAATTCTTCGTAGGTCAGTCGCCAGGATGCTATCATCTGCTTCATTCGTTCAGTCGAAAAGGGAAAACGATAGATCGGTGGAGAAGTTTAAAAAAATATTCATCTTGATACTACTCCACGGGGGTTGGGCGTCGAGCTGACGTCTATACGCCGGAGCAATTACGAAATGACCGATGTTGAGCCTGCTAACCATATCCTTGATGGATTTGATTCGATCGTATCAGCTCGAGAATCCAATGCTTCCACTGTTTAGAAGCTTCGTACTCGGCTAACATGACACTTGTGCTTTTAACACATACATCATTTATTCATTTAAAAAACTGTCATAACACAAAAATGCTGTTTTTAGTGAAACGCATTTTTATTAATTTTATTCATATTCGTGAGGTGAATATTTATCTAAATTAGCGTATAATAATTTCATTCGTTGTTAAATTTATTAATCGTTTAAAACTTTTTGTTTATTTTATGGCATACATATCTCAAAACAGCATTTTTATGTTATGACAGTTTTTTAGTGGATGAGCGATATAAAAAACCAAATAGGCGTTCAATATTTGAAAAAAAGGGCAATCGTCCGTTCGATATCTTGCTTGATAATTATCGTGCATGCGTTTTCGAGGCTACGTGAGGGTTGGTTTTCCATCTTGCTCTCCAAAATCGCTACCAGAACTGCGTGGAGGCTCGCCTGAAAAAAATTGACTTTTCCAAAACCCAATTTTCCAAGAATATGAAGCCTTTTTTGTTTGTTTATGGATCGCTGTGGATGTTCGAAGGCCGATCGTTGGCCCGCAAAAACATGTGGCACACACTGCAGGCTCGTATACGTATACAGTTTGAAGCTTTTATATATACGCTGACATACACCGGGTGTCCCATTTTAATCTTACACCTGATGTGACTCGAAAAATACTGCTCCGATCAAGTATTGAGTATAATAAAACTTTTCGGACTCAAAGGGGGACGTTCAATAAAAAAACACTGTTTGTGGTCCAAAATTCAAAATGACGACGTTAAGATTGCCGACATGTTTTTTTTTTAAATGGGAACATGCATTTTTTTCACCAAGACATTCAGGTCAAAACTAACAACTTTTGAAGGGCAAGTTTTTTTTTAAAACGTTCATCATTTTTTGGTTAAAATACCGTTGTTTACTATTTTAGCGCTATTTAGAATGTACCACGCGGAGGTAAAAGCCTTCAACATCCCTAGTGTAAGTGTGCATGTGTGTGTGTGCGAGTTAGTTTGGGTTAATTCAATAACCCAAACAAGGATTAGGTCTCTGCGGCTCGTCACTTCGGTTAAAAATGGTATTCTAACCTAAAAATTAAGAACGTTATCAAAAAACTTTTCCTACAAAAGCTTATAATTTTGGCCTGATAAATGTTTTGTTGGAAAAAAATGCATGATCCTATTTGAAAAAAAAAAAAAAAAAACATGTCAGCCATCTCAACGTCGCCATTTTCAATTTTGGACCAAAAAAGAATTTTTGTTAGGCCCCCCTTTGAACCTCCAAAGTGTTATTATACTCAATACTTGATCAGACCAGTATTTTTCGAGATAAATCAGGTGTGAGATTAAAATGCGACACCCGACATGTATACAGGGTGTCCCTCCTATCTCGGCCAGCCGAAAAAACTCGGTAATTATCGCAAGAAAACGTCCTCGCCAAAAGTGGTACGGTGTGAAGGGGGCCATCAAATGCGACTAATTTTTTTATTTCGGTGAAGGCGCTGACGCACAGTGAAGGTCACCTCCACTTTTTTTTAAAGAGACCGGAACATTTTTTTCCAACCATCTTGTGGAGCACCCCAAGCCGCATAAAAAACATTCGGCGGTCAAAGTCGTTCAAGGTCATTCAAGGTCAGTATCGATTATACAAATATAAATATCTCGCATCACTACCAAATATTTGGTAGTGATCCGAGATATTTAGATTTATATTTCATTTAAATAGGTGACCTTGAATGACCTTGAACGACTTTGACCGTCTAATGTTTTTTTATGCGGCTTGAGGTGCTCCGCAAGATGGTTGAAAAAAATGTACCATTCCATTTAAAAAAGTGGAGGTGACCTTCACTGCGCGTCAGTGCCTCCACCGAAATAAAAATAATTGGTCGCATTTGATGATCCCCTTCATACCGTACAACTTTTGTCTCGAACATTTTTTCGTGACGTCGATAATTACCGAGTTTGTTTGGGTGGCAGAGATAAGAGGGACACCCTGTATATATATGTGTATATGTATATATATATGTATATATGTATATATATATATATATATATATATATATGTTCTGCTGAGAATATGATAATGGTGGAATGAATTAACACAGGGTGAAGGTCAGTCTCGAATGCACCTCTGGCCAGGTGAGGCTATACCTTCTCGAAACTTCAAACGTACAAGCACACATACGTATTTGGTGCTCGTATCGCGCACTGCATAGCTCTTCGGTGCTTTCCCTTACATGCTTTCCGGTCGTATAGCCGGTTCTATATCCTATATACAATTCTTCCCTCGTCACCCCTGTGAAACACCGCGTATCGTATTTCTCGAGTCCGCGGGCGCGCGATTGTTGTACCTCGTTAGTATTTCAAAATCTTCGTGTCTCTTTGCTCACACGGGGAAAAACCTTCCGATATACGTATACTTTTGTACTATGAAATATCTGCGTTCGCGCGAGCGAGGTTCGTATTACGATCCGATCGTAAATGAAAATTTTGGATGGACCTGTCGATTAATGTTTTTATAATGGGGATGAAAGGAGAAAGAGGCGAGTGGAGAGGGAAGATCGGCGGGGGGGGGGGGGGGGGGGTAAGAGAAGACGGAGGAGAGGAGAGAAATTGATTGGCGGTGCATTTATGTCTTGGAGAATATAATATCTTCGGGCAATTTAATATTACATGCTAAAAAGTAACAAAATAAAAATTATGTCTATATAAGTAAACGGGATTTTAAAGGTAATAAGGAAACAGAGATACAGATGAATTAAGAATCCTGAAAGTAACAAAAGAAGGTGATCATGAAAATAATGACGGGAAAGGGGACGACGATGACAATTATAATGATAATAATCATAATTGTTAGAAAGTATATATGTAATAGGAAACTATTATTACGAATGAAATTATTGAGAAATTTACAAAGTAAATTAAGGGGTTACGTGGGTTTCAAAGCCAAAAAAAATCATATTTTCTCTATAAACAAAAATAGATAAATTATTTTATTTAAACTGTAAAGCACATAAGAGAGCAACATTTCAACAATATTTTTAAAAAAAATCATTCAAAAATTTGGGAAATTCAGCCGGTGGGGCCTGGATTCCGGAGACCCCTCAAAAAGTCTGTGGACACGATTTCTCAAAATCGAATGCACCGATTTTTTAGAAATGTTGCTCACTTCTTCAAAATAGCGTGACTAGTGATTGAACGAAGGTTTTTTTTTCGTTTACAACTAATTTCACAAGGCCATACGTAGTGTAAATTGGACCAAAAATTGAACTATTTTACAAACAATTCTGCTAAAAAATGAAATGATTTTTTAAAAATATTTCATTCAATCACGTTTAAAAATTTGTTATTGAAATATTGTTGAAATGGTGCTCTTTTATGTGCTTAACATTTTTAATAAAATAATATATATATTTTATGTTTTTTTAAATAGAGAAAATATGCTTTTTGGCTTCGAAACTCACGTAACCCCTTAAGACCGGAATAATAGTAATAATAATAATTATTATTATTATATTATATTATTGCACATAATAATAATAATTATTATTATTATTTCCGTTTACATTTATTGTCTAATATTTTTCAAGCAATCTTTGTCTGTTATTTTATTCTTCTTCACACTTTAATAATAATAATACCAACAATCACAATAAAATAACAGACAAACGGTGTTAGTTGTAACAAAAAAACTACTAAAGATAACAAAGGTAAAATCATAGCAGTATGCAGAGAACTTAAATAGGAATGAAGAAAAATATTATGAAGAAATGGACAATACAGTGGAATCTACGATATTATGAAGCGACAAATTATAAAGAAATTAAGACCAAAACAATCATTATCATTATTATTAAGAAATTGGTAAGAATATTAATAAATGATTCATTTTTAATAATAATATTCTTTATTCTCATTTAAGTTCTGTGCATACTGCCATAATTTTGCTCTCTTTATCTGTTATAATTTTTTCTCACGAATAATATTTTTTGTCTATTATTTTACTGCGATTCACATTATTACTAAAGTGTTACACATAATAATAATAATAATAATAATGATAATAATAATAATAATAATAATAATAATAATAAAATAACAGACGAGAATTGTAAATTGCAATAAAAAAAATATAAAAGACAATCAAAGTAGAATGATAGCAGCATGCACATAAGTTAAATGGGAATGAAGAAAACTTTGATAAACTTATAGAGAGAGAGCAAGGAAAATTAATCGTATTTATGATAATTTTTATTACTGTATAATAAACGCTGTGTGTTAAGTATGTTTGTCGGACACGTAATGGAGTGAAAGCACGAGGAACGAAATTTTACTCGAGAAAACGTGACCCTCCCCCTCCCATCTCTCTCTGCACCCTATGGTGACTAAGGAAAAACCTCCACCGAAGAAACGTAATTTAGGTCACTGTGGCGGGGCGAATTATCGTGCGAGGTCAGAAAACAGCTCCTTCACCCCGTTCGGCCATTGGCCCTTAATAATTTGTCACGATTTTTTTTTCGTACAGTATATATACGGAAAACGTGAGCAGGAGAGACGAGCGATAGGAAGCCTATTTTTTAATTTTTTCCATGAATATAGGTAACAGGTAGCACGAGATGTAGCGAGAAAGAGAAAGAGTGAGAGAGGGGGGTGTGTTTTAGAATTCTGAAGTGGCACAATCCGTTTGGACCGGAAACCCGAGATAGGGCATCGAGCACACTTTCCCCCGTGTTCCATTTCCCGTTTCCGCGAAACGCCGAAATCTCGCGTGTACGGGCAGAGAAAAAAAAATCGTAAGCCAGAACCATTACGGGCGTTATCGGTGGCATCTACAACCATTGGGATCTACCACAAAATATACACAACGCAACAAAAGTAATTATGAATAATCAACTCGGAACAGGAAAGCAGTTTCTTTCATTTTTTTTTACCAAATGCCAGTTGCCCATGAGACGTCCATACGCGACAGAATGCAATCTAACTAACATCGATTAATCAAAATGACCAAAACATAATCCACGGAGATTCGGTAATTTCTCAACTGCAATACCATCGAAAACATCGCGAAACAAACTCGTAATTACACTACTTCAAAAAAAAAACAACAACAAACGCTCATCAGTTTAAATCAGCTCACACGTGTCGATTTTGCTAGCCGAAGATTAAAAAAAAAGTAGTTATCGAACCCATCGCGCCAGAAGAGTGCCCCGGTGAGGAAAATTTTCAAAGACGTCAATGCTCGAAGTGTACACGACACTTCATTCAGGCTATGAGCGGACAGTGTCGCAAATTGCGGTGTTTCGCGAGTGTAATTTATACGTGCTTGATCGTGCTCGACGTAAATCGCGGTCTCGGTGTCGCCTGTGGCCGAAAGAAGTAACACATACACATCCGATACACACACACACACACACACACACACACAGAGAGAGAGACAGAGAGAGAGAGAGAGATAGGTATCTATATATATGTAGATATGGATATAGATATATAGATATATATATATATATATATATATATATATATATATATATATATATATATATATATATATATATATATATATATATATATATATATATATATATATATATATATATACAGATAGATATATAGATACATAGTGATATATTGTATATGAAAAAACGTTTGAACCCATTTCATCTATGTAATGCTGGCTATGAGCTGGTCCGGCTTTCTTGAGGACAATCCTCGAAATCTAATGTCTTCAAAATCGTCTTTCCCTTTATATGTATTCGAAGGGAAAAGGCTATTGAAAAAACACTCAAATATATATTCATATATATTGACACACACACACACACACACACACACACACACACACACACACACACACACACACACACACACACACACGCGCGCGCGCGCGCGCGCGCGCGCTCTCTCTCTCTATCTCTCTCTCTCTCTCTCTATATATATATATATATATATATAGAGAGAGAGAGAGAGAGAGAGAGAGAGAGAGGGAGAGAGAGAGATCGCTAAAGTGTACGTAATGTACATACGTATACATATCTACATCCTTACTTACGTACATTCACGTGTTTATTGCACATATATACAAATGTCCATATAAACATATAGATACATGTACGAATGTAGGAACGGTCGGCCTTCAAGGCCAAGGTCGTTGCACACGTCGTCTGGGATCGAGAATGCATTACACATGCCATTGCATCAGATAGGTTCACCGGCAATCTCCCTCCAGACGCTAAGCCGCGCACATACACACCGGTAATTCGTGTACGGAGGTAAACTTCCATACGTCTTCGTGTTGGGTCTTGCGAGGTACTTTGTAACTCAGAATTAGCGAAATGGGGGTTGAAGGAGGAGGACGAGAAGGAGGAGAAGTGGGGATCAGAGGGAAAGCGAGGCGAGCTTGGCTTGGCGGGGAGGAGGAAAGGTACCCGAGAGTTCCCGTCGTTTAACGCGAGGTTCACTCACGGTGCTCAACCCTTGACCTTTTTGACGCATTTGTCGGTCGTGCACCTCGAATTTTCCCGCACGAACGGGGATGCAACGTACGAGAGCGTGCATCAAAGGAAGCGAGAGCGAGCGAGGAGGGGAGAGGGAAGCCGGGGGTTGGAAAAGTATTTTCTCGGCTCGAAAAGTTCTCGGGCGGGATAAGAGTCACGTGCCAAGGTGGAGCCGCGAGATAAGAGAAGGTTGCCATCACTTTCGTGCGCGACGAACGCGTTAATCGTTCCTACGTAACGACGAATTTATGGGGACTGTCAAGCTCTCCACACAGGCATGCGGATTTTACAAAAATAGGCTGCAACCTAATCCCGGTTCGGGCATACGAAGAATTTGAGGGGAAAAAAAGGAAAAACTTTACCATTACTCGGTAGGTATGCGTGTCGTGGAGTGATCAAGTTGTTCAGGGGGCGCAGAGGGCTACTTTTTCCGGGAGTGGGATTTTTTTAGACGCCAGCATTTTTTCTTATCGCGATGCTTTTTTCGTGATACCAATTGTGGCTGGAAGAACTTTCTTCGTTGCTGTTTTTTGGATGGAAAATTTTGGACTCTTCGAGTGATTCGGGCGTTGAGATGGAAGTATAGGAATGGGTGGGGATGTTTTTTTAGCTGTATGTACTCAATGATTGGACTCAATGATGAATCGAGATGATTAGACTCAATGATAAATATTGATGATTGGAGTCAATAATGAATATTGATCATTGGACTCAATAATGAATATTGCTGATTGGACTCAATGATGAATATTGATGATTGGAGTCAACGATGAATATTGATGATTGAACTCAATGATCAATATTGATGATTGGACTCAATGATGAATCGAGATGATTAGACTCAATGATAAATAATGATGATTGGAGTCAACGATGAATATTGATGATTGAACTCAATGATCAATATTGATGATTGGACTCAATGATGAATCGAGATGATTAGACTCAATGATAAATATTGATGATTGGACTCAATAATGAATATTGATGATTGGACTCAATGATGAATATTGATGATTGGAGTCAACGATAAATATTGATGATTGAACTCAATGATCAATATTGATGATTGGATTCAAAGATGAATATTGATGATTGGACTCAATGATGAATATTGATGATTGGAGTCAACGATGAATATTGATGATTGAACTCAATGATGAATATTGATGATTGGAGTCAACGATGAATATTGATGATTAAACTCAATGATGAATGTTGATGATATGACTCAATTGAACTGATTGAACTTAAGCGTGAACTTAATGATGAATGGACTCAATGATGAATATTGATGTTTAGACTCGATGATGAGTATTGACGTTTAGACTCGATGAATATTGATGATTAGACTTAACGATGGTTATTGATGATGGGGCTCAATGATGAATATTGATGATTATACTCAATGATGAATATTCCTCATTAGACTCAACGATGAATATTGATTATTAGACTCAATGACGAATATTATGATTAAACTCAATCATGTATATTGATGATTAGACTCAATGGTGAATATTGATGATTGGAATCAATTATTAATATTGATGATTGGACTCAATGATGAATGTTGATGTTTAGACTCGACGATGAATACTTACAAATACGAATTCAATGATGAATATTACTGATTAAACTCAATGATGTATATTGATGATTAGACTCAGTCATGAATATTGATGATTAGACTCAATGATGAATATTGATGTTTAGACTCGATGATGAATATTTTTTATTAGACTCGACGAATATTGATAATTAGGCTCAACGATGAATATTGACGGTTAGGCTCAATGATGAATATTGATCATTATACTCATTGATGAATATTGCTCATTAGACTCAACGATAAATATTGACGATTAGACTCAATGATGAATATTACTGATCAAACACAATGATGTATATTGATGATTGGACTCAATGGTGAATATGGATCATTAGACTGAATTATGAATATTGCTGATTAAACTCAATGATGAATATTGATGATTGGACTCAATGATGAATATTGATGATTAGACTCGATGATGAATATTGATTATCCAACTCGATGATGGATCTTGATGGTTAGACTCAATGATTAACATCAATGATTAACCTCAGGGATTACACTCGATCTGTATACTTAATGATGAATATCAATGATTGAACTCGACGATTAGATCCAATGAGAATCAGATGATCAGAAACTCGATGATGAATATTGATTATTAGACTCAATGAATATTGATTATCAGACTCGATGATGGATCTTGATGGTTGTACTCAATGATTACACTCAATGATTAACCTCAATGATTACACTCGATGATAAGTCTTAATGATGAATCTCAATGATAAACCTCGATTATTGGATTTAATGAGAATTAGATATTAGGAGTACAACTTTGCAGTGACCGTTTTACTTAGAGAGCCACTGCGGCCGAAGTAGTGGCCCTAGTTCAATAAAAAAAGTGGCATTTTAAACTAGAGGCTCTGCCAATGTAAACAATTTAAAAAAGCTAACGGATACGTGTATGCATTATAAAGTTATTGGCACTCAAACATGGCAACCTACGAGCCGAATTCTCAGCATTTGCGGAAACTGCTCCAAAGACAACAAAGGAAGGGATTTTTGCACCGGATTGTGACTGGAGATGAAAAGTGGGTTTACCACGATAATCCTAAACGCCGAAAATCATGGGGACTGCCTGGTCATATTCCGTCATCGACGCCCAAACCGAATATTCACGCATCCAAAGTGATGCTGTGTATCTGGTGGGACCAGCTGGGCGTTGTGTACTATGAGCTGCTCAAACCATCCGAAACCATCACAGGGGAACTCTACCGACGTCAGTTGATGCGCTTGAGTAAGGCACTCAAAGAGAAACGGCCACAATTCAACGAAAGACATGACAAGGTGATACTGCAGCATGACAATGCCCGACCCCATGTTGCAAATGTCGTGAAAAAGTACTTGGAAACGCTGAAATGGGAGGTTTTATCCCACCCGCCGTACTCTCCAGACATTGCCCTTTCCGACTATCACTTGTTCCGGTCAATGGCACACGATTTCGCTGACCAGCACTTCGGTACTTACGAAGAAGTCAAAAATTGGGTCGATTCCTGGATTGCCTCCAAGGACCAAGACTTTTATCGACGCGGGATTCGAATGCTACCTGAAAGATGGCCCGAGGTCGTAGCTAGCGACGGGCAGTACTTTGATTAAAAAATATGTAGCCACTTTTTTATAATAAAGCCTTAAACTTTTGAAAAAAACGGTCACTGCAAAGTTGTACTCCCAATATAACGTGTACGTCTTCGGTGATAAGTTTTTAGTCAAGAACGTTGACCTATTTTTCCAACCAAAGATATTTAACGGTGCCTATTTCATTTTTTCTATCACGCGATGCCATACGAAAGCATCTGAGGATAAAAAGTGACTGAAGATAAAAATAATATATGTTTAACAAAACACGCGAAAAATTAGCGCGTCGAAATAAAATTAACCGATTTGCATTATTGAATATCGTGTTCGTACTTAAACTTCTAGGCGGAGAAAACCGCTATATCTGTCAATATTCAATTATAATTAAAACGGAATTTCCTTTAGAGTTTGCGAATTAATTTGTTGTTTATTGAGCAAAAGTTGTAGATTTATAAAACGTTAATGATTATCAATCTCAGTGACAACTAAATGATTCCATTTTTTCAAGCTGTCCTGTTTGAAACTCTTCGAATGGCGTATAGTTCCGGAGTTAAGTCTGCATCGTCTATTTTATTATGCAAAAGAACCTTTTCGAAAAAAACTTCGCTTTTCAAGAAATTAAAAAAAAATGTTCGTTTGAAAATATCGTTTAAAAAACATAGCGCACCTTGTACACCTATTTTTTCCTCATTTTCACTCCAAAAGTCCTTATTTTACGGTAACCGCAATAATTTCACTCGGAAGTACTCTTCGGATGCTATTTTCACGCCTTATTTTAGTTTTTCTAGTCGAATGGCTGTAAATACAAGACGAGTGTCTAGAAAACCCTATTCATTTGTTGGAGACGACCCCACGATCCACGAGTTAACAACGGTGAGTCTACAAAAATTCGAAAACCTGAAGAATTCTCCACAACCCCAACGGGCTCCTCGTCTTATGGCATTTTCAGAATGACCCTTTCGGTCTACACGTCCCTGGATTTTTTTCTCTCACCTCGCGGGACACGAAATTTTTTTATTAATAATATCTCATACGTCCACGAAATCACATCGTTTGGCACACGAGCAATTGCATGCATGCGGCCAAGTGCACACGCGATTATCGCACCGTGGGTAATTAACGTTGAGTGATAAGCAGTTATAAGGGGAAAAGAGGGCAGGACGCGTGTGTCGTGTGTACATACCGAAAACGCGAATTCGCCCGTCAGGGGCGCAACTTGCACCTATAAAGCCGAATATAATAATGTGGACTCGAAGTGATTTAGGGCAGGGATCTTGCGATATGCGAAAAGGGCCACGTTCGCGGGGAACAATTTTAATCTATAGCTCGGACGCGGCGAACGCGAGGACTGCCACGTATACTTGTGAGTGCAATTCACTTGCAAATCTTGAAACTCGAACATATATATATATATGTTCGGTCCGTACAAAGGCACGCGATTTTCGCTGCGCGAATATAAGAAGCGTTTATACGGCAATTTCACCCTATCAAGGTTGTCGCGAATATTTTTCTGCGAATTTCCGTCCGATAATGGGATTCAGTCGCGTTGCGGTCTCGGGCCAGAACGAGAAACACCAATTAATTTAATAGCAAGGGGAACATTGATAATATCAATTTTTTAATCCGATAATTGATCAACTCTATGCAAATTCAGCCAGCCGCAGATGTGGAGCATAAAGCATTCCTTAAATTACCCTATCAAGGTTACCCCGAATACTTTTCGGCAAAATTTGCGTCCGATGATGGGATTTAGTTGCGTTGCAGATTTGTGGCACATGCCAAAGGGAATAATCAATTTGTTTAATAACCAAGCGCGCAATATTGATGCACTCAAATAATGGTATAGAGATGTTTAATGAGATAATTTATGAGATAATAGAGATGAATAACGATGTTTATTTAATGATTTAGTAATTTAATAAAGTTGATGCAATGATGAAGAGTGCATTCGATTAAATGCACTTTTTATTACTGAATTAATATATTTTTCTGTTTTGTTATGAATTGTTCATTGATATTAATTGTTATAAATCGCTTAAATCTCAAAATTAACTTCAATGAAATGTCACTGGTTGAAAAAGAAGTTTTTCTTGAACATGAAGTATTTCTCAAATTGTCCTAATTATTCGACTGACATTGTGTATTGTACATTATTCAATACTTTCTGTAAATCAAGTCGTAAATTTATTGTGACAAAAAATTAAATTGGTGATCAAATATACAGTAGAACCTCGATTATCCGAAACAATTGGGACCGAGACTAGTTCGGATAATCAAAAGTTCGGATAATCGAAACGTGGGTTATTTGGGACGGGATCATAAACAACACCTTTTTACATAAAAACAGTACATACATATATGCATGTACTGTTTTTATACATGTATGTATGTACCTTTAGGGTACATACAAAAAACCCACGTTTCGATTATCCGAACTTTTTATCCGAACGATTTTATAAAAAAAATATTTACAAAGGTATTCAACTTTTGGGTTTTTTGGGACGAGATCATAAACAACAACCTTGTACATAAAAACAGTACAGTACATGTCAAAATTTAATATATATGTATGTAATGTTTTTATGTGCATACATATATCAGGTGTTAAATATATATATTAAACACCTGAAAAAAGTCGAATGCCGTTTTTAATATTTTTTTTATTAATTCGTCCATTTTTAATTGACGAACGGCCGTAACGCGTTTTTGAGCGGCTAAGTCTCGCAGCCGTTTGGGAAGGAGAATTTGCGTTGGGTTGCTCATTGTTGCTCACGGCAGTGGCAGCGAGCAACAATGTATCTTTCGCGCCAACGTTCGGATAATTGAGCGTTCGGATAAACTAAGCCATCGTTCGGATAATTGAGGGTTCGGATAATCGAGGTTCGGATAATCGAGGTTCTACTGTACAGTTATATCTGATGTGATTTAAAGAATTTAATCTACTCTCAAAAAAGGTCAATTCCACACAATCTCTACTTATCTGAAAACCTCATCTTGAATATACTTTAAGGGGTTAGGCAACTGTGAAAATTTCAAATAATCGATCGTTGCTTGAGGCAACTCAAATGAAGAAAGGTGCAGTATATGGTGCAGGAATAACAGATTGAAGGTGAACTTAGGATTACAACGATATCATTGTTAGTAAAACTATCACCCGTTTTTCTCGAAACGATGTTTTTCAAAACGGTGTACACGACTTTTCGGAAAATTTTGAACGGATTCACTTGAAATTTGGTACACTTGTTCAGTGTAATAGTAGTTTAGTCTTGACCGACGTTCTTTTTCTTACCATTTTTTTCATTAGTGTTTAACAATAATAATGTCATTCGTTCTCGAAAAATCGAAAAAAAAGATTTGAAATTTTTCAATTATCGAAACGCCAGAACAAAAACGCTGGGTCGAGTCTTAGCCAACATTATCTATTTTCTAAAAAAAACTCGTTTTTTTTTGTTTTATATGAACCGGGTAGCCAAAATCAAGTATACCGTTGAGTCTCTGAGGTTCAAAAGTTCTTCACGAAATTGTTTATAACTTCTTTGATTATTATTTTTTTAAATGAAATTTGGTACACAACTTTGTTAATGTACATAGAAATAAATGTCCAGACGATGTGCCAATCATCGTACATATTCCTTGAAAATTATTTCTTTTATAAACTCTGATTTTCGGGTCGTCACAGTAGCCTGACCCCTTAAAAAAGGTCGAGCATGATCAAAACCGAACAAAGCCACTTAATTCAAGTTTTAAACTGAATGTGATTTTAAAAAACCAGATCTACCACTTAACCAAATTGAATCTCCTTGAAAAATGTCAAAATTGTACAGAACCATTTCATTTGAGACTGCATTTAAACGAATTAAAATGTAATTAAAATAAACCGTACCTACTTATCAAATTGAATTTACCTTAAAGAATTATAAATTACACCGGGTTGAAAAAAGTTTAAAGTAAAACCCCCGAAGTTATAGGTCGATTTATATTTATTAAAAAAAAATTAAATCTACGCCAAAAATGTAGTTCTATTTGGCTCGACTTCAAATTGGCTGGCCATCAAAGCAACGAGATAGCAGTGTCAGAATATTTGTACGAATTTGTACGTATGTCAGTATTTCGACACCCCGGATTGCGAAAGCTTGACGAACACGTGTGCTCGAGTTCGTTGCGTGACGAATGTTGAGATTGAGAAGCCCAAGTTTTTATTTTCATACGCCGAGGCTCAGTTCAAGTGTAGACTTACAATTAATGGGCAGCAGCAGCTGCAACTTCGGGATCGACTCCCGAGGCTTCGGACTTTCTCGACATACAACGGAGAAATTAAAACTTGGGGGGCGGGGGGGGGGGGGAAGTGGCAGCACGACGAAACTTGTTTCCTTTTCGAGGCGGAGACGCGTGTGAGCTAGAAAAATATGAGTGACAAACGGGCCGTATGAATAATCGCGTGATAAGGGAGAAAAGGTGTTTTATAATTCACATATGTAGAAGACCAGTATAAAACGTATCGATCAGAACTCTATGCACGAAGCAAAATTTGTGAATTTTTTTTTTTGTAATTCGATCAATATCGTGGGATTGGAATTTATTTTTTGTGTTACTGAATTCGAAAAAATATTGGGTATTTCAGTGAACGAAATTTTTAACGAGTTATAATAGTAACGCCTTAATTTCTCGTACAAAAAGAATGGTACGATAAAAAAATAGAAAAAATGTTTAGAGCTCATTTTCCTCGTAACATTTTTTTTCGTCCAATTCTTTTTTATATCTTTGATACATCAATTGAGTCACGAAAAAAATTGTTACCGATTTTAAAAAAATACCATATTGTAAAAACATTACATATAGTAAACAAAAATTTTTATTGACTCAAATGATGTATGACTGATATACAAAAAGAGATGGAGAAAAAATTTGAAAATAATGTTTAGAGCTCATTTTACGAAGCGGCTCCGAGCATTCCGAAACGCATGAAACAGCCTGGGCGGTAGAAATAGCAATTTGGAGTTATACAAAAAAAAATGACCTAACAACTAAAGACCTACTATCAAAATGCCGCGATCGGTACACGCAAAATTCAAATTAGAGCTTTAATTTAGTCGTGTGGACGATAGCTCCTTAAGGGGATACCCCCCCCCCCTTTAGGCGATGGAAAAATTTGCTGATTTTCATGATTTTTTTAATGGAAAGATTTCTTCGCCATTTTTAAGACTTAGGGTATGTTTTATTACTACTTTTGGCTGTCACATGGTATTTTTCAAAATTAATCTTACAAATGGCGGGAGTATGGCACGGTCTTTAAAATTGGTGTGACTAAAAAACGGACCGACTGGTTCTAATGAAACTCGGTATAAATCTTTCTAACCTTATTGCCTAAAACACGACCCTAAATGTTTTTGAAAATAAAAAAAGGATTTTTTTATTGCAAAATGTAGCCATCTTTTTTGGAAAATTCAATCTTTTTGTTTCAACGCATACCATTTCATGGATTTTCAACATTTCTCACTTCTTCTTGGTTCATATTCTGCGTATGAGTGTGAATGGAAGAAAAATCTGACAACATCCGCCGCAAACCGTTTAGAAGACCGTGCCATACATCTGCCATTCCCAAAGATTGATTTTAAAACATACCATGCAATAGGCAAAAGTAGAAATAAAACATACCCCAAGTCTCAAAAATAATGAAGAAATCTTGCCTTTAAAAAAAAACAATGAAAATCGGCAATTTTTTCCGCGCTCAAAGATATCTCTCTACGTAATCATTTTTTAAACTTTAAACGCGTAATTCTCCATATCATGTTTTTGAAAGCGGGAGAACTGATAATTCGTGCAGTTTTCATCTGATCGACTTGAAATTTCAACCGTAGCTTTTCGAATAAATTCTCTAAACGAGTACACACGAATTTTACGATTCATTAACAATTCTCGTTTTTCTAGACAAATTAAGGCCGATTTTTTAGCAACAAAATTTGTTTTAACAAAGATGCCATTTAGCGAAAAAACCATTGTTTTAAATCATCGTGTGCACTTCTCTAACAAAACAAATGTAAATGATGAATTTTTCTCAAATTCTCGGTGGTGATCCATAAAAGTTCTACGTTCTCCTGCAGAGTGCCTAACATAGCGCTCTTAGTGTAGATACTGAGCCAGCATTTTGTATTTTATTTCATTTAAAAAAAATCTTTGTATACGTCAATACATGCAGAAAACATCCTCCAAACCCCATTTTGATTGCTTTTTTAGTATTCTTTAAAAAAAAATCTTAAAACAATCTCATTTTTCGGTGCGCCACATAAATATAACGCCTTAAAGTGCTCGTTAAACTTGTCGAACTGTCTTGCTAATTCGAGGCTGAATTCCCAACTTATCGATGCTCACTAAATTACAACATACATTTATACCGATGCAACGTTTCTCATTTCATTACAAGAACAAAAAATAGCTTTTTTATCAAATACATTATCAACAATCAACATCGATAAATGAATCGCGTATCTATCAACAATGAATCTGAGTTAGCAAAAATGTAAATCTCGCTTTATCATAATTTGAAATTTATTCACGTCACTTAACTCGAATGAACAATCGGTCCTTCAATCAGTTGGAATTTTTTAAATGTTCATTACACTTGTTAAACGCTTGCTAATTTATGTAACTAGACAGCCACCGCGATTTACTTCTACTCCTACCTTTTCTGTCAAAAGAACATGATTGATGTTGTACTTTTTTCCCACTTTAAGGGGTTAAGCTAATGCGAAAATGACGAACACTCGTCGCTTGAGGCAACTCAAATTGAAGAGGAAGGTCAACCATATGGTGCAGGAATCGCAGAGTGAAGGTAAACTTATGATGACAATAATAGAGCTGATAGTCAAACTTCTAACGCATTTACTCGAAACCATGTTTTCCAAACGGTGTACACGATTCCTCGACATCTAGTGAACCGATTGACTTGAAATTTGGTGCACTTATTTAGTGTAATAGTAGTTTAGTCTTGACAGACGTTTTTCTTCTTAACATTTTTTCATGAATTATTAAAAATAATGATGTAATTTTCCTTCGAAAAATGTATCTAAAAATTAAAAAAAAAAATGTTTGATGATTGAGACACGATAACAAAAAAAGCTCGGTCAAATCTTCGCCAATATCATCTATTTTCAGAAAAAACTTCTGTTTTTTGTTTCCGATCAACTAGATCGTTAATATCAAGTACACCGTTGAGACTCTCCTGTTCAAAGGTCCTCCACGAGATTGTTTATAAGTTCTTTAAATATGAATATTGTTTTATGCAATTTGCTACCCAACTTTGTTAATATCCAAACGATTTTTCGATAATCTTACTTATACTTGCAAAATACATTTTTTTAACCCCGATTTTCGTTTCGTCACAGTAGCCTAACCCCTAATTCACGCATCAAGCCTCGCATGTGTATGTACGAGAAACATGTACATTTGTACTTTGTTCTTCGTGCGTGGGATGAACAAATGGAGAAAAAGAGTCCTCGTACGAAGTGAATCGAGTGTAACGACGTCTACGAAATTTGTATATTGAAAGCGAAGGCCTGGTAGTAGGCTTCATTGGGGACGCGCAAGGGGGTCAGTTGTGTTGGGTATATGGGCAGTATGGGGGACAGCTCTGTGATTACACGGTATCGCTCCGTGGCTCCTGGGGGTCACGATGTATGTTTCCACTCCGATATCACTTGACGACATCGAGAAATTAATAATGTCAATTAAAGAAGATCGTTATCGCGAGTGTGTGGCCTTTTTGTCAAAGAAAACACACACACACACACACACACACACACACATATATATGCAGGGTGTCCTAATATGAATGGATAATCCTGCAACTGTCGATAGGTCAGATCGTGTCCTGCTTTATGTTGGAATTTCAGTTTAGTAAAAGTCCCACGGTTTTCGAGATAAAAATCATTTGCTTTTGGTTTTTCGCATGTCATTTCTACAACGTCGCGGCTAGCCGTCCAGTTATCGGACGAATAAGCGTATGTTATTCGTCTGGATTGCGGCTCAGTTCACGCAGTTCACACTGTACAACGTGCCAAACAATGAAACCCAAACAAATCAAACAAAAAAAACGAACACACCCAAACAAACATACCCAAATAAACACACCCACACAAACTAACTCAAACAAACAAAACTACACAAATAAACCCAAACAAACCTGTTGGAATATGGCAAAAATAATCTTTTATAATAAGAGAATATAAATAAGAATATTAGTTATATTATTGAAGAGTATGTGTGTATATATGTAGTGAGAATAAAGAGCACGTGTGGCCTATCGATAACTATCGAGGCGACGCAGTTTACATTAGTAAAAGAAAATATACATAAGAGTATATATAAGAAGTCGTATTGGGGCTGCTTTGTTCTTGAAGCATATGTGACTCTTCTCCTGCAGTCTCACTCTTAGTCTCAGTCTCAGTCCTTCGACGACTCTTGATAGAATAAGAAGTCGGAATAAAAAGATATTGCTCTACATTAATATGACGCTGTATTTTATTCATTAAACCGATCCCATAATCCAATAAAACCCAACCAACCCACATCAAACAAACCCAAACAAAATTGGAAATATTTTATTCGGATGAATACGAGTAATTTGTTCGTCCGGATAGTTTGTTTAACAATTTAAGGGGTTAGGCCACTCTAGAGGCCGAAAAAAGGCTTTTCGGGGATTTTTTTTTCAGAAAAACTACGTACTAAATCGAGATTACGAAAAAGGGTGTTGATCACACATATCAGTGACTTTATACAATAATTTTTTTTAAGCGATTAATTTCAAAATGGCGACTGCAGCGTTTATCTCAAAACTGCACTTTAAGTTGGCCGGAAATATAACTTACAAGGAACATCCCTGAGTTGACACCCCTCAGGTGTCATCCCTAAGTTGACACCCCTCAGGTGTCATCCCTCAGCTGACACCCTTCGATTTTGTTGAAATTTGGATATGTTATAAAGCACCGAAAAGTAAGCGATACGTATTTTTTTATCGGCGGAAAAACGGTTTTAAGGGCGAAACCACCCCTTAATATAGGGGTGGTTCACGGCTAAATTTTTTTTTGCAATGTCACTATAGTGGATTTTTCATTGCTTCGGATTAGAAGAATTTTCGTTTTTGTTTCATTAAAATCGCCGGATTCCTTGTGTGTGAAACTGCTATAGTACCCCTAGAGATGCATTTTTCGAGGGGTGGCTTCACCCCTTAAAACCGTTTTGCCGCCGATAAAAAAATACATATCGCTTACTTTTCGGTGCTCTATAACATATGCAAATTTTAACAAAATCGAAGCGTGTCACCTGAGGGTTTTCCTTGTCAGACAATTTTCAACCAGTTCACTTGAAATGTTGAATATATCTTGAAAAAGGATTTTTTTTATATTGCATAGTTCATTTGTTATTAACAATTATCTGACGATTTTTTAGGCAAATTTTTCACATTCCAAAAAATTGCCTAAAAAATCGTTAATAAAAAATGAACTATGCAATATAAAGAAAAATCCTACGTACTTCCATAGAAAATGTATTTTTCAAGATATGTTGAACATTTCAAGTGTATCTGTTGACAATTGTCTGATTTATGTAAAAATTATTGTATACCGTGACTGATATATACGATAAACACCCTTTTTTGTAATGTCGATATATTTTGTAGTTTTTCTGAAAAAAAATCCCCAAAAAGCCTATTTTTCGGCCTCTAGAGTGGTCTAAGGCCTTAACACATTCTATCTGGACGATTATACAGGGTGTCCCATTTTAATCTTACACCTGAATTTTCTCGAAAAATATTGCTCGGACGAACTATTGTGTGGAACAAAACTTCTAGGGATTGAAGGGGGACGTTTGAAAAAAATTTATTTGAGGAGCCAAAATTCAAAATGGCGGCGTTACAAAGGCTGACATGTTTTTTTCAAACGGAAACATAACTTTTTTTATTGCCAACAAATTTGTCAGCTGAAAACTAAAAACTCTTGTTGAAAAACTTTTGCCAGGAATGCTAGACAGACAACCTCCACGTGGTGTATTCTGGGTAACGCGAATGGTCTGCAACAGACTCAGCCATGCAACCTCCTACGCTTTGGCTAACGCAAATGCCGGTGGTAGGGACAATTAGACTAAATGTCTCACGGCAAGCCGCTCAATGTTGTATTTTCGAATGTATGACCACTTGAACAAAAAAAGGATCAAATTTTTTTGTTGAAAATTTTTGTTTTTTTTTTGTTTTCAAATTTGGACGATATTTCATGAGAAAATTTTGGAGGAAAATTGATGAAAAATAGTTTTTTTTTTTTTCATTTTTTTTTTCATTTTAATAGCGTTTGTGCCATTTTCAGGCCCAAAAACGTGTTTCTTTAAATCCTTGACGAACTTTGATCACGATGGGTAGAAAAACACACACACACACACACACACACACACACACACACACACAAATCCTGGATACATCTGAAATAATTGAAAATGATGTTTTCACTTGAAAACTATGAACTTTATCAAAAATTTTTTTCAACAAAAGTTTTTAGTTTTCAGTTGACAAATTTTTTGGCAATAAAAAAAAGTTATGTTTCCGTTTGAAAAAAAACATGTCAGCCTTTATAACGCCGCCATTTTAAATTTTGGCTCCTCAAATAAATTTTTTTCAAACGTCCCCCTTCAATCCCTAGAAGTTTTGTTCCACACAATATTTCGTCCGAGCAATATTTTTCGAGAAAATTCAGGTGTAAGATTAAAATGGGACACCCTGTATATATGTTATTGGTCCGGATATCAGCTGACACGAATCACAATAATATGTGCGTTACTGGAAAGACCGCGTGAACTGAGCCGCTATCCGGACGAATAACATACGCTTATTCGTCCGATATCCGGACGGGGAGACACTCCGTTTCTACAAACGATAACTTTTTAGACCCAGTTTTTTTAAATATTCTTTGCTATTCGTTTCATCGAAAAAAGTCTTCTTAACCATAAACGTAAAGGAAACTTCATGAAAAAAGATCTTATGCAGAATTTTCATACAACCCAATTCGAACATCTGACTTTGATAGTCTGCGGTGTAAAAAAAATCTACTACGCATATCGTGCCAATTACTTAAAAAAGTTGCTTATTTTTTGTCGATTCATATCATTCGTAGAAAGGGCATGCGAAAAACCAAAAGCAGGTGATTTTTTTTCAAAAAACAAAATAAAGCCCAATATCACGAAAACCGTGGGACTTTTGCTAAACTGAAATTCCAGAATATAGTAGGGCATGATGTAACGTATCGACAGTTGCCGGATTATCCATTCATAACAGGACACCCTGTATATACCATAGGACTTTTAAATATGCACGCCCGCTGTGAAAAGGACTACTTACAGGAATCATATTACTAATTGTTGTCGCGCGGTCGTACGACGTCCTTGCTCCAGAGTACTCCAATTAGAAAGAAAAAAAACGAGAGCGCCTCCCGATAAGGGAGAGCAGAGCTTGTGGCTAATTAGAATTAGAAAGCAAAAAAAACTAATTTTTATGATTGATATCCTTGATGAATTGGAGCACATATGTAGCTGTGTATGTGTCTATGCGTGTGTGTGTGTGTGTTTATTCTTAATATGCGATATACCCTCTCTTCGTGACACACGAAACTTTTTTTTCTCTCTCTCTCTCGCTCTCTTGTCGCCCAACGTGTTTCGCAGCTCCCGCAGAGTCGTATATATAATACATTCGTGTATAGCTCCTCACGATTAAATGCTAATTGGTCTCGCGCTCTCCAAAGCCGCCACCTGGTGCGCCACCTGTGTGCGCCACCCGCAAAGCTGCAACGCCTAAAGTGTCGATATCCACCGCGTAAAAACAAGTACCCTCCCCTTAAAAAATAATTATTATTCAGCGAAAAACGCTAGTCTGAGTTCTCGAGTTGTTCAAACGGAATTTCACGAATTGTACGTTAATTTGAAAAATAACGAGGCTCGCGTGTTTCAACGGGACGTTGAAGCAGACGTCGTTGAACCGGAAGACCAAAAAATAATCGCCAAAACAAATGTATTTCTCTCTCTCTCTCTCTCTCTCTCTCTCTCTTTCTCTTTTTCTCTTTCTCTCTTGCACATCTCGTTATCGCAACGTTTCTTTCGTCGAAGTAAAATGCAAAATTAAAATTCAATTTCACGTTCTCATACTTATCACGAATTTCGTGTATACATCCATCGCGTCTACGAATGCCGCCGTACACACAGCATTTATGATAAATAGCTGACGTACACGTATCTACATTGGAAACGGAAAAATTAAGGGCTCGGTAAAAAAGGGCCAAGAAATCGCATGGTAAAAGCGAATTAATTTGAATATTTTACTGTACTCGTATATATATATATATATATATATATATATGGGTCATTCCATGTCAAATCGACAAATTTTTTACCTGACCCCCTTTGATTTCGCTGAAAATTTTCTATCTTTTTCTACCCCCCGAAAGTTACTTTTCAGAATTTTTTCAAATTTTTTTTCCCGACTCAAAAAAAGTTATGAATTTTTGAAAAAAACCGCTCTTTTATTTTTAAATTGCCAGAACTTTTTCAAAAATTGACCGTTTGGGAACTTTTTTTTTTCAAAATTTTTGTTTTTAAATGTAGTTTTCGAAAAAAAATATGAAAAATTTTTCAGAATCCCAGATATATGAAATATTTTAGTTTTTTTGAAAAAACCGTAATTTTCTCAAAGTCCGACCGTTTTTTTTTTGTTTTTTTTTTGCTCTAAAAATACGTCAACTAATTCTGCAATGATCCCCGTTAATCAAAAGATGTGACGACAAACGCTTCTAATTTTTTTTCTTGATTATAAAAAAAATTTTGTTGAATTTTTGCTGATTTTATATAACTTTGTTATGAAATTTTTTTTATTTCCTCGTGAAACCTCAAAAGTTGAAAAATAAAATTTTATTGGAGAATTTCAAGTGATTATCGTCCAAGAAATTGTTATTTAAAAAAAAAAATAATTTTTTTCTCTCATTGACGTTATTTTTTTACTCTTATGGACGTTTTTTTTTGGTACTGAAATATGACAACTTCAAAAATACAATGGGTTTAAAAGTTACCTCCAGTTGATACAATGTGATAATTTAAGAGCTATCGATTGTCGGTAAAAAAAATATCATCTACATTTCATTTAAATAATATGGAGGTTATGTTTTCAGAATAATTACATTGTCGTTGTGTTCATCGTGTCACGTAGACTTACTATTGCTAAATAAAGTACCTATTATTTATCATAAAGTGCTGTTAATTTATATTTTGTTAACGAGTGATTACAATGCCGAAGTTTTTTGATCGATGTTGCAATCCATTTAATTTGGAGAAGCATAGAAAAAAAATATCCCTGCGAAATTTACCGGAGCATTTAGCAATTCGATACAATTTGTCGACTGATGAGCTAATATGTAGTTCATGTTATAAAAAAATGCTTCAGCCCTCTGTTGACAATACTTCTGATGAAAGTTAAATAAAAGATAATATAATTTGAACACATACAAAAAAATGTTTTAAATTTATTTAAAGATGTTAAGAGACGGTGAATTTATTTAAGAGTAAGAAAAGTCCTTTTTTTTACTTTTTTGAAAAAAAATAACAATTTCTTGGACGATAATCACTTGAAATTCTCCAATAAAATTTTATTTTTCAACTTTTGAGGTTTCACGAGGAAATAAAAAAAATTTCATAATAAAGTTATATAAAATCAGCAAAAATTCAACAAATTTTTTTTTATAATCAAGAAAAAAAATTAGAAGCGATTGTCGTCACATCTTTTGATTAACGGGGATCATTGCAGAATTAGTTGAAGTATTTTTAGAGCAAAAAAAAAACAAAAAAAAAACGGTCGGACTTTGAGAAAATTACGGTTTTTTCAAAAAAACTAAAATATTTCATATATCTGGGATTCTGAAAATTTTTTCATATTTTTTTTCGAAAACTACATTTAAAAACAAAAATTTTGAAAAAAAAAAGTTCCCAAACGGTCAATTTTTGAAAAAGTTCTGGCAATTTAAAAATAAAAGAGCGGTTTTTTTCAAAAATTCATAACTTTTTTTGAGTCGGGAAAAAAAATTTGAAAAAATTCTGAAAAATAACTTTCGGGGGGTAGAAAAAGATAGAAAATTTTCAGCGAAATCAAAGGGGGTCAGGTAAAAAATTTGTCGATTTGACATGGAATGACCCATATATATATATATATATATATATATATATATAGTGTGTGTCTGAAGGAAATGAAATTGCTGTATCCTGTAGAGGGCGCAATGTGAGCGCGACAATCATAAAAGTTTCTCCTTTATCATCCGAGCGAGGCGGTAAATTTACTGGTAAAATCGACCAGCTACGAACGGGGGTAAAAACGTTCTGACTGAAAAACAAAGGAATGTTTACTCATAATAATAAACATAACAATAACATAACGATAATAATACTGATAATAATAACAAAAATCATGACAGTAAATTATTACTATTATTTTTTGTACCACTAAATACATTAGTAAAAAGAAGACGAACTATATTGTAGTACTAATACTACAATATAGTTATATATATATATATATATATATATATATATATATATATATATATATATATATATATATATATATATATATATATATATAGTTATCATTATAGTTACTGTAGTAATAATAATGATAACAATATATGATATCATAGAACAATAATAATCATGTTCAATAGACAATAACAATAATACGAGTACGATGACAAATATTATAGTAATTGTAATAAATAGTGAGTATTAAATTACCAATATAGTTACAATTGGTAATAATAATTATATTGTTACTAATAAGATAACAATAATGATAATAATAAAAAGAATAATATGATGATAAAGATTATAGTAATTGTAATAATAATAATAGCATACTACTACTCTTATCATTATATTACTATATAATATAGTGGTATAAAATTACTGAAAAAGTTAGTAGCAATAACGATAATATAAACTACAAAAATATAAATAAAGCTCACAATATAATAAAAACAATATCATCAATATCAGATAGATGCAGAAAAATGGCAATTAGTAAATAAAAATAGTAATCAGAACAATCTGAAAAAAACCCTTCACTCGGAATGATGCTAGGCTAACTCAACGAAAAATCTTTTCATTCCTTCCACCTCGCATCCAGATTATTTATTGCACGGGTAATTTGAATAGTTCCTCATTCAAATGTTGCCCGTGCGTCGTGTCGCTCCTGCGGGACTGAAACGTCTGGCAGCGTTTAACGAGCACACAGCTTACACACTCGCGGCATATGGAAATGAAGAACATTCTGGCGCACGTGACGGATCGTCACGCGTATACGATTAAACGATGCGGTATGAGCTACGAGCTCCGAGTGTACGGTGTACATAAATATGTAAATACACACGCGAGTATATACATAATAGTAGTACAAGTCTGCATCTCGCGATGTATACTTGTACCCGATTTATATTCGAGAATTATTAAAATTCACGAGGGATCGAGAGGAATCTGCTTAAATTTTAGTTCACGAGTCGCGTGATTGCGACGAGAAAAGAAAATGAGAAGTAAACGGATCGATTATAGAAGCAGTAATGTGTAGTTGAGAAAATCAAGTTTTTTTTGTTTTTCAAATGAAATCTTATTATTTTATTCAATTACGTTTTTAATCAATATTATTAAATAATATTATATGATTAAATTCGGGAGACTCGATGCAGTAGGCTGAAAACTACGCGAGCACGTTCTAGGGAAACTTGACGTTATATAGTGCTAGTTGTTATAGTCTTTCATATCCTTTTCATGCGGAATACAAAAATGTAAAAAAATGTACTGAACACTAAGTTGGTTAATGTCATAGCAATCGCAAGACATGAGGAATAAAATAAAACTATTATATTTTTAAATATTATTGAAATGATCAATTTCGTTATTAAGGTCAAGATCGAGAGGAATCTGCTTAAATTTTAGTTTACGAGTCGCGTGATTGCGACGAGGAAAGAAAGTGCGGAGTGAAAGGATCGATTGTAGGAGCACTAATGTGTTACTGTGAAAATTGCAGTTCTTTGTTTATCCAATTAAATGTTTTATCTAATTAAATTACGATTTTAATTACAACTTTACTATTTTACTCTTTATTTTCCTATTTTTGTTTTAATTTTCTTATATTATATATTATTGTTTAATTTGAAGAAAAAAAATCTCGATTTTTATGAATATTATTTAAATATTGATGAAATATTTCTAAAATCATTGAGGGCTTTCGCCATTTTTTACTGTACACGTAAAAAATTAAGCGATTTTTTTGGGTTGAAGGACAAGTAAGAGGATAATAATATTCTAGAATTATTAGTCAGATCTTTAAGTGAACGAAAGAAAAATGATGTAAACAAATATACAAAATGGTGACGCTGGAGCCATTCTCGCGAGGCATGCTCAATTTGAGACGCTCTGCGGCACGCATACCTGACACAAATTTGAATGCGGGAAAAAATACAAAAATGTCTATTAATTTACATGAGTATAGCTAGAGAAATACGTATGGGATATTTAAAATATTAATTTTTGTGTCATTGGCAAGTATTCAAAGTGAAAACTCAATTTTTGACAGAAGAAAAGAACAATCATTTTTTAATAAAGAAGTTTGTAATTAACTCATGAAAAATCTCGTAGGTATTTCGCTTTGGAATGTTATTTTGAAGATGTGCTCGAAATTTGGAGCGAATAGAATAAAAAGTGTTGGAGTTTGCTGCGTTCCATTTCGAAAAATTGTGTTCCACACTTGTTTCCCCTTATTCTAGATGGTTCAAAGCATCTTTTAAACCAATTTTCAAAAAAAAAAACAATTTTTGAAAGTTCTACAATGGTGTTACCCCCTTAATGTTGAGTAGAAATTAGTTGAAGGAAGCAGAGAGGTTTTTCAAAAAACAAAAAATGATAAGGCCTCCCAAACTGAGTCTAGTTGAATCATTTTAAACTCTTCTTTCTTTCACATGAGAACTGGCAAGGCTGCGAAGGGGCCCGCGCAGACCAAACCACGCTGTGCGTGGCTTTATTTTACAGGAGCTGGAGCCGCCAATTTGGATTTTATTTTTATAAATAAAATTGGAATTTACTCTCCATTGATAGAAGAATAAAATATATCGAAACCCACGGTCAAAAGAATTTATTTGACATAAAAAAAAATTCCCGAAGTCCATGCATTTTTCATGCCTCTCGACGGTACCCAGTCCTTGAGGGGTCTTCTCACGTTAGACGCTGAAAAAAGCTATTTTCATGAATTTTTTGATAGGTTTATATTATAGATATTGATATAAAAGTTGTTACACTTAACAAATATACTTTCGAAATACATTTTAAAAAACTGTATTTATTTAAGTCACTACTTATTTATAGATGAAATTAGTAGTTGAAAAAATTTCCTAAAAAATTGTAGATCTGCGCCGTTGATGAAATCTCGGAGATGGATACGATGGATACATATCATACGTTTTTTGAGCTATACAAAAATAACAACGACGGAAATTTTTCAAAAAAAAAAAACAAAAAAATGTTTTTTTCACCGTTTGTGGCAAAAAAATTAGTAAATATCAAACATTTTTTAAATCCTTGATCTGCGCTATAGCTATAGTTGTACAGAATATGTGGTTAAAATTTCATAAGGCTCGGTTCAGTAGTTTCGAAGATTTTATCAACAAGCCGTCGAAAAACGTTGTTTCGAGAAAAACGCGTTTCAAGTTTCTTTGGGTTCCATAAATACATTAAAGTTAAAAAAAAATTTATTTCGAAAGTGTATTTATTAAGTGTAACAACTTTTATATCAATATCTATAATATAAACCTGTCAAAAAAAATGCATGAAAATAGCCTTTTTAGCGTCTAAAGTGAGAAGACCCCTTAAAGGTGTAGAGAGGGGAGAAAATCGTTAGCCAAAAGAGCAAGAAACGACTTATTTATCAATCCGCACGAGCCGGTCTTACCGGTATACCGAAATTTCGGTTCGGATAAGGAAAGGAAGGCTCGGTGATCCGAGACTTTCAGCCTTTCGAATCCACTTTCGATGTAAAAGGCCAGAATACGTCGTCCAGTGTTTGCTAGACGGTAAGATCACAGTGGATAATAAACGATTTCGATCGCTACCGATCTTGGCTATGACGCAACGACGCCTCGAACGCCTAACGAGTGCACCAAGATACTCCCAATGTAGCTACGTCAGCGTGCAAACAGTTAAATCGGCTTTAAGATAATCCTGTCGCTTCACACTAGGCATACCACTGATCATGCTTGAGACTTGTGCAATTTATATTTTTTACATATGCAAAAACAAAATTATTTGTAATAACTAAATTTTCCATGTTTAATAAATGTTCACATTTAATTAGGAAAATGGAAAAATAGTTATTCCAACGATTCGCGCAGTATGTATAGGTTTGATATTTGGCAATATTGGTTCTATCTCCGTCTCTTTTTACTCAACCAGGCGAGTTTAACCTCCATGCTTTTCAACGTCGATCTGTCACAACAACGTCAGATGCGGGAAATATAAAGCATTGTATTCGGGCCACGACTGGTAAAAAGCGTGGAAAATTTGTATCGGCGAAATACGTCGGTTAAAAATGACATATGTGTGGAAATTCGAATGAGTGAGATGAAGTTAGGACTATAGTCAGCTGTTGCCTTGCTGTCACGTCTCTTTATCGTAGCAAGTGGTAATAAATCCAATATCGGAAGTTCAAATTAAACTTGATATTACATAAAAATTAGGTCAATAAGCGTAATTTTTTCTGAGAGCACTGGATTACTACAAGTGTTAAGTATGTAAATCTAAGTATTTTTAAGAATCTGACGGATTTCCACTATTATATACACTTTTGTAGCGACCGGAAATTGGGTTTTTGTATGTCGTCTCGGAATTCCTTCACAACACCCAATTTTAATATTTCTTTTCTCTGTAATTAGGTCAATGAACGACCCTGAAATTTTACAGAGACGATTATTAATGTATTTAGTGAAGCTCGAAAAAAAATTATGAAAATCCTATGGATTGAAGCCTGGAGATAGGACTACCTTAAGGACATTAGTCGTATTGCCCCCATGGAAATTAATGTATGTAAAATATATGCAGAAAATATATGCTACATATATATATATATATATATATATATATATCGGTCGCATATATAGTGACGAAAAATAGAATAATACGTATATATTCAGTATATATGCACCAAATATATGACGCATATCTGACCCATATATTTTCGATATATTTTTCTGACCAAAAAAATATATGCTACGTATAAACACTATGTATGATGCATATGTGAGGCATATACGACGCATATATTTTCGATAAATTTTCAATCTATTTTTTTGTCAGAAAAATATATCAAAAATGTATGCGTCATATATGACGCATACATTTTTGATACATATTCCTGACAAGAAATATACGCTGTGAATGAACACTATTACAGTTAAACTTAATAAAACTTAAAACTTAAACTTAAAAAAACTTAATTTACAGTTAAAGTACACTATTACATGTAAACACTATATACACCCACATGAAAATAAAATATATAAAAAATATATCGAAAAATATATAAAACATGTATTAAATATAATTGGTTCGAAAAGTTGGATATGCCAATTATATTTTTGGCCAAGAGTAAAACCTACACGATATATAAATATAAATCCATTTAAGATACATCTTAAATATATCAAACATACAAACTGAATGTATGTTTTATATATTTTAAATATGGTTGGTTAAGCAACTTGAGTAACAGATGACGTTGCAAATCAAAAACATCTTCAAGTCGATATCTCGCGAAGACCTAGCCGCACTAGCCGGAATAAATGATCGGAGAAAAAAATTGAAGGTTATGTAATTCTATTCGATTATCGCTCTCTATGCGAACGCAATTAAGTAATTGATCCGATAATGTTAGTTACCCTTGTAAATCCACACATTTCTCAATAAACTAACATTGTGTATTGTACGATATGCAGACGATACGAAAGTTAATTTAACAAGTAGAACTAGCTCAGTGGGGAACGTCCCAGCTCATCACTCAGAGGTCCCGGGTTCGAAACCACCTTACGGCGTGTAAGCGTCTGATATAATTTAAATTTGAACCATTAATATATTTGAACCGCAAACACCATAATCGTAATTAATGACAAGGAAAAATATCGTAAAAGGGTGCAATGATGTAAATAACGTCATAACAACATTTTTAAGAATATTTCAAGTATAGTTTAAATATATTTCAAGTATATCTTAAATACACGTTGAATATATTTCAATAATATTTGAAATGTAGTATGAACATATTTCAAGTATATTTTAAACGGAGTATATATCGTGTATATTTTAGATGTAGTTTAAATACATTTAAAGTATATTTCAATTATCAATCGAATACAATTAAAATACATTTGCAGTATATTTTGAGGATAATTTGCGTACATTGCAAGTATTTATATCTTCAATATAGTTTGAATATACGTACCCGCCTATCCAACATGTATATTTTTATATACATTCTGAAGATCTATTTTGGCCGAAAACTTTGAAATCGCGAATATATTTTTAATGCATTTCCCGTATATATTGCATATATCTAATCTATATCTAAGATGGATAATATATATCTGAAATATATTTTACATCCATTTTTAATATATCGAAAAATATATTTTTACATATATTTTATTTCCGTGTGGGCAGATATGCTACGCATATCTGTATATATGTGGCATATATGTACCATTTATGCAGTCTATATATATGGTATGCATGCAGTGTGTATGCAACATATATGCTAAATATATGTGGTATATATGCAGGGTAAATGCTACATATATCATTGATATATGGTACAGTGATATACAGTAATACCCCGCATATACATCTCATATATAAAAACGTTACGAAAATTAGAATTTGGCACATATATGCAACATATATTTTCAATATATGGCATACATTTCACATATATTACAATTATTAATAAAATAAATTTGCTGTATATTTTTGCGTATATAAATTTCCATGGGGGTGGTAGGGCCGTCACAACCGATCCAACTTTGCATGGAAGAAGAACGATCGCACGCGCACCACATACATGGCGATCTAGGAGGACTCGAACGACATGTGGCGAGATCACGCTCGTACATCTGGAGCTGTTTCAACATCTAGGGCCGATAATGGACGAAGGGACGAACAAAGGGACTCGGCAGCAGTGGAACCAAGCGAATGTCCGACGTTCGCGCGAAGCCGAGAGGACGATTCACGACTGCGAGGCTATTTGGGACAGATGTGGGGCGTCCAATGTTCGGGTGAGCGATGGAAGAACAAAGAAAGTGGAGAATGGACAGCTCTACCGCTTAGAGTCCATTCTCTGCTTTATGGATGGCGAGCTTTAGCAACGTTTCTCGTTATTTTTCGCTATCGATTTCCCATTGATGCGATGCATTCTAGACCGGAAACGAGGAAGAAAGGAATATTAATGATCGGACTATGTGATCCTTTTTATTGACAATGTGTCTTGCCCGATTGGACGAATTTGAATCTTGGTAGTTGATGTACTTCATCCCGGGGTGCGGTTTCGGCGATCTGCCATTGGGAGCAGCGCTGGCCTGGGCCTATACTTGGATGGGTCACTGATCGGTGGAGACATCGGGTCATTAGACGAACCAATGACATACCGTCAAGTATCGAAAATATTTCAAAAGACCTTATCCCTGTGTCATTTTTTTTGGGCTCCGTACCCAAAGGGCGAAACGGAACCCTATTAAGGCCTTAAGCGACAGTAACCGGTAACAAATCATGTGCGAATTTAACAATATTTTTTCGTATGAAAAAGTGTTTCACTCATAAAATTAATTACACATCTATTTAGTAAGAATATCAAACTGTTAGAAAAGATATATATATTTCGATGTACAAAATGGCCGACTACTTATATTTTTTTTTGTTATCTTTTTTTAGGCGCTCCGCGGCGCGACATTAAGCATCCACAATTTTTTACCTAGAACAAAAAAAAAATTCTCGTCAATCTACATTGGAATACCTAGAGAAGTACGTACGGAATTTAAAAAATATTGTTTTATTCCAAAGTTGTAGGTATTTAAGCTTAAGAAATAAATTTTGCGTGAAAAATTTCGTTATAACTGCTCATAAACTGCTCATAAAATGAAAAGTTTTCGATTAATCAGAAATTCCGTACGTACTTCTCTACGAAATGCAATTAGGAACATACCTTTGAAATTTGAAGTAAATCGAGTGAAAATTGTTGAAGTTATTTGTCACGCCAATTGGAAAAAAGCTGTTTCGAGAAGTTTCGAGTAGTCGGCCATTTTGTGCATCGAAAAAAAAAATATATACATTTTCTAACAGCTTGTTATTCATACTAAATAGATGTGTAATTAATTTTACGAGTAAATCACTTGTTCATACGAAAAAAAATTGTTAAATTCGCACATGATTTTATACCCGTTACTGTGGCCTAAGACCTTAAGGCGGGTATACATTTACAACGATACAAAAAAACGATTTCTTTTTTTTCTCTTTAAACGATAGAACTATATATGTAGAATATTTTCCTGAACTTTCAAAGCGAAATTCGAAAAACTTCAAACGTTACAGCCCGTCAACGCTGTACCTCACCGCTCGGATTCGGAGCGGGCGTGAACTTCAAACGTGTTTTTCTCAAAACTGCATTATCGAAATTGGCGTGCAGGATTACTCAAAAACTGTTAAGCCGATTGAGTTGAAACTTGGTAGAAGTATTGGTAATGTTGGTACCTTTTGCTTGACGAGAATTGTTTTTGAAAAATTGAAAAAATAACTACTTTTTTTATCCACCTATTACAGAAATGTAGCGTGAAATGTTGATTTTTTTAAATTGTAAATGCGTGCCATTTTCTTAAATTTGCATTTTCTTCGTTTTAATTACCGTTACATAGAAGCTATACATGTTCCAACTGAAAAAATGTGTGAACTTTCTTGCAAATCAAAGTCTACGGTAAGCTAGACTGCACGCCGATTCGCAACTCCCCCGGCGACCTTGCTGTAACACTCTGCCACAGCTCCGTCATTTTGATGATGAATTAAGTTAAAAAATTGTTTTGTATGCTTAAATATACTATTAAAGTATACCTAAAGTTTGGTAATTGTAGAATAATTATTTCTTAGTTTTAAAAAATCCCTTAATATTGCTTATTTTTTTCCTATCTAAATGTATATCCCGCCTTAATGTGACTCTGCTGTCTGTCCGTCCGTATGTCACGGGTCTCTAGCTCATAAACGGAATGAGATACAGACCTGAAATTTGCATATTTCGTGTAGAATGTTGACCCAAAAGCGAATATTGAATTAGGAATGCAATTAAACGATTTTTTTATGGGGGTCCCATACATGAGAAAGGAGCAGAATTTTTGTTTTCTTACCCCGGCACGTGGGGTGTCATTTTTTCAAGCGTATTGAGTAGAGTACAAATATATTTTTTTCTTCTTTTTTATCTTCAAAAATAAAGAAACGGGCGGCCGTCAAAGTTGTCAGTTTTAGATTAAATTATATATAATAATTTATTGTATACATAATAATAATAATAATGCTAATAATCATTTACAATCAAAATATATGAAATTATTGTTATTTAAATATTTAAATGAGACTGATTTTATATGTTTCCATTGTTGGCTTACAGCAGGAGTATACAAAGCTTTCTTTACCTATCACCACCCCATATGGTTTCAATTTAGTACTACCGAAGAACTAAGACAAAAAAATCATTACATAATGAAATATCGAGTTAAAAAAAAAGTTAATTGGTTACATGTACAGAACCCTAATAGAGCAAGGCCCGACTCGCACTTTGCCAAGTTGTTTTCTATTTTTTAATAAACAACATAATGTTCCATGATGCCGAAGTTTGCATCACAATGCAATGATTTTTTGTTCAATTGCTCAATTTTGTTGGCATCTGATATATAGGCATAATAACGAAAACAAAAAAGAATCGGTCTGGCCCGATACGAGAGCTCCGATGACTCCTTACCTACTTTTTACTTCGAGTAATTTGGATTTATTGTTCAACTCTCCGGAAGTAGAACGAGTGCCATATTTAATGTACAAAGGACCATATTTTGCCGAGCGAAAGTGTCAAGCTCCACCGTTTAATGACTTTGGGACGATGTAGGTTTAGGTGATCGGACGGAAACGAGGACATTTAGTTTGTTCATGTCCGGGGGTTTGCGAATGTATACGATAACGGGTGACATCGATGCCGGGCTTGGCGCGACACGTCTGTACATCCACCGGATGGTCACGCACCCCACGAGCCTTATTACCTAACGATCCAAATGACACGGATAGACCGTGCCACGTGTCCGGAGAAAAAAAAAAGATTCGGCCGCAATTGCGGACGGTGGGTATAAATTGAACGATAACGAGAACGAAGTGTACAGGAGAAAAAAAAACAATTCAACCCAAACTGATAAAAAAGATTTATTGAAATCAACGAAGTCCGTTTAGTTGAGTGTTTTTTTTTATTTGCAGTGACTAAAATTGTTATGAAATCATTGTTTTATTTATTTTACTATTCCAGAGATTTATTTCAGATATATTACTCTATTGACATCACGATTCATTGGACACCGTTGAGTATTGAACAAATTATATGCTTCTAATAATTTTGGTATTTGGTATTATTTGCTCGAAAAACCATTTAGTCGTATAGACTAGACGGGTCTATTTAGATTTTTTGAATCAGCCAGGAAATTCGTAGATGTAGTAGTCCACAACCCATTTGTAGTCTGAGAAAGCGTATCATTGATTTCGCAATGCCTATCGACGCACCACGAATTTTGTGCTTTGTCGTTCGAAGTCGGTCAAGTGTATAAATGGTGGTAATACAAAACGAAATGGTGGTAATACAAAATATTTTTTTATAATACTTCACCATTCAGGATTCTAAACAGCCCGGATTAATATGTATTGTCAATGAGAAATATGGTTACTTGGCAATATTTAATTAATATGTTAAATTTGCTGCTCGCAAATAAAAATACTAGTAGTTAAAATACAATTTTGTTTCGTTCGAAATAACAATATATTTGAATTTAAGGTGAGAGATTCATTTATAACGTAAAGAAGAGATTATGGCAAAAAATGAGCTCTACGAGCAAGCTGTGGGAAGGACTACTTCATGGCTCCGGAATCGCCGATTAATCGGTAGGTCATTTAGTCACAAAAATTTTCGGTCTTGAAACTTTAAACACGTTTTCCTAAAACCCACTTTTTTCAAGAATCTCGTACAGGATGCGCCAGAGAAACTTACTTATTTGAAAAAATTCCCGCGCGGTGAGTTGGGCGGGTAAAGGGGCGAGAGGGGGCGCATCTGGAGGGGGAAGTTCCCAAGTTTGTTTCTCCCTCCAGTCAGTTGCCATCATGCTCTGGTCTAGAGAGCAGCGGGCCTTCGCAGTCGAGAGCTTCTTTTCTAACGGTCGCTCACTTGTTGCTACGCAACGTGCCTTCCGCGCTCGCTTTGAAATTCCTCCTCACGGACTCGTTCCTGGCCGTAATTCGATTCTGTCGTGGGTTAACTCATTTCGGGAGAGTGGAAGTGTCGCTAAACCCAGAAATGGACTTCAACGGACCATCAGAACTCCGGAAAATGTCGAAAGAGTGAGGCAGTCAGTTGTGCGTTCTCCCCGGCGTTCGGCTCGCAAACACGCAGCTGCTATGGGAATTTCTGACACCACTGTTCGACGAATTCTCCATGAAGACCTTCAATTTCATCCCTATAAATTGGCTGTTGTGCAAGAATTAACTGAACGCGATTTTGTTGCCCGTCAAAATGCATGTGAAATGCTGGTTGACAACTTGCCTGAAGACGCGGTCGTTTTTTTCAGTGACGAGGCTCATTTCCACATTTCCGGCTGCGTCAACAAGCAAAACATGCGTTATTGGTGTGGTGTAAATCCACGTGAGCTTCACCAGAAGCCACTTAATTGTGAGCGAGTTACTGTCTGGTGTGCGATGTCGGTAATGGGAATAATTGGTCCTTATTTTTTTGAAGAAAACGAACGCGCAGTTACCGTGAATGGAGCTCGTTACAGGAACATGATCGAGGAATTTTTTCTTCCAAGACTCGAAGAAATGAACGTTAGGAACGTGTGGTTTCAGCAAGATGAAGCCACAGCACACACAGCACGACACTCAATGAATTTGTTGCGACATTTCCCCGACCGCCTCATCTCTCTCAGAGGCGATCTCCAATGGCCGGCACGCTCTCCAAATTTGACTCCATGCGATTTCTTTTTATGGGGTTATTTGAAATCTCTGGTTTATGTCGATCGACCACGGACCATAGCACACCTCAAGAACAACATTCGCGACGCCATTGCCAACATACCGATTGATATGCTGCAAAGAGTGGATACGAATTTCAAAAATCGACTTCATCAGTGTATGCGCAATGGGGGTCGCCATTTATCCGATGTCATTTTCAAGACTGCATGAAACAAAAATTGGGATATTGTATTCTCAAATAAAAAAAAATTTAAAACAATAATTGAAGTACTTTTGTTTTTATTGACCTTTCAAATAAGTAAGTTTCTCTGGCGCACCCTGTACAAGATAACTGAAAAACTAACCAATCGATCGTTCCGAAATTATGCACACTTTGAGATAACATAATTACGATCCACGTGAACCTAAAGTTCCTCGAAAATAATTTTAAAAGCTACTTTTTCATTAACAAATACACTACTAAAAATTTCATAAAAAACGAACATTATTTTTCGAACACATACTACTTTTCGAATTTGCACTTTTCTTTGCATTTTTTAGGTTCACATGGAGCGTATGGGGCTTAGAAATATAAATATAGCTTCAATATATTTGTAAAAAATGGAAAATTAAAAGATGCAATAATATGTACATAGAATTTGTAGTATGTAGAATAAATAGTTCCGACACAAAAAATCTTGAAAATTCGCTTATTTTCAGCTGCCTAAAGGGCCCCTTGCTACACATTTACTGCATGCATATAAAGATATTTTTATCCAAATATATCTCTTATACGTTCAAGTCAACGAACTAGTTTGATCAAATACGTATTGATTGAATTGTATACATCACAGAATGTTTGAAACAAATACAAGAATATTTTTGAAACAAATAAAATCGTTGTAGGTTCTGAAGTAACGAAAAATATTATTCAACTAAAATAGATGCTAGTTAAAGCAGTAGTCTCGCCACAGTCACGTTGAAAATTTTATTCTCCGCTCAATCGATGAAAGCTTCGAAATATTGTGAAATATCTTTATTATGTAGGTCGTACATCTTATCAAGATGTAAAAACTTATAAAGTAATGAAGGAAACACCTAATATAATGTTTAGAGTTCCAAAAATAAGAACGTTTTCTTCATCACCTAACCCTCACTTTTGTATCAGACTATCCATTCCGACTACTAATACGTAGACACTCTGCGTATACGGATATGCACACCCTACTATAGTCCAGCGATCGCGGAGATAATAAGACATAAAGGAAAATTTTCCAAGCGAAAAAAAATGCCAAAAATAGATAAGCGGTCGAAATTATGACCAGCGTAAAAAGAGAAAACGAAAAAAAGAACCACGTGGAGGTTACGAACAACGAAAATGTGGGACATCGTATGGTGAAAAGTCGAATTGAAGAATTTCACTTCGATGAATTGATAATAAAAGTTTTTTATTGTTTCTACGAATTTATATATATGTGTATATATATATATATATATATGTATATATATATATATATATATGTATATATATATATATAAATAAATTCGTAGAAACAATAAAGAACTTTTATTATCAATTCATCGAATCATCAATTCATTCATGAAACTTTTTTTTCCATATTTTCTTGGAATATTTTTTTTTTACAGATCAACAGATCTGAATCAAACAGACTTTCCATATTTTTTTTTATTAAATATAAATATATAATATTTAATAATATAATAAAAAAGAAAATATGGAAAATCTGTCGCGTCTCTAGATACATTTTCTACCGATAAACGCGCCGAACGCTTGCAGCGCTGCCAGATCGCCGGCTCTAATCTGCTCCACTCGCTTCGTGGCTAGACATTGCTCAATTTAAATCGCTTTATCTCTGAAACTAGATGGTCAAAATTCATGATTTTTTTTTACCCACCCCGTCATATGTTCCTCTGCAATTGAGAATTTATTAAGAAAAATGTGTAGAAAAGTTTCGACGTTACTGCATGAAATGTGACATTTTCCACCGACCCCCATAAGAACACGTGTAAAACCGTGCAATCTTTAATTGCCAATATCTCGAATACGAGGGTGGGGTGAAAAGTTTCCGACCTGACCAAGAAAAACGATGTTTAAAATTTTTTTTTGCTTTATTTTTCAACATCATCTCCATCAACACTGATACATTTCTCATAACGGTGTTCTAATTTAGTTATACCAGTTTTAAACGTAGATTCGTCAAGCTCCTCAAAATACTGATTTACAGCTTCGATAACTTCTTCGTTGCTCTTAAATCTTTTTCCGCCAAGCCATTTTTTGAGGTTAGGAAACAGGTAGTAGTCGCTGGGGGCTAAGTCTGGAGAGTAGGGAGGATGCGGCATCAATTCAAACTTCATTTCGTGGATTTTGGACATGGCAACAATCGACGAATGCGCTGGTGCGTTATCGTGATGAAACAAAACTTTTTTCTTCGCCAAATAAGGTCGTTTAATTTGCACCTCGTGCTTCAAACGTTGCAATAACTGTGCGTAGTATTGACCAGTGATAGTCTTACCCTTTTCAAAGTAATCAATGTATATAATTCCTCTCGCATCCCAAAAAACAGTAGCTATAACCTTGTTTGCCGATAAAATTGTTTTTGCCTTCTTTGGGGTTGGTTCCCCTTTTCCAACCCACTGTTTTGGCTGTTCTTTATTTTCAGGAGTGTAGTGGTGGACCCATGTCTCATCAACAGTTATGAATCGACGCAAAAATTCGTTTGGATTACGCCTATACAGCGCCACATTGTCGGTAGAAATGGTTTTTCGAAGCAGTTTTTGGTCGAGCGTTAGCAAACGCGGCACCCACCTTGCACACAGCTTTTCCATGTTCAAATGGTTGTGCAAAATATTTCGCACACGTTCAGCTGACATCCTACAGGTCTCAGCTATCTCATGCACTTTCAACCTGCGGTCTTCCAACACTATTTTATGGATTTTTTCCATCATCTCTGAAGTTGTGACTTCAACGGGCCGTCCTGAGCGAGGCTCGTCAGAGGTGCTCACACGACCCATTTTAAATTCAGAAACCCACTGCTTAATAGTTGAATATGATGGGGAGGAGTCTCCTAGTGCTGAATCCATCTCTTCTTTTATTTGTTTTGGTGTAAAACCTTTCAAATGGAAGTATGCGATGACAGCACGTTTTTCCAATTTTTCAATTTTTACGAAAACAACGGAAGCGTCTCGCGCAATGTGCTCTCAAACGCAAACTAACGTAGCGATTGGGCTGAAACTGTACATACAAGCTCGGCAGGAATGGTACTGTAGGACGCCGCTCCAAAATTAGACCTAGCGGCACCATCTCTTGGTCAGGCCGGAAACTTTTCACCCCACCCTCGTACAGAACAGTGAATCTTTGTGAAATTTTTCAACTAATCACTTAATAGTGTCCTGAATGTGTCCTCAAAATAAAAAATAAATCGATAGACAAACGCCTTGGCGAGTCTACCACCTTAAATAAAATGAATGTGTTTAACAATGCAGCATGAAAATCAGTTCTGATTTGAACGCAGATTTTCCAGTCCGTACACCAACCCCGAGCCATGATGGATAAACCGTTCCTATTCACTCTCGTAACGAATACGTTCGGATAATCCACAAGAACACAAGTAACGGTAGACTGGACAGTACTATTTTGTAGAAATTGCAGTGCAACTCTCCGCACACATTGATCGGTTAAAACTTGCGTTAGGAGAAAACGAGTCTTAGGAATATATTAGAAATGTAGAAATGCAAGAAATCCCGCGGTAATGTGATATCACAAGTATACAGTAACGTGTAATCTACCAATATGACGATGATTGATGCAAGAGATGCTTGCTGATAGGATGAGACCATGTAAATGCTGAGCACCCTTCCCCTGCAGCGGGAATTTTTCATACTTCGCCTCGCGTCCATCATCCTCATACAACGGTCGTCGCTGGCTCAACCATTTCTTTTCGTATCAAGATTTGAATTGCAAGCGAGACCGCGGGAACATGTTGGTTGCGTGGAGAAAACTTGGCGCAAATGTTGCGGTTGCAGACATTAGTGGAGGTGCGGTACCGACCTCCAGCCCACCGACATTAAAACTGCCTCCTGTTCACCGAAGCAGGAGGCAGTTTTAATGAGTTTCCGATGGTAACACAACTAAAACTCACGAGGAACATCACCCAGGTGTCTTCGATTCTGTTGAAATTTATATATAAGGTGTAGTAAACAGAAATCCGTTATTTTTGCATGAAATTGAAGGCTTTATTTAGCATAGTTAGAATGATACGATTTCGGTCAAATATGCACCGTTTTGATCGATAACTTGTTGCCAGTTTGAAGGTAATTTCATCATGCCTTTCTCATAGAAACCCTCGTCCCTATTGGCAAAAAACTGGGACAGTCGATTTTCACGAGCTTCCCTTGAGGCGAATGTTCACCAGCAAAATCATTCGCCATAGACAGGAACAGGTGGTAATCACTTGGTACCGGATCCGGACTACAAGGTGGATGCATAAGATGCTCTCAACCAAGCTCCCGGAGCTTCTGGCGAGTCACCATCGATGTGTGTGGCTTAGCGTTGTCCTGATGGAACACAATTCCTCTCCCATTGGCCAAAGCTGGCTGCTTCTGGGTGATTGCTTCCTTCAGATGGTCCAATTATTGATAGTACAGGTTCGAATTAAGAATTTGGCCGTAGGGGAGCAGCTCATAGTAGATGATTCCCTGCCAATCCCACCAAACGCACAGCAAAATCTTCCCGACCGTCAATCCTGGCTTGGCCACCGTTTGCGCCGGCTCACCGCGATTCGACCACGACCGTTTTCGCTTGACGTTATCGTAAGTGACCCACTTTTCATCACCAGTCACCGTCCGCTTCAGAAATGGGTCGATTTTGTTGCGATTCAGCAGCGAATCGCAGATGGAAATTCGGTCCATGAGGTTTTTTTGCGTTAACTCGTGTCACACCCAAACATCGAGCTACTTTTTGTATCCAGCCTTATTCGAGTGGTTCCAAACGGTTTTTTGTGCAATGTTTAGCTCCTGGGCAACCGAAACAGTGCTTGACGGTCGGACTCGACGATTTCCATTATTTTATCGACATTTTCGACAATTGGCCTTCCAGAGCGTGGTGCATCTTTGACATCAAAATTACCCGGGCGGAATCGACGAAACCAAAATTGCGCGCGATTGGCTGTTACAGTATCAGGACCATAAACAACATTCACATTTTCAGCCGCCTGGCTTGCGTTTTCGCCTTTATCGAAGAAAAACTGTAAAATATGGCGTATTTTGACTTTGCTGGTTGCCATCTTTTCCGCGCGCTCAAACAATATTGAGTCAAGCAATCACAAAACTGTCTGGGATGTTTATTTTAGTACGAAATCTTATCTTTCTAACGCCATCTAGCGTAATCCGATCGCACTTATACAACGCGAGATACAGATTACTAAAGCCATCTATTGCAAAAATAATGGATTCCTTTCTACCACACCTAATATGTGATAAAGCATTGAAAGCATTAGACACGAATTTTTTCCCGGAAAAAACGGGTTAAGGGGAGAAACTACCCCTCAAAGATAGGGGTGTCACCCGTTGATTTTTTTTCAATACTTCTATAGTGAATTTTTCATGGTTTTATATTAAAAGAATTTTGGTTTTTGTTTGATTCAAATCGGTGGACTGATTGTGGGTGCAACTGCAAAATTACCCCTCAACACGCCTTTCTTTGAGGGGTGGCCCCCCCCCCCCTTAAGATAGTTCCTCTGCGAAAATCTCAACCGAAAGTTTACATACCATGTTGATGTTTAAAAGTTTGACAATTGGTTTGATTAGTAATAAATCAAATTAAAAACTACGCAATATTGACTCGGTACTAGTAGATAATACGATGGATATCATTTATTGCCGTAAAATATATTTTATATTGTGTTTTTGATCTACCATTGCCAGTAAACTTTTTGCCGGGACGTCCAGGCTTTGCCCCAATTGTTTTGTTTTCAGGCTTTGCCAGGCTTTGCACCAAAATTGTGAGGGCTTCTCATGGTTATATCTTGAAAAATAGATGGTGAATCATTCTCATTTTTTTTTCACATTATTCGTGATAGCTTACTCTAGCTTATCCTCGTTTTTTAATCAATTTCTTAATTTTAGTTTTGACGGTAGAATTAATGATGCTCTGTTTGCCCATCATAACGCATTTGTTACGTGTAAACCAAGCCAAATTTAAGTCTAAATATCTGAGGTTAGGGGTGGTCAACCTTATTCAAATTGCACAGATGTTTGGATAATGTTTTAAATAACATATATGTCAAATTTCAACCATTTCTTAATTCAACTCTTCTGTGAAACCTTAAAACCGTTTTTCTGCTGATAAAAAAAATACGTGTCTAATAATTTTCAATGCTTTAGCACATATATGAGTTTCAACGAAACCGAAGGCCAACACTCAAGTGATATTCCTTGTCATTGAATTTGTGGCCGCCCATATCGATAGAGGTTTTCTACAGTTTCCCTGTGCCCTAGTCGTATCGCGACCCTTTTTTCTTTTGCGTTTTTTCCAAAACGAAGTTTAGTGAAACGGTGTAAGTCGTATCCCAAAATCTACTCATCCGATTCACATTAAATTTCAACAGAGCATATGAGACAGAGTCCATGGCATTTCATGTCGTGTGACCGTAGGTTTTATTGGTAAGTTTGTTCGTTTGTTGGTAAAGAATGATTAAAGTTGTTTATTTGTGTTGAAAAACAAACTTTTTACTTCTGAAGTTTACTTTTTTCGTAATTTTCAAAATTTCGCTAAAGTATCCGGTAATACGAAAGTTTTATTATTATACTAACATAAGCGTATAATTTGACGCACCATTTGGCCAAGCAGCAACGGCGGCACTTTCTTCAAGTAATAATAACTTTATTGTTTATCAATATTTTTCAACTTAAAAAAACCTCAAACTTGGCAAGACTATGTTTGAATTGTGTGTAAAATTCCGACCTCGTCATCCCAATAGTTGCATGGAAAGAAAATTGAAAATCGACCTTTCATTGGGCTCCAAGCAGACTCGTTAAATATTTAATGGTTGAAGCCTGGAACTTGCAAAAGAACTGTCTCCCCGTTAGCTTATATCACTCAACGTTAATTTATTTCTCAACTAGGAAAAGTAAGTGTTGCATTCAAGCAACGTTTCGTTCGAGCTAGTTTAATTCAGGCGGGAAACCACCGTGACGAGAAAAAAATTTTTTTGCATTTTCTCAAAATCCACTTTTTCAAAAATATGTCATAAAATGTTCAACTCACAGACTATTTACTAAGAGCAGGTAGCGCAACGATTTACCTATACTAAAGCTAAATCGCGTTTTTCTCGAAACGACTTTTCTCGACCTGGTTGGAACAATAACTCTGGCTATAATGGTCCGATTTTTTATTTTGCTAAACAAAAATTTCCGTAGTTGCAGTAGCTATCCTTGTACGTACCGTTTTTCTTTTAATTTAGTATTTTTTAAGTCCCCAAATATAAGTAAAAATTTTGCAAATTTTGCACTTTTGTTTAACACCCGCCATTTTGTGAAATTTTGTTCCTTCGAAAAAACGGCCACGTACAACGAGAACTACATTTATATAGATTATGAAACTTTATTATTTTTATTTTTCTCACCAACCATTGTCGAGTTATCGATCCGGTCGTTGGACCACGATTTTTAAGCAGGGTCTCAATTGTACCTCAATAACGTTGTTAATATTTATTTTTCTTTTTAAATAAAAATTTACACGAAACAATTCAATGTATGCTTAACAACATTCCCTTTTTTCCAAATCCCAAATAAATAGCCTAGTAGACAAAAAAAATCGGAAACACGACCTTTTTTCGGCTCGTCACAGTGGTGCCCTTTGATATTCAACCCTGAAGAAGTAGTTAATTCCACGAATGTTCGAATCTTCAGGTCGACTCGTCGTACCTCTATGCGATGAAGTTTTGTCCAGGGATGTGTGAGAAATTGGCTCGCCAATTCGTTGAGAGGAACGACCTGTCTCGCACCAAAGAGTGTCTCGTCGCTCAGCGATAATTCACGGCTCGAAACTATCAATTATAATGTTGTCCGAGCCCGGTAAATAACGTTGCAGCGTTATAAATCGATTCTTAAGGGAGGAGATACCTTTAGGCGAGGAAAAAACACACTGTTTTTCATTATCTTTTTAAAAAACGAAAGATATCTTCACCATTTTTGAGACTCAGGGTTTTATTACCACTTGTGGCTATTAGATGGTATTTTTTAAAACTAATCTTTGAAATAGCAGAGTTATAGAACGGTCTTCTGAAATGCATTTTCAAAAATGGCGAGACGTGCTCAAAAACTAACCGACTGATTCTGATGAAATTTTGCATAAATCTTTCTAACCTTATTGTTTAAAACAGGACCCTAAATGTTTTTGAAAGTAAAAAAAAAGTACTTTTTTACTGCAAAATTATGCTAATTTTTTGGAAAATTCAATCTTTTTGTTTCAAAGAGTAAGCTATCGATTATAATGTTGCACAAGCCGGGTAAATAACGTTGCAACGTTGTAAATCGATTGTTAAGGGGGCAGATACCCTTAGGCGAAGACAAATTTCGCTGTTTTTCATGATTTTTTTTAAAAGGAAAGATATCTTCACCATTTTTAAGACTTAGGGTATGTTTTATTACTACCTTTCGCTATTACATGATATTTTTTTGATTAATCTTTAAAAATGGCGGCGATATGGCACGGTCTTCTAAACTGCATTTCCAAAACTGGCGTGACGTATAGCTCAAAAACTAATCGACCGATTCTGATGAAATTTGGTATAAATCTTTCTAACCGTATTGTTTGAACAAGACCCTAAATCTTTTTGAAAATTAAAAGGATGTATTTTTCTATTGAAAAATGTATCAATTTTCAATCAAATTCAATCTTCCTGTTACAAAGCGTATCATTTAATTGATTTTAAACATTTTTCACTTTTTCTTGGTTCATAATCTGCGTATGAGTATTCAGGAAAGGAACATTTTCGTCGCTAAGTGTCACGCCGTCTGACAACATGCGCCGCAACCCGTTTAGAAGACCGTATCATACCGCCGCCATTGTTGACGATTAATGATTAATTAATTGAAGATTAACAAATCAAAAAAAACCATGTAACAGCAAATAGTAATAATAAAACCCTAAGTCTCAAAGATGGTGCAGAAATCCTTTAAAAAAAAATAATGGAAATCAGATATTTTTTCCTTGCCTGAAGATGTCTTACGAACGTAGCATACGTCGTGGGCGAGATTCCACGTTGTCTCGCTAAGCTCGCGGTAGGATCATCCGACGTTTGGGAAATCAATGAAAACTTGTTAATTTCGAGGAAGAGTAAGTATGAATTCTCGTACACACGACGAAGACGGTAAGCCTATAAGGGCAGGGTATAACGAGGCGGTTTGTATCGATCCCCTCGCCCGCTTGACCACCAACCCCGCAGTTGACCGACGGTCAATGAGATACGGTCTCTCCACGGCAAGTAGCAGTGGCGGCTTTGCCGACGTTTCTCTTCGCCTTCTCTCTCTCTCTCTCTCTCTCTCTCTCTCTTTCTCCCTCTTTCTCCTTAGATATCCACCCTCGCCCGTGTCGGCAAAAGCGAGCGAAACCGTCCTCTGACTCTAACGGAAGCTCGTATAGAAGCATGATGCGGCTTCCCCTATACAGCGAGCCTCCCTTTCGACTCGACTTCTCGTGTGATTCATGTCCGTGGTCGTTCGAACTACCTTTACGTACTATCTACCTGGTGAAGGGAGAACGCAGCCCTATCGCATTCTGAACGCACTTGAGCTCGAATATCCTGCAACAGCCCTTGACAAAGCGATCAAGAATAAAAGATAAAAATGAGCTTTTGGGGGCTTACGATAGTTCAGGGGACGCTGATCAATCCCAGGGCGGTTGAGATAGCTCTAGGAGAATGGCTCTGTCGATATAATTTATGAAAATTCATCGTCGATGAGGAAGACTGAAATGTCTAACTAGCTGACTATGCTGACGTTGACATCGTTGGAATGCGATGACAATTTCGATCGCTCATTTTTTTTTTGTAATCTATGAAACACACGTCACACGTTTTTTGGTATCTTTAGTTGAAGTTTACGTAAATGGGCGAAAAGGATTTTGGCTGATAAGAGAACTAACGGAATAGGGGAAATGAACAAAAGCTGCGGGGCGTTCCAACGATACAAATTTCAACGAGTTGGTGATGTCTCTGGGGGATTCACATTCCTATCTTGATATTCGATATCAAATTATTACAAGCTTTTATTTAACTTGACTTTCTGTGAGATGCAAAATGGAAAATCGATATTTCACCCACTTCCCGACTACACAGAGCTCTGAAATTTTGAAAACATGCATCTAAAAGGTGACAATGCATGATTCAATATATATATATATATATATATATATATATATATATATATATATATATATATATATATATATTAGGGTGATTCGTTTCAGGGTAACTTTTTTTTTCTGACCCGTAGTGCCCGAAAACCTCTAGTTGGTACCCAAAAACGAATTTTCGTGTTGTCAAAAAATATTTAGAGGTCGCGAATCAAAATTGAAGGTTTCCCATTTGATTAGCATTGAAAAAAATGTTTTTCTCATTATTAGTGTTACCATTCCGCGAATTTTGATATCGCGATATTTTCCAAGTGGGTTCTCATAGGAAATATGATACTTTACAATAAAGTTCATTGAGCCATGTCCGCAAATTCAACCGTTTCAGCGGTATCATTGTTTCAAGTGAATATTGTATGAAAATATCTTTTCAAACGGCATTAACGCCTAAGCTATTAGATATATCGAAAAAAATTCAAATGAGAACTATGTAGAGAAAGTAATTTGCTACAAAAAAGTCTTATAAGCCGAGCCCGTAAATTCAACTCTTTCTCAGCTATAGGTGGATGACCAAAAAAATCGATTTAACAAAAAAAATCTATTTATTTTACTATTTATAGTAAATAAATTAGATTATTACTAATCTATTTATTTATATATATATATCCTTATATCCATAAAATTCGAAGCCGACTGTGTTTGTATGTGAAAAGTTGATATGCAGCAATTAGTCGCAAGTTCAATCCCATTTACAGTCTTTGTTATTTTTTACAAGCATTCGATGTTCATAACGTACAAACTTGTAAACTAGTAAACTACTAGTAACAACTAACTAGTCAAATCGATTGAAGACTAAAAAGTAGAAAATAATTTATATGTAAAAAAAATATTAAAATAAAGAGGTTTTATTTAATGTACTAAAAAGTGGAAAATAATTTTTCTTATCAAATCACCTATATGTGACTATAAATAAAAGCTTGAGGCGCGCAAAATTTAAACATGTAATCATTAATTTACATAAATCCGTTTACATATCAACTGCATTTAATTTACTGTAAGACAACATTAGATTTCTTATATAAAAATCCCGAAACTGAGTATACACGTGTGATAATATTTTTTCTCTAACTACTATTGTGCGAAATTGAATACGGTTAATAAAACTGAATTGATGTAATTTATTAAACATTTAAAAAGTTGAGCGCCCCAAGCTTTTATTTATAGTCACATATAGGTGACTTGGTAAAAACAATTATTTTATACTTTTTAGTACGTTCAATAAACGCTTGTTTTTTTAAATATGTTTTTTAGATATTTTTTATTCGGTTTTATTCGTTCGAAATAATAATATATTTTAATTAAAGTGTTCAATATAGTCGATTTTTTTGTTTTCGACGGACTCTCAATATATAACATTTAAAAAATATTCTGTGAACATTTTGAGTCGATCTGTTAAAAATTAAGGGTGTTCTGGGAGTGTCTGGGCGTCACTTCAGACTCTAAAGAAGGCTATTTTCATGATTTTTTTTGATAGGTTTATATTATAGATATTGATGTAAAAGTTGTTACACTTAATAAGTACACTTTCGAACTAAATAAAACAATTTTTTCAATGTATTTATGTGAGCCAAAAAATCTTTAAATGCGGTTTTCTCGAAATAACGTTTGTCGACAGCTTGTTGATAAAATCTTCGAAACTACTGAACCGATCCTTATGAAATTTTAACTACATATTCTTTAGCTATGACGCATATCAAGGGTTTTTTTTAAATTTTCATATGTACTATTTTTTTGCCAAAAACGGTGAAAAAAGTACGTTTTTGTTGTTTTTTTCGTAAAATGTCCGCCATCTCATTATATTTGCATATATAAAAAATCGTATAATATACGCTATAGCCATTAACACACTGATTCTAAAACCGTTGGATTTTTTTGTTTCGGATGATCCATCTCCGAGATTTCATCAACAGCGCAGACCTACAATTTTTTAGAACATTTTTTAACTACCATTTTTTTCAATAAATAGTGACTTAAATAAATAATTTTTTAAAATGTATTTCGAAAGTGTATTTATTAAGGGTAACAACTTTTATATCAATATCTATAATATGAACCTATCAACAAAATGAATGAAAATAGCTTTTTTAGCGTCGAAAGTGAGAAGACCCCTCATACCCCTCAAGATGATTTGTGTCTGCATATCGAGGTCTCCGAATTCACTGAGATAGCGCGAAATTTAGGGCATTCTCATTTGCCGAGCCAATTTCGGCGGCCGATAACGAGAGTTCGTAAATATCTTTCATTAGTGATGATCAGATTCGATACAGAGATTGAGATTCTCAGCCGAGAGAAAGGGATGAGAGTGCGCATGTCAGGCACGAATTTCACTCAATGTTTCGTGCGCCCAAAGCCACCCCTCTGCTCGAGTTCTAGCTTACAAACGGGGGGGGGGGTCTTGTCTGGCCATTATTCGCTTCACTCGCCCCTCCAACCCCCGTCAACCCCTGCCCAACCCTCCGTCACGCGTTAGACCCGCGCCACGTGCTTGCTGGTAAACATTCGCCCCACCAATGAAAGCTCCGAGCCACATGCATACATTCGTTCGGAAATCTTTGATCAAGAAACTTGCAGAGCTGGTCGTTGAATCGGACAAACAGGCTACGAGCCCGTTTGACTCGAGTCTTGGGAATAACGGCCATAGTCAAAATGTCTATGGTGTTTAGAAATTAGGGGGGAAGCACCTTTAGGCGAGGAAAAAAATTTGGTAGTTTTCATGATGTTTTTTAAAGGATATATTTCTTCACTATTTTTGAGACTTAGGGGATGTTTTATTACTACTTTTGGCTGTTAAATGGATTTTTATTTATTTTTATTCATCTTTGAAAATAGCAGAGGTCTGGCACGGTCTTCTAAACTGCATTTTCAAAACTGGCGTGGGGTATAGGTAAAAGACTATTCCACCGATTCTAATGAAATTTGATATAAATCTTTCTAACCTTATTTGCTAAAACGTGGCCCTAAATGTTCTTGAAATAAACAAAAATGTATTGCAAATGTAGACATTTTCCGGCAAATTCAATCTTTTTGTTTCAAAACGTACCATTTTATCAATTTTCAACATTTCTCACTTTTTCTTGGTTCATAGTCTGCGTATGAAAGTTAACGAAAGAAAAATCTCTGTTGACTTATTTTCTGATTAATACCACCGACGTCACGTGTCACGCCATCTGACAATATGCGCTGCAACTTATTTGAAAGACTGCCATACCACCGCCATTTTTGAAGATTAATAAAAAAATACAAAAAGGAACGAAAACTTCCCATAAAAAAAATCATGAACATCGGCAATTTTCCGTTGCCTAAAGGTTTTTCCCCCCTTAAAGGTCGGCGAATGTTTGAAGGGTTGGATACTGAACAAGCGCTGGGCAAGCTTACTTGCTGATATTTTGTTGAACGCCTGCTGAGTGCACTGGATCGAGATGCCAATGAAGGGCTTGTGATCGAACGGTATCGTTTTGGAATGTTTTTTTCCTGCCGGTAGAATAGTATATTGTATAACATTCCGAATCTCGTGGCATTGACAATTGCCAGGATTTCTTTTTTTTGCACCACCATTAAATTACAACCTCCATTGACTCTGCAATCCAAAATTATCCGAAAAACTAGTAAATGGTGAGCACGTACTAAAAATAAAATTTTCCTTCTTTTTTTTTCTACGTTACTCTGCTTGGGTTAGTTTGGATTACGAAGTAATAATTTAATTTTTACTATAAAGTTCGCAAGCATGAAAAGTCACTTCTTACGCTTAAGAACAATTTTTTGCAATCGAAAGAAAGCAATCGTTAAAAAAAGATAGGTCAAGTTATTTAAGATTTTCAAGACTAATTGAGATTTATTTTTAATTTAATAAGATTTTTGAGCTTATATATTATATTATATTGTATATAATTATATTATATTTATTTATATATAATTTATATAAATCATATATAATTGTACATTATCAATATTGGAATATTATTATATATAAGATTATATGTAATGTAATTAAGATTTTTTAGACTACTCATTCGTGCGGATTTCCTGGCAACCTAAACAAATCCAGGGGTGAGTATGAGCAATATCGGATGTGGAGCGGCAAAAAGTTGCACATCCGCTATTGCTATAAGTTAACTTGTAGCGAGACAAATTTCGATTTCGACTGCTAGTCGAAGAACGCCCTCGTTCAAGTTGATAGGTTGATGACCCAGATTTTCGCTGATGTAGGCCACTTTGCCACACTCACAGCATATCACTTTTACGCTTGAGGGGGAGGGGTGGCGATCAACGAGCGATGATCGTGCATCGACGTGATTATTCGGTTTATTAAATCGACCCGATCGGTCGCGCCCCAAGCCCTAGAAATTTGCGGATCGGGTGTGACCCGTCCACACCGATACGATGAATCACAATCAACCGAAATGGCGAGTGAGCTAATCTTTAGACCTCAATGTTTCAGCCCGTATATTAAAGTACAAAGTGTGCTTCGCCTGGCCTTCGAATATTTCCAACCTTCTCGTTATTCCCATACTACTGAACGAGTCATGATCTTATCAGAGTAAACTTATCTCGAAAACGGATCTTAGCGTTTGGATGACTCTGGGAAATTTCAATCAGAGGATTCCATAACGAGAATGATTTCTAGGAATTGATAATCCGCTGAGAATATAATTAAATTGTCTCTGATTCCTCTTAAATCAATAACTTTTCTAGCTTCAGTGACATTGTTCATTGACAGGTGATCAACGAAATCTGAGATGCAGCATCAAAATATTATGATATTGAAGTTTGCATCGATGGAACACAACGGAAATAATTTTTTTTCTAACACAAAGCTATGGGATACTTTTTAAAGATGCCTATTAGAGACCTAAAACCTGAATCTATCGACAATGATTTTGAATAACAATATAAATGGAGAGAAAAGATATTCGTTGCATTCCAACGCTGGAAACTTCAACAACATAAAATTGATTATTCCCCGTATTCGTTACTGCGATGGAATAAATATTTTTCATAATAACCTAATATAGCTATTTTTCAATAAATCATTCGTTGTCATCCTCTTATGACAAATTCCGACAGCCCAAGTGTTTTTTCTCGGAATAGGTATCCGAGAAATCACGCGAGTCTGTTTTTCTCCACCACAAAATGATCAGAGCGACCAAAGAGATGCAGTTGGTTCCTCTTCCATCTCGATGATTTTAGCTCAAAAGGAATATCACCCAGGTGTCCGCCTTCGATTTTGTTAAAATTAATGTATGTCATCAATCATTGAAAACTATTAAACACGTATTTTTTTTATCGGCGGAAAAACGGTTTTGAGGGAAACCACCCCTCAAAGAAAGGCGTGTCGAGGGATGATTTCGGTTTGACCCACAAGCAGTGCACTGATCTGAATGAAACAAAAACCAACATTTGTCTCATGCAAAGCGATGAAAAATTCACTATAGAAGTATTGAAAAAAATTAAGGGGTGACACACCTTTCTTTGAGGGATGGTTTTCGCCCTCAGAACCGCTTTTCCGCCGATAAAAAAGACGTGTCCAATAGTTGTCAATGCTTAATCACATAAATGAGTTTCAACAAAATTAAGGGCAGTCACATAAGTGATGTTTCTAGTCAGCACTACAAGCTTCAGCACTCCATAGCAAAATGTCCAGATGAAAAGGGTGCACTGCTTCCATCGTCCAATTCCTGTGACACTCAAATATTGTCTCAAGCCGGATAACTGGTTTTTTTTTCCGAGTCTCGTTCGTCTTTGCCGGGGAACGTAAAGAGCTCGATTGACCGAGATTGTCCAGTGAGCGTAGTGTGAAGCCAGCCGTCCAGCGAACAGACTCGGTGTGTTGCGTGCGGCCTCCTTAACGTTGATCTGGGCCAGATCAACACACACTCACACGATCGCCCACCCGGCGCTCTTTCATCCAGCCAGTGGTGAGGTTATTACACGCAGGTTTTTCTTTTACAAATCGCTCGCTCGGCTTTACTCACACCAAAATCTCTACTGTGTAGAAGGACAAAAAGGGGCTCGATAGGGTTAGGGAGATTTGTAGCGGACGCGTGAGGTGGCAAGGGGTCAGTTGGGGAGTCGAAGACCAAAGTATACAATCGACGTGTACACACCAATGAAGCACCACGAGGGTGTTCACTTCTTCGAGAACGAAACTCTCACCCTTACATGTGTTTCTCTTACGCGTCGACTGAGTCTGGACTCCTCATGAATATTGAGGCCGCACACGTGACCGCGCTGTGCTTTAATTACAGCGGAAAGCATATTTACTCTTTGCCTTTTTGCATATCTCCTTCGATCAACGCCCACGGTGTCCCACAACTTGTCGGGGTATACGGGCGGAAAATTGCGAAGAAGTAAATTATGTTCGCACTTGTACAAGATCTGTCACGAGCTCACCCTCTCAACTGGAAAGCAAATCGATCCCGTGAGATTCCAGTCTCCTTAGTCACATTCGCGCCAACCCAAATGTCCGAAAGCACCTGCAGGGTCTTTTTTTTGCACCAAACGGTCCGGCTTGATCTTGATATGTACAAATGTTGGTGTACATATAAGAAACGGTGAGTCAGTTCCAGGTTGGCCTGATCTACATTCACTTTTTTTTCGCGACCAGGCAATTAATACCCTCAGCCTTCGTGCCCCTGCGGGCTGAATGGAGGCGCGATTGGACGTTGGCGTTTTCACGTCAAATTAGTGCTTACTCTCGCGTGTTTTAGTGGCGCAGACGAGAATTCTACGACGAGAAACAACACTTGCCTTGAACGTCTTGTAGCTCGAAACGACATAGGAGGCGCCGTCCTCAAGCTCGTCAAGATTGAGCTTCCGATCACCGTCCATGGAGAATATGTGGCGGGCACCCCTCGGCAGATCGAGACGTTGGGACAGGCGATCCAGCAACGCCTCCAAAGATCCAATATCTCGGCCGGGCTTGAATCTGCGAAAGAACCACACATCAAAACTACCACTTTGGACTCCACGGAACGATAGTCGCAGTACTGAAACACTGTCATCAATCGAAGAACGAAAAAACTAGACATCCTTACCATCGACAGACTCGGATACTGACCGCTGTCATCGTGATTGCGTTTTTACGCTTTGAGGGAAAACCTACGAGCTTGCGATGTAGCATCACCCCGAGGGAGGTTTGACGCAAGTGTGCCATGTGTTCGCGTGGGTAAACAAATGTCGCAGTGCGTTGGAGGAGTAAGGCAGGGTTGATTCTCAGGTGCGAATCGAAAGAAAAAGCGAAAGTGCAGTCTTCTACTGGAAGGTGCGTAAACACGATTGCCCTAACTTCGACAGGTGACCTGGTTGAGTCTATTGCTTTGTTTGAGATATGATTGAGAGGCGGTAGTAGCAACGTGGTGCGACGAACAAAAGACAGAAATAAGTAAGCCTACCTGAACTCGACCCCGGGAAAGTAAGGATCGCCATTTTTGTAGAAAGTAACACGTCTTGCTCTCCAGTAACCGAGGTTGTTGTATCTGGTTGTGGCGTTTGCGAGCTGTTCGTGTCGGCTCTTCGGCCTGTGCTCCGGCTGCTCAGGAGGCGGCATGCGGGGACTGGAGGGTCTGCTCTGCCTCCAGTAGCCGCCCATGCCACCTCCGCCGTTACCCCCACCAGCTGGCTCACTAGCCCCCGTTCCAGCTGCTATTCCCATACCCATCATCCCTATGCCGGTACGCGCCGTCTCGCGGCGACTCTCGAGCTCGGCGTTTCCTTGCATTGAACAACCACCACCACCACCACCGCCGCTACCACCACCACCACCACCCACCAATATACCGCCATCGATGTTTCTCATGCCGCCTGCTCCGAGCTCGTTGTCATCTTCCTCCTCGTCCTCCTCGTCCTCGTCCTCCTCGACATCGTCGTCCTCGTCGACATCGTGGTCGTCGCGATGACGATGGTGAGCCGCGGTTGGAACATGCGCCACGTTTTCTTCGACCGGAACTTTGTCGCCAGCCGTACCGGCCGCTTTACCATTGCTCAGACCAAGCCTCGGAGCTTTCGCCGAGTCGTCGCGATGTGGCGCCTCCTGCATAGAGCCTTCCTCCTCACCGGCAACGATCGTCGTATCCCCAACGCCACCACCAGCAACGCCGCTGCCGTTGGCAGTCGTCGTGCCACCGTTCATCTCCTCGTACTGCCCAATATGAGATACCGCTCGCGAAACAGCTGCCTGTTGCTGATTATTGTTGTGAGCGGCTATCATCTCGCGGGGAGACGCGCCGCTGCTTCTTCTTTGCCTTCAACGAGACGGCACTTGGATCACTAGGTATCTAGATTCGTCACGGACTATTGTCTATAGGTGTTACTTGAGCAGGCCTCTTCAGCCTCTTTCTTGGCTCATCCGCTCTCCCGCACAGTCGTGTCTTTACGTTGATCGTTGCACTTCCGCAAAGCATCTACTTGGGACTTCCACCATTCGTGTCGTATCGGAAAACATGACCTTCCAGTTTCATAACTCCTTGTTTAGACCTTTCTTCCCTTTTCGCCTGGAAAGTAGGACAAGCCTGGAGGAACGCGACTTTTCCAACGGGTCTGTGCGATCGAACACAGATTGGCGGCCGTTGAGAGCGTGATATGCCAACTCTGTATCGAGCCACCGGAAATTCACTTTTTTTGCTTTCCACGAATTGAGCTGGCCTTGCTCGTATAGCGTGCTGGAAGAGACCTCTCAAACGTCCATCCTTGAGAACGGGTCTCCGAACACTCACGATCACCGCTAGCTCTCAAATGTGCACTACCTACCGCCCATTTCCGCAAGAGCTTCGACGGCTCATTTATATTTCAAATGTATTCGTTCACGCATTCTCTCCACAGCGAAAGATTTACACCCGCGAGGGGGTTTTCCTGGGGAAAAGTGTTGAGTGTACGATCATCGGGGGTCTTTTTCGCAGCCGGTTGCGAGTCACGTGTAGCGTGATTGTAATATATTCAAAATCGATTCACCACCCGTTATGACCACCCTCCCTCTCAATAGCGGTCTTTCCTTTGCCCTCCCACGCTCTTTTATTCTTTCACTAAATTGCTCCGGCCTGCCAGACCTTTGAGGCTCACGCATCGACGTTTTACAACTGCGGATTTCACTGCGGACTATTATCTGGGGAAAACACGATACGATAAAGTTCAGATCTTAAAATTCGCCACACGTCAGCGAGTCCTCAACCGGTCACCGAATTTTTTATTCACATAAACTCCACTGCTTCAAATTTGCTGCGTGAATAGCTCGCAAGGTCCTACCAAATCCGAAGCTGTGAGGCAGCAAGTTTGCCCTAGGAAGCCACGCAGCCTTCCAATATGGTAGGCAATTCAGCAAGCGCCTAGGGTCGAAAACCACCAACCATCACCGATCAAATGGGCATTTTACTCGCCCCCGAAATACTTGGCAGAGTTTGCTCTCCAGACTATCCCCACCGAATGCCAGAGCACGATGTTTTGCCGTTAGGCAGCAACACACAATTGTCACAACACGATCCTGAGGATGTTTCCCTTCCCTGCGGATTGCCCATACAATGGAGGCAATCTTCCCTAGCATTCACCGAGAAAATCCAAAATAGCCACGTGTCCGTTCACCACACTCTAGGCACTCATCGCTGGCACTTGCGGTTTTAAAATAAATCACATATAGTGACGATGATTGAACTGCGGAAAAAAGGAAGCCCTCGTTACGGTCACTGCATTTGTGTGCGGTTGGACCGAATGTTGAACCCGGTGGATCCAAAGGCTCACGTTACGAAGGGAGCGGAAGTTCAGGGAAGGACCTTGAGAGGAAAGTGATTGCAGATATCCGACAGAGAGTTCAATGCTCCTTCGAAGGGTCGACACGCTCCTCGTATATCTGCACACACGTGTGCGTTCACGTACATGTGAATCGAATAGTGGAAACTTGCGCACCTTGGAATTCGTGTAACGGTAATGATGACGCGAGGTTTGATGGCTCGTAAGTGTCCAGGATTGTCAGTGTAACATATTCATGGTGCGCGTCCTTCGACGATGGCGTCCCAGCGTCGAGTGTCGCTCTCCGACTGTTGGATATACAAGGGCGTCAAGTGGGGTTTAGTTGTGTGTTGCTTAGGCGTCGGCGTCGTCCCGTGAGTACGTGTCAGTGAACCGCGACCGTCACACTGTTCCAATGGTGTGGTGTGGCTTCGCGATCCCTTCATCGGCCTGAGAAACGAACACTACCGGCGTTTGCGGTAAAACCCTCTTAGCACTGACGCGAACGCTCTTTATTCACCCGGTACGAGTCTCGACGGCTCGATGATCCGCGAAACACGCGCGCCGTGGTGTCCGAGACAACCCAGAACTTGTTGCTCCCTCGGGTTCAGCATAGGGTGTATATCGACGCAGAAGCGAAAGCAACCCCTGCTTGAGCCCGATTGGCTGCTGACTCGTCTTCATCCCCCGGTGAAGAGACCCGACCGCGCGGGCTAAAAGACACCCTTCCCTCGCGCCCCGAGGCCAACCCTCCTTCAGGCATTGGGCCACTTCCGGAATCGGGGTTTGCGGAATGGCTGATCAAAAGGGCAATTGGCCCGGGTCTTCTTCGTGTCACGTGTCATTTTCCATGTTTGAGGCGCATCGCCGCCCGCGTAAGTTCTTAGGGTTAGACTGATCAGGATCAGGCCCCGATCGGGGTGTGATACGGGTAACACCTATTACGGGCATCCTGATCCGGCCCCGAACGGGCCGGAAGTATTTAGGCCCTCAAGCAGGCAATACTGAAATGGCTCTACTAAGGTCGTCTCTGATAAGATCCTACTAAGGCTTTCCCCGACAGGTCCCTACCAAGGCTTGCCCTGATAGGCCCTCCTGAACGAATTGAGATATCGACAAATGGCACTATATAATTATTTTCATTTTGAAGCATACCTTCCTTAAAAAATATGAAAAAATTATCACGTATCAATGACAACGTTTTTCTTGCTCCTAAAGTGAAAACTATTTTTTAAATAGATGATTGACTTTTGTTATTTTTAAAAAAACTCTAAAATAGAGTGACCTATTTTATGATTTTTAAGACTAGTTTCATCGTGGGCCCATTTTTCCTTCTATTTTTTTCGAATTAATGATATTTTTCTAACGATTTTTATCATTTTAATGTCCAATGATGCTATTAATGGTTTTGTGATTTCCTATTCGGTTTCGACAGGCCTGAAACGGTTTATTTTCAATTGGTGCTGAATTTGACGAAAAAAAATTCGTTCATTCGAAATCACTTTTTTTTTTTGTTGAATTCAGTACAAATGGAAAATAAACCGTTTCTGGCCTGTCGAACCGAATTGGAAATGACAAAATCATTAATAGCATTATTGGGCATCATAATGATAAAAATGTTTTTAAAAAAATATGATTAATTCGAAAAACAACAGAAGGAAAAATCGGCCCACGATGAAACTAGTCTTAAAAATCAGAGAATGGATCACTGTATTTTAGAGATTTTTTTTGAAAAAATTAAAAAAGTTAATCATCTATTTAAAAAATCGTTTTCACTTTAGAAGCAAAAAACGTTGACCTTGGTAATTGATAATTTCAATTATATTTTTTAACGAAAGTATGCTTCAAAATGAAAAAAAAAAAAATATAGTGCCATGTGTCGATATCTCAATTAGTTCAAGAGTTATCAACGTTTAAACGTTACCAAAAATTCTGAAATCGACATTTTTTGGAAAATTATAACTTCTAAAAGGGAAGAGATCATAATCTAAAAATTGGTGTGGATATTCCTTCCACTGGGTACAATTTTACAACAAAAAAATCAGGAAAGCCAAACATTTTCGGGGTCACGGGCTAGCAGAAATGCGTGGAATAACTCATATATATAAGATTAAGTTTGAAAATCTATAGCATGTTATCCGATAAAACACTTCAATTGTCATAATGATATTAACTAATTGATATACTTGATGTGATACAACAAATAATTATAGGAATTCATTTGATCTCTTATGCCATATCTGCGCCCAAGATGTTACAATTATTCGGTAGCATAGGGGCAGCGTGCGTAGCTGTAGGTAGGTAAGTACTAGGTTCGATTCCCATAAAGACGAAATATTTTCTTCGAACAAAAACATTTCAGCATGCCAGGAAATGACGAATTATGATCCACAATCATTGTAGTAGAAGTCTAAATTAAATGGTTCATTTCATTTTGGATTTTTGAAACATTTTATGCATACACGATATTTTGATTAACAGTGTATATTGTAAGCAAATGAAGATTGATTCGGATCGAATCTTTAATTATTCAATTTGAATATATTTCACATTCAAAAAGAATAGCTAAAACAGAGAAGATCATTGTAGGCCGTGAAACATGGAAAAACATATTGGATTTAAAAAGGTTCTATTCAATTGAAGCATTTCTTTCTGATCAGGCAACCTGATAGGCGCCTCATCAGGTACCCAGGTCAGGCCCATATGTGACACAACGTTACATTTCCCAGTAGGGCCCTTTCAGGCTGTCTTATTAGTGCCCTACCAGGGCAGTCAGACAACCTGAATGGGCCCTGATTTGGGCCCCACTAACATTTCTACGCGAGTGATTGTCTCGCTTCTTGGTGATCCCAGAGCTTGGTTGATTTCGATGAGCTTGTGGTGGTTGAAGACCGATGTCTGGACAACAACGCTTGACGAGTTGACGTCAGTTTTCTTTCGGCTCTGTAAATCCTTGAGGTAACCTCTTTACCTTTGTCGAATCGTGAGCCAATTGAACGCCCTTTCCGGCCTCCGGAGTTGCGACGGTTGCTTCGTTACGTTGACATTATCCAGCAATTCATCGCTTATCATTCTCGCTTCATCTGGTCCGTGGTGATTGGAAGGCCCTGTCGGGTGCGTGATGATAGATCGCGTCACGCGGCGCTCGTACTAAAGACAGCCAAGGGGGCCAAGCCCTCCAAGGGCCTTTTCCGTCATTTTATGGTACAAAATCACGCGATCACCGTCTTTTTCGTGTTTCCGTAGTTTCTTCGTATCGCAAGAATAGGTGGATCGGAACACGAGATCAAGAAAAGCCTCCATACTTTCAGGGATCTTAGGGTCTAGGAGTCTACTGAAAACAATTAATGACGTCCGCTTGATCCTTTGGCTGGTCACTGTTCACCAAGTTTGGTCTACATTCGTACCAAAAGTTAGCCAACCGATGATAAAAAGTATCATTCAAAATCGACAACAATGGATGCTGTGTGACTTTAGCGATGCAGATTCCCGACTAGAAATGTTGCCACGGGGAAGAATAGAGCTGCATCCGGTATACCGTATTCCGTACCACGGCACGGCACAGGCCGCCGGATCAGAGCTTTACCGGGCGTGAAACGCTTTTTTGAATCCGGCCATGACGCGGATACCGGTAACGTAACTGATCCGTATACCTTTTCAGGTTCTGATCCGGTTGCCGTATTTATGCCTAAAATGAAAAAAAAAATCCAAAAATTACGAATAAAAAAATTCTGCTAGTATTTTTTGTTTCCATATGCGTTATTTGTGATCCTGTCTATATGATAGTTGGAATAAAACGTATCCTGCCTCGTTGAAGTTTTTTTACCTCCCTTATATTTCTGCATATTTTTATCATTCTAATTTTGTTCTAAAAAATGTCAATAATTGTATTCATGGGGTTGAAGATTGCATCGCTGCAATGCAACAATAATTCTTTTTTTTACCGGATTTTTTTCTGCCGATTTAGGCTGTGAAAATAACGCACACGTTTTTACATATTCTCATTACAGTGCCGGAGTTTGCAAATTTACATATTCTCATTACAGGCCGGAATTTGCAAAAAAGGCTTCTGATGGTGATTTGGTAAAAAAAAAATGTTAAGTTGTGCCTACACCGGTACTATACCGGTATTTGGGTACTATTGATCCGGCAGACATACGGCACAGATCAGGCACGGTCTCCAGCACCCAAACAAGGTTCTCGCAAGATTACCTGATTCAGGACGAGGGTTGCGAAATTTGTAATGAAAAAGTAATGCATTGTTTATTACTTTTTTAATGGGTAATGAAAAAATATTTCATTACCCATTACCTTACATTCAGTAAGGTAAAAAAAATCCATTACTCATTACATTATATTTTGTAACGTAAACAATTTCCATTACTCATTACATTATATTCTGTGATGTGAAACATTTTCATTACAAAACGCAATGTGATGTATAATGACAAAAAAAAATCATTACACTTTACATCGTAATGGGCAATGTACATTTTTCACATTACAAAGTCCAATGTAATGCGTAATGGAATTTTTTTTACATTACAAAGTGTAGTGTAATGAGTAGTGGCATTTTTTACATTACAAAATTTAGTGTAATGAGTAATGGAATTTTTTTACATTACAAAATATAAGGTAGTGGGTAATGGAATTTGTTCACATTACTAATGTAATGTAAAAAATCTCCATTACTCATTACAAGGTAATATGGATTATTATTCCTTTCCCATCGGGTTAGATCGATTCAGTACAAAAACCGCTTCCTCTAATGGGAAACGAATAATAATCCTCATTACATTGTAATGAGTAATGGAAATTTTTTTACATTGCATAGCATTATTAATGTAAACAAATTCCATTACTCATTACCTTATATTTTGTAATGTAAAAAACTGCCATTGCTCATTACATTACATTTTGTAATGTAAAGAAAATCCATTACTCACGAAATTCCATTTTGTAATGTAAAAAAATTCCATTACCCATTACATTGTAATGGGTAATGAAAATATTTCACATTACAAAATGTAATGTAATGACGAATGGAAATTTTTTACATTACTGATTGTAATGTAATGGGTAATGAATTTTTTTTTCATTACAAAATGTAAAGTAATGAGTAATGAAAACGCTAATGCATTACAAAAAGTAATGCATTATTTGCAACCCTGTTCAGGACTGATCAGTTTGTCTTTTTACACTCGTTCACCGCATTCACTGATCCAGTAAATATTCAGCACAGATCAGATGGGCGTTTCTACGGTATTCCCAACCGTATCTTCAAATCGGCCTGATCAGTGATCCGGCTGCCGGAACAACACTTCCAGTCGGGAATTGATCCTTGAAGATTCGGTCGATCATGACGAAAACTCGCCACTTTACGCCGCGCCATAGAACATTCGGTGCAATTTACAATCTCGCCTTCCAGCTTGACCATTAACGATTTCGCCCTCGTTGTGGAATAAAGTGCGAGAAGATACGAATCTTTGGGGACCGTCGTGGGGGCTGCTCGCGCGCGAGACTTTTCCCCTTATCTCGAACATTCCAGGACGGATATCTGCTAAAGTTAACAAGGCTCGTGCAACGCCGGGGCTATTTGCGTTCAGTCAAAGATGCAATCGCACATCTAAAGCCCGCGTAATCCTTTTTTTCCGCGAATACGTTTTTTCCGCGAATACTTCCACCTTGAGATTCGCGATCTCCTTCGGCTCTTGCGAAAAGCCCTCGTATAATTATCGCGGCTCCAATTTTCAGCATAGTGTTTGAAAAGGCCGGATACTTCGTTCCACGACCCAAAGAAACTTAAACAGGGGCAACTGACTACGTACTGACTCGAACTCAGTACTGACTCAAACTGACAGAAAGTATATAGTAAGTAGAAGCTGCAGAGAGAAGAGTAAGATCGATATTAAAGCCGGATTCTTCGTCCCACGACGAAAAGAAACCTAAACAGCGGCGGCTGACTACGCGCGGACTTGTACTACTTGGACGATTCAACGGAAGGGCCGGCTTCGTCGGTGAATCAAATGCGCCGAGATTGAATGAGCCAGTGCCCGAAAGTAAGCGTTTTTGCCCCCAACAATATCTATCATCCAAAATAGCAGTTGAACCGCTTCTTATTGGTCGCCCTAAACACTTTGGGCAACGAAATACTGACTCGCATTACGCCTCGGTTACCTGGGCCCTAGCGGTGCTCCGGATACGAAGCCTGAATGTTGTTGACGTTTGTATCGTTGGAGTGCAACAAAAATTCTTTTTCATTTCCCTATTCTCTATTTTTATTGTTATAAGGAATATTTTTCTATACAGTTAGGTTGAAGGTCTCTAATGAGGAAAATACGCTACATTGCACCGATGCAAGTTTCAATATCATGAGCCTGATGGCGTAATGAAATTTATATTTTGCTTCGTTCTTTTCCAAAGAATGCAATACCGTATCGGAATCATCGAGATTAATAACGTAAGAAGAATCAGGCACAGGTTTATGTTTATTATCAGTGCATTATCAGTAGGTAGAAATCAATCTGGTTACTAGATATTCCTGAACGAGTTTTTCCACATTCGAGATGCTGCCGAATCGTTTTCTCGCGCCCGAAAACAGTAGATCCACCCTATCTCGTCAGAAGCCCCAGGTGCGTTTGTAAAATGGAATATGAATGTACGTTGTTTTCGTAAAACTTGTAACTTGGTTTTCAAAGTCTACTTACGTGTTAAATAGAGTTTAGTGTGGGATAGAATATTTGAGTCTCATTTATAAGATTGAGTGACTGCAATTAATGGACAAATACTTGTGCAAGTCTAGTTGGTAAAAATTATGATGAGTCATAACAATCATCTGTCACACTTGATAGTAATTAATTAATTAATTAATTAATTGTTTCGGTACGTGAAATTAACTGCGATATATATAAATACCAAGTACTTACGTCAATATATATGAGGATTAATTACGATCGTATGTTCCATCAATTCGAATATATATTACATTATAATTCGAAAAACTGACCGTAGGTTTTCTAGGTGCAGCCAGTAAAAAAAAAACTTCAAAATTATGGTTTTGAATTAAGTTAAATTCGTACATCTAGACCGAAAAAGTACTCTTCTGACTTCGAATAATCATATCCAAAATCGAAATTTCGAAAAAGTAGTAAATATCGAAAGCATAAGTTGAGCTTTGGTGAAAAATGCACAAAAAAGCTCTAAAACGTATCTTAAGGGTATATCCCTTTCTGGAAATTTCAAGAAATCGTTTTTTTTTAATGTATTGTTATAGCGTGAACTTTCAAGAATACTTTAAGACCAACAGGACCCTGGTAGTCCAAAAATTGACGAAGTTACACCTATTTCAGTGGAACAGTGTGACAGGATGATTTGCGTGTAACGAAAACGGACATCAAAGCACAAGAACACTCAAAAGAGGCCCGAACTGCCCATATATTGCATAGATTAGGTGTGCAACACGATTTCGATTTTGAGGAAGGACACTTATGATATGGTGCCGGAATCGTTGACTAGCGGGACGACGACAATATTTCACAAGGGGCCGTCCATAAATTACGTAACGCAATTGGGGGGGGGGGGGGGCACGCGTTACGGTCTACGTACGTAGGGGGGGGGGGGGGGGGGGGTCGAGGTTTGCGTTACGTCACGATTTTAAAACTGCCAGAAATTTCTGCATGTTCAAGTTTTTAATTTAAACCTCGAGTGAAATTTTAACGTGGACAGCTCACAGCTTTCTGTACGCAATGCCAATTAAGGGGGAAAATCACTGTGCAATAACTTGCACAGTAGCTTTCTTACATCCCCCAAGCACAATTTGAAGGACATTTTTCTTTGATAATGCTTGAAAGTACATGTATTGAAAAATATGTTGGCAAAATTTTTATTCACAAGTCCGAAAATTGACGAAGTTATAGTCACTTTAGTGAGTCAGGTAGCGCGACTGGTTAGTGGCCTCAGTCCCTACAGGTGTGGCATCATTTACAATGGATAAAGTACAGGCTCTTATTATTTTGTGAACTATCATGGAGATAAAGAGCCGTCATATCGCCCGCGACTAAATACTTCAATGTAAGTTTCAATTTTTTTAAAACATTTTTGTAATCGCAGTGACTAAGGCTGGAAGTATCCGCGTTTTTAACATTTGATAATTACTATTTTTAAAGACTGCTTGAATACAGTAAAAGGGCCGTGAAAATAGAAAAAAATGCTCAAACTGTCGGCATTATGTAAAAAAAACAAAATAAAAAAACGGCTACGCATAACGATAGCTACAGTTGTATAGATATCGATAAATTGTTGACTTTCAATTTACAGATAACCTTTCATAAAAATATCGATCGGACAATGAAGAGAAATTTTTTGTTGTTGTCAAATCAAGGCAAATCAATATGTACTAAAACTTTGAACGCGATTATCTTGAAACTACATATCTTGACACGGCGGGATTGATATCTTGAGTAACTTAGACACTATTGACTTGAATTTTCACAGTTAGCGTTCAAACAGTAGTCATTTTTTGTTGTTGTCAAATCTCGGTTAAGTTTCAAGATTTTGTCAGAAAAATTGGTATAAAACTAGATGAATATATCCTTCATAAAATGAGTATAAAGCCAATCCTTTCATAATTAGTTATGTGTATGAAAAAAATGGCAATTATTGACGACAAAGCACCCGTTACGTAACGGAATAGGGGGGGGGGGGGGTTGTGGCCAAGCGTTACGGTCCCGTTACGTGGGGCGTAGGGGGGTCAAAAATTGGGAAATTTTGCATTACGTAATTTATGGACGGCCCCCAAGATCGTGTAAAATATGTACCAAAACTTTGAACGCGATTATCTTGAAACTACATATCTTGACACGGCGGGATTGATATCTTGCGTAACTTAGACACTATTGACTTGAATTTTCACAGTTAGCGTTCAAACAGTAGTCATTTTTGGTTCACGATCGCACTTTTTAATTGGTTGAACCATTTGTTAATAACAATGACTTCAGCATGCTGTTGTTTAAGAGAAAAATGAGGTGTTCTTTGGAGAAGCTTGCGTTTTTCGTATTTTTTAAAATTTCGAAAAGTGGATCATGAACCCACAGCCAGTTGGATATTTTGGAGAAAAAAAAATTGTTTTCGTTTCACATTACATTTAAGCCTAGTAGAGATCCGCCGTTTCGGGCCTCGCCGCTGAAGGACTGCAACGCCAACTGCAGCCCTACGAACACTTTAAATGATTTTCTTCCGAAAAAGTTACATTGTAACCACAAACATGTGTACAACATGCTGGGAAAAAAAAATTTATTCCAACCAATGTGTTACTATAAAAAAATTCATCATTCTGATCCTTCAAATTGGGCTTCCAGAGAGGAATACTCCGTTAATTTGTTTAGAATTTAAAAAAACCTCCCGAATAGACTTTTCGATTTTTTGCAGCCGTAAAGAGGTAAGTGGGAGAAAAAAATGAGGTGTTTTTTGACACCATCAGTGAAGTTTTTCACTATGGAAATCTGTAATCAACGATGGTGAGGGAAATAGTTGTCTGAGTTGAGCTGGAACATCCCACATATGTATACAGCTAGGAAGGAACTATCGTCGTGACTGAAGGACTACATTATAATTCGGAAACGTATTATTCTTATGGAAGAGACAAATTTACCACGCGGCCAATATAGATTTAGGCCTGCGATCACGAGAACAGTTGACCCGATGTGACACGAAGCCTTGTGTAAAGTTTCGTAAAGAAAAAGGATCTTGGTCTTTATGTATCCCTTACTTACTAGTCCCTTGCACTTTGCCTCCGTGTCAATCGTGAGTTCGGGGAGCAGCACCCCCAAGAAAAAGGGAGGTGTAAGCCAAGGGAGAGAGAGAGAGAGAGAGAGAAAGGTTCGTAAGGGACGAAATGAGAGGGAGGAAGAATTGGCCGAGTAAACTAACATAAGTTTTTCGAGACACGCAGCATAGTGACTCGAGTGACCATGCCCCAGTAATTTTGCTCGTGACCAGCCATTCGGACACGAACAGGCTAAACTTTTCAACCCTATGCACGATATATGTATCGTGGAGGCAAAAAAGTGCCCGGACGACGTGTTTGCAGCTTTGTTTCTTTTCTTTTTTTTTTCTTCTTCGTTCTCGAGTAACTGCAATGAGCCCTCGATCGATCGGGCACCGGGCAAAAGATTATATACAGCGAATATATCGTTGTCGAATACCGCGAATAGTACTCTCAATTCCAGAAGCCTCGTTGAAATTCAGATTATTCATTGTGACATTTTCTTATCGCGCTTCGGCTCGTTTAACGAACAATAAAAAAAAACCGCCAGGCTTCTGGCAACTGTCCTTTTTTTGGGACCCCTTTTTAGGAACTTCTTTTTTATTTCCAGTAATAATCTTGTTTACGGGAAATGGTAGCAGGAAGGTGGAAGACAAATTACGAAAAATCCGGGCAATTTTTCCTTTTCTCGACATCAGTCGAATGAAATTAATTCGAAATTTTAGGCATTTTATTGCACCCTTTGGTTAGACAAAAAAAAGTATATTCGTTATTATTACTTATTCGTATAACATGTTCAGCAATATTGACAACCCCTCGACATTTTTGTCCGCGATGAAAAGACCGAAAATTCTTAAGGGGTTTTCTCACTTTAGACGCTTAAAAAAGGCTATTTTCATGAATTTTTTGATACGTTTACATTATAGATATTGACATTATGGATATTGATATCGAAATACATCAAAAAGATACTCAATAAATACAAAACATACTTAATAAATACACTTTCGAAATACATAAACACATTTTTTTTAAATTTGTATATATTTATGTAACCCAAACAAACTTTAAACGCGTTTTGTTTCGAAACAATGTTTTTCGACGTCTTGTTGATAAAATCTTCGAAACTACTGAACTGATCCTCATAAAATTTTAACCACATATCAAGAATTTTTTTCAATTTTGATATTTACTATTTATTTAGCCAAAAACGGTGAAAAAACGTTTTTTTGTTTTTTTCGACAAATTTCCGCCATTTTGTTATTTTTGCCTATATAAAAAATCTTATGATATGCTCTATAGCCATTAACATACTGAATCTAAAACTGTTTGATTTTTTTGTTTCGGATGAGACATCTCCCAGATTTCATCAACAGCGCAGACCTACAATTTTTTCGGACATTTTTTTAACTACCCTTTTCGTCTATAAATAGTGACTTAAATAAATAATTTTTAATTTTATTTCGAAAAATTAAAAATGTATTTTGAAAGTGTATTTATTAAGTGTAACAACTTCTATATCAATATCTATACTATAAACCTATAAAAAAATAGCCTTTTCCAGCGTCTAAAGTGAGAAGACCCCTTAACTTTTATACAGTTACCTTTTACATGGACAAAAAAATGGTATAAAAACTGTAAGCAAAGACTTTGAAAACCAGGTTACTAGTTTCGAAAGAAAGAAAAATCTCGACTTCAACGTTTTTTTCAAAGCGTCACACTTTGTTTTATTTTTATAATAAAAAAATATATTAGCATAAAAGCTAATTGGATAAGAATTAATTTTTCTTTTCAATTAATATTTTCGTATGATTTTTTTAAATGTGAAAATGTGTATTGATGCTTTCTAAAAGTGTTAAAACAATTCGTTCTATTCGAACCGATTTAAAAGAATGCAGGAACTATCCTTTTTCAGCGTACTCATTCGGTTCCCTCAATATAAAATAAAAAACGACAATGCATGTATTTTATTGCGTGCAAACTTCATCTAATCACGATAAAAACGTATCCAACATCTATTGGGAGTACAACTTTGCAGTGACCGTTTTTTTCAAAAGTTTAAGGCTTTATTATAAAAAAGTGGCTACATATTTTTTAATCAAAGTACTGCCCGTCGCAAGCTGGGACCTCGGTCCATCTTTCAGGTAGCATTCGAATCCCGCGTCGATAAAAGTCTTGGTCCTTGGAGGCAATCCAGGAATCGACCCAATTTTTGACTTCTTCGTAAGTACCGAAGTGCTGGTCAGCCAAATCGTGTGCCATTGACCGGAACAAGTGATAGTCGGAAAGGGCAATGTCTGGAGAGTACGGCGGGTGGGATAAAACCTCCCATTTCAGCGTTTCCAAGTACTTTTTCACGACATTTGCAACATGGGGTCGGGCATTGTCATGCTGCAGTATCACCTTGTCATGTCTTTCGTTGAATTGTGGCCGTTTCTCTTTGAGTGCCTTACCCAAGCGCATCAACTGACGTCGGTAGAGTTCCCCTATGATGGTTTCGGATGGTTTGAGCAGCTCATAGTACACAACGCCCAGCTGGTCCCACCAGATACACAGCATCACTTTGGATCCGTGAATATTCGGTTTGGGCGTCGATGACGGAATATGACCAGGCAGTCCCCATGATTTTCGGCGTTTAGGATTATCGTAGTAAACCCACTTTTCATCTCCAGTCACAATCCGGTGCAAAAATCCCTTCCTTTGTTGTCTTTGGAGCAGTTCCCGCGAATGCTGAGAATTCGGCTCGTAGGTTGCCATGTTTGAGTGCCAATAACTTTATAATGCATACACGTATCCGTTAGCTTTTTTAAATTGTTTACATTGGCAGAGCCTCTAGTTTAAAATGCCACTTTTTTATTGAGCTAGGGCCACTACTTCGGCCGCAGTGGCTCTCTAAGTAAAACGGTCACTGCAAAGTTGTACTCCTAATACATCTGTGTTCGAACTAAAACATTTGTCCCAAAATAATTGCCCCTCAATTATTAATAATAACAACACTCATAAAAATACCCCGAGATAAAAAATACCCGCTTTATTAAAAAGGAACGAATATTTTTTAATATAATTAAAAAAAAACCCCTTGCTCTTGATGAGATTTCAATGATTTCGCGCTCCCAAAATAAATGGACAATAAAAATTGAAGCGGTCCACTTCGATAGCCGAGCGTGCCTCTTATTCATCCGGCACATGGCTCTTATCGTTTACACACCCTTATATCGCGCATATCGTCCTTTTACACGTGCTGCTATAATGACTTTTAATAATAGCCGCGCAGCGCTGGGCAACGTGTATTATGAGACTCTATGTGTTTAATATAATGAGACGATTATCGGAGCTCGCGCGGAGCCAGAATCCTGGCGAGTCCGTGATAGCGCCCCTAATTCGTTGGTAAAAATTTGTGCTTTAATCGTCGCGTATAAGCGAGAGTGCTAGTTGTATACAAATCCGGACTTCCAAGTGCCCTGATAAATGATCGCCCGACAGCCCAGTCACGCACCTCTCCATCGTATTTCTGTTTCCAATATGTAGGGAAAGGTGACTTCAAGGACATTCGACTTGCAGAACCATCCTCATAATCCCCATACTCAACATTACGTAAGCCCGGATATCTTCAAAATCACCATTAGGTTAGTGTAGACACTTCTTCGAACAGCCCTTCAAGGACTGTCCTGTCCCTATAATTGACGATTCGTTTAGGAAAAAAAAAAGAAATGGTAAATGGGTCAAGTGGGACCCCCGAAGTAGGTCAGAATTATTAACGATTCTTATCACTTGTACGGTATAACAATTAATATTGAGAAAAGGCAAGTCCTAAAAACTCAGACGAACCCAAAGATATTTATTGCACAACAATAGTTGCAACTCAAACAAAGTCAAATGAAGAATTCACGCATGTTTATCGTGCAGTTCTGCTTGTAGTACTTTCCTGTGGATGGTTTGGGTTTGTATTCTACAAATAACAGTAATTTGAGCTTTTCGGCTTCCATAACGTTACTCGTTACATAATTTTGAAGTGATAAAAACCGTTAAGAGCGTACACGTTTAGGCGAGGAAGAATGTTGCTGATTTCATTATTTTTCTTCGAAAGGAAAGATTTCTTTACAAATTTTGAGAATTGGGGTATGTTTTATTACTACTTTTGGCTGTTACATGGTATTTATTTAAATTAATCTAAAAAAATGCCGGATGTATGGCACGGTTTTCTAAACTGGATTCTAACACGGTCTTCTAAACTGGACTTCTAACTGGATTTTCAAAACTGTCGTGACACAGGGTACCTCCAGAGTAGTTGTCACAGCTTTCTCAAGGATCCGTTAAAATAAATGTACAGACGTTTCTTATCTTCATTTGTAATTGAGGGAGGATATACCGTTGTGAGGGCAAAATGAAGGGTCATTTTTGACAATTTATTGAAGAAAACCAAAACAATATTTTTAAATTAGATTTTTATACAAGTTAGTACAAGTAAAAGATTTTTTTTTTTTTTTTATTATTTTGAAACGAAATTGCGACGCAGTGGTCGATGAAAGCAAACTCCTTTTTTCATAATCCTCTACGGGCGTATTCGCACAGGTCATAATTTTCAAGCTGGAACAAAAACGAAAAATATTTTGAGAGTAGATATAAAAAACTAGTCCACTACGGATGGATTTTTCAAAATATTTATTTCAAACAATGGTTTAATATGAAATTTTTTTTCGTAAAAAAATCGGTCGAATACCGGTCATAAAATTTTTTAATTTTAACTTATCCAAAAAATCCTACGTACTGGCCTAGAAAATGTTGTCAAGAAGCTACAGTTAAAATTGCGAGTCAATCGATTGAAAACTCGAGGCGCTAGGCATACGCCCGTGTTTAAAAACATAGTTTCGAGAAAAACGCGTTTAAAGTTTTACGTACTATACCATCTGGAAATTTCGTGTTTACCTTTAATCGGCGATGCCTGGACCATACAATTGTTCTTCTAATTCAACATTCTCTTGCTCTTCTTCTTTTCTGAAAGGTGTAGGGAAAAAGTGCAAAAAAAATTTACCAAAGTATATTCCACCTTAAACTTTCAAAATATAACTTTAAGATAATTTACGAAATTAGAAAAAACTCCTATCAGATCAGATTATACTATTTGTTTAAAATCACGATTGGCTATGTCTCCCGGAGTATCGGGGTGTGATGGACATTGGAGTAGAGGTGAGATGTCCAGTTACCCAGCATTATGCTCTCGGCTTTCTCTTTGGTTTTATGTTTTGATTCTTGATTTTTTATTCTTTCGGCCACATCTAGAACACGTATAATCGAAATCAGCATAATTTTTGTGTACCCAAAGTTGGCACACTATTCACTGGAGCCAATCTTCGATGAGGCGATTTGCATAATATTTTTTTCTGCAACTTTTTTTGTCATTGTTGTTATATCGTCTTTTTAAGGGCTTCCTAGGTATTTCGTAGGTCCTAGCGGCCGCACGAACCGACAATTTAACATTTTCTACAGCACTAATAGCTGCTTTTAATGATTCCTAAGTCCAGTTCCCTCGTAGAGCAATTCTTTTCTCTTGTACTTATTAAGCATCTAAACCAAATGTGGCAAAAAAAGAATTACTTGAACACATTACAACTAATACTATGGCCATCATACACCGACTGTACGTGCCTATCTCTCCTAATCTCCCAGGAGAGATGGCCACATCTAAAATGTAAACAAGTAGAAATAAAACATGCAAAATTTTGAGGTTATAACGAAGCACTCTTCGTGAACTATTCAAGAAATACAAAAATAACCATTACTTTCACAAAATAACATCACCACAATGCAAAATATGAAACCTTCGAAAAAATTGAGCAGTAGACGAAATAATTAAAAAGGATTTTACTCAACATTTTTTGCCAAATTTTTCCTCATACACTTATACCTGCGCACGACGCGAAGCGAATTAAAAACTTACAAGTGAAATCTAGTGCGCGAGTCTATGGAACATTTCTATTGGCTATTTCTTCCTTAAAATCACTTTTTCTTGGTTCAAGCAAAATTAGTAATACAACATACCCTCAGTCTAAAAAGTGGTGAAGAAATCTTTACTTTAAAAAAAAATCATGAAAATCAGCAAGTTTTTCTCCACCTTAAGGTATCTCCCCCCTTAAAAGAAGAGTCTAACTGATTTGGCGGTGACGACCGGAATCAAAACTCAAAATTCGAGTAGCGACATATTTGCCAACAAATTTTGAGGACTGTTCTTGACGTAGCCGGATGTGCTGTTAGCTGTCAACACTGAGATACAACAAATAATGACCCTCCCCTATAGATGCACACACTCATGAACACACAGATTTTCCAACCTCACCGCACAGGTATCGAACGACACGACGACTATGAGGGGCAAAGCGAGTAGCAGTTTGATTCTAGGGGAGCTGTGCAGATTTATGGGTAAATTACATAGACCATCGATGCAATTTTTCAGCATATATACCAAGTGGAGCAACGACTATGAGCAGTAGAAATATTTTGTAACCTATCAGACTTAGGAAAAAGCTTTTCCTACAAGAGTTCAGTAGTTCGAAGGAGATTTCAACTTCATCTGCATTTTTTTAAATGGGATTCCGAGGCGCCATGCAAAAACCCAATTTCCGGTCGCTACAAAAGTGTGTAATAGTGAGAATCCGTCAGATTCTTAAAAATAATCAGATTTATATACTTAACACTTGTAGTAATCCAATGCTCTTAGAAAAAAATGACGCTTATTGGCCTAATTTTTATGTAATATCAAGTTTAATTTGAACTTCCGGTATTCGACTTATTACCACTTGCTACGATAAAGAGGCATGGCAGCAAGGCAACAGCTGACTGTAGTCCTAACGTCATTTCACGCATTCGAATTTCCACACATATTTCATTTTTAACCGACATATTTCGCCGACACAAATTTCCCACGCTTTTTATCAGTCGTGGCCCGAATACATTGCTTTATATTTCCCACACCTGACAATGTTTTGACAGATCGACGTTTAAAAGCATGGAGGTTAAACTCGCCTGGTTAAGTAAAAAGAGACAGAGATAGAACCAATGCTGCCAAATAATAAATCTAAAAATACTGCGTAAATCGTTGGAATAACTATTTTTTCATTTTTCTAATTAAATGTGAACATTCATTCAACAGTTTACACATGGAAGACTTTAGTTATTAAACATTTTTTTGCTCTTGTTAAAAATATAAATTGTACAAGTCTCTAGTATGATCAGTGGTATGACTAGTGCGACGCGATAGGATTACCTTAAAGAAATGCGTTTCTCGTTCAGCAACGTCGTCCTAGAATTTTTTTCAGAATTTGGCCCTTTTTCGGGCTCCTAGGTAGATGTAGCCCCTTAAACGCCCCAGCCTGTATATAACAGCGATCCTGCTTGGATTAAGTCAAAAAGTAAAGCATAAAAGGCCGTTGCCTACCAAACCGTTGTTTATATGCTCTACTAGTATAGATATACAGTTCTCTTCTTTGTCTCCTCTTTGTGCGGCTCTTCGTAAGCGTCGCCGCTCCCGGTAAGCCCACGTCCCGTGTAAAATGGAAGAAAAGGTACTCATACTTTTCCCCGAAAACACTTCCCCGAATGACACTTCCCCGAATGACATTTCCCCGAAAACACTTCCCCGAAAACATTTCCCCGAATCGACATTTCCCCGAATGACACTTCCCCGAACGGCACTTTCCCGAATCGACACTTCCCCGAAAAACAGTTCCCCGAATCGACATTTCCCCGAATGACACTTCCCCGAACGGCACTTTCCCGAATCGACACTTCCCCGAAAAACAGTTCCCCGAATCGACATTTCCCCGAAAACACTTCCCCGAATGACTCTTCTCCGAAAAACAGTTCCCCGAATCGACACTTCCCCGAAAATGAGTGAAAAAGTTATTTATTTTAAGTCAAAGTCAAAATGGGTAGAAATTATTAATCGAAGGGTAAATAAGATGACAAGAAAAAATGAGTGAAAAAGTTATTTATTTAAAGTCAAAGTCAAATTGGGTCAAAATGAGTAAATGCGTAAATGGGTATGAGCGCAGGGCACCTGGGATATGCGTGGGGAATAGTGGGGTCCGTGGAACACTGGTGTGGGCTCAGGGCACTTCGAATGTGCGTGTGGAATATTGGAGTGCGTGAAACACTGTTGTGGGCGCAGGGCACCTCGAATGTGCGTGTAGAATAGTGGGGTGCGTGGAACACTGGTGTGGGCGCACGGCACCTCGAATGTGCGTGTGGAATAGTGGATTGCGTGGAACACTGGTGTGGGCGCAGGGCACCTCGGATGTGCTTGGAATAGTGGGGTGCGTGGAACCCAAACAAACTGTTTTTCGGGAACGTGCCGTTCGGAGAAATGTCGATTCGGGGAACTGTTTTTCGGGGAAGTGTCGATTCGGGGAACTGTTTTTCGGGGAAGTGCCGTTCGGGGAAATGTCGATTCGGGGAAATGTCGATTCGGGGAACTGTTTTTCGGGGAAGTGCCGTTCGGGGAAGTGTCATTCGGGGAAATGTCAATTCGGGGAACTGTTTTTCGGGGAAGTGTCGATTCGGGGAACTGTTTTTCGGGGAAGTGCCGTTCGGGGAAGTGTCATTCGGGGAAATGTCGATTCGGGGAAATGTTTTCGGGGAAGTGTTTTCGGGGAAGTGTCATTCGGGGAAGTGTTTTCGGGGAAATGTACTGATACGGGAAGAAAATACCTTCAGCTCGGCCTGTTCGTTTGCTCGCCGGCTCAGTCACCCCGTACACCTTCTAACGACGTAAAATAGCCTAAAACCATCGGAAGATTCCAAGGATAATTTCAGTAAAAAGCCCGCTAACGTACACGCATGCGTTTTACGATTTATCGCAAGCGTACAAAGTTGTACGCACGAACTTCGATAAAAGCAAGACGCAGAGATACGCGTACGATTACCGGTGCACGCTCGTATACAATTTACTGGCAGACCGAAATCGCTCGCCGGGGATCAGATTTCTCGTTTTTCCACGTCTTCGTGACGTTAAACGAGTGGGCACGGAAAACGTGTCGTTGCAGTAATTTGTCAAAATGGGAAAAGTTTCGCGTCTCGTCGCGTGACTTTTCCTTCGCAACGGGTCGATCGAGAGAATTCTTCGCCGCACCCTCCTCCCTGGTAAGCGTTGCGGGCCATTGCCTTATAACGCGGAGAACGTATCTCCGAGCTACAGGGGTCGCTCCCTGAACTTTTCTCGACGAGAACGAGTTTTTAGCGTGTGTACATTGGCAAGCAGCAATACGGGATCCAGATTTTCCCTCCACCCCTCATATGTAATCGCGATTGGGCGATGTACAGCGTGCTCGCCGTTACGTTCTGTAAATAAAGCGCAACGCTTTTTTTCGCTTTTCTTTTTATAACAAAAAACAAAAATTCTCGTCAATCTACATTAGAATACCTAGAGAAGTACGTACGGAATTTAAAAAATATTGTTTTATTCAAAAGTTGTAGGTATGTGTACTTAACCCTTTGTATCGCACATTTTTCCTTCAGTCCAATCAGCTGGAATTCATTACTCGGAGGTTTTTGGGTTTACTGATGACGAGTCTGAGCTCAGAATTCCAAAATTCAAAATGGCGGACATAAATGCAAAAAAGTTTCCCGATGAACGAAAAAATGGGCAATCGAGGGTTTTTGGGATCGCTAATGACGAATCTGAGCTCCGAGTTTCAAAATTCAACATGGCGGATCCAATATGGCGGATAAAAATTCGCGAAACGGTGCAAATATGATGAAAATGTCTATTCTTGGATTCTTGGGGTCGCTGATTATGAATGACCAATCAAATCTCCAAAATTCAAGACGGCGGATCCAATATGGCAGATTGAAATTTGAAAAACGATTGAGAAATAAGAAAATGTCAATCCGGTGACTTGCTATGTTCATTATCTCGTATTTATAGGTAGATTTACGAAATTAACGCAAAAACATCGAAAACTTTCGGAGATAATGCATTTTATCTAGAACCATTGCAATTTGTTAAGGTTTGTTTATGCGCATAAACAAAATCATCCATTATATTAAATTATTGCAGATCAATTCTTATTCTTCAATATATAACGTGTGCTGCAACACCAAAAAAAGTTCGAAAATTCGGTCGAAATTGCTCAGAAAATGGTTATAAAACATAGCACAAAGGGTTAAGGAGGTTGGAGCGTTAGCCACAATCCAAGGTTAAATTTAATAAAAACTACATATTATTGTTTAGTCTTTACGAATTTTTTAAACTTTTGTCATCACCAAACACCAGAGATAAAAAATACTTTAATGTATGTAATTTAACGTGCGGATAGATGGGCAAGACTTTCACATTAAAGGTTATGTAATTTTTTTTGTTATTTAGCACCAAGATAAACCATTTCTAACAACGGATTAACGCAAACTGAACCTTTGTAAACATTTAGAAGAAAAAAATCCTCATCTTGCCCATCGTAAACCATGGGCCGATCTCGCGACGTAAATATGAACAGGCATAATTATAAATTACTCAAAATTTCATTGTGAATTGTATGAAACATTCGTTGTCGTAGTTTTCTCATAATGATCATCGATAATGTTATACTTTTTCAAGTTGGCAGTAACACAAAAGTTTTTCTACATTACGTAATGAAAATATTAAAATACATAATTTTGCCCTTCAATTATATATTTAAAAAAATCAGCATATACAGAATAAATCTGTACTTCGTATGCATTTTTTTGAAGTTCATTGAAAAAAAAAATGAATAAACCGTCATTTGACTCAACTGAATCGCTCCAACCTCCTAAAGAAATGGATTTTCAGTGAAAAATTTCGTCATCACTGCTCATAAAATGGAAAGTTTTCGATTGATCAGAAATTCCGTACGTAGTTCTCTGCCAAATGCAATTAGGAACATAACTTTTAAATCTAAAGTGAACCGAGCGAAAATTGTCGAAGTAATTTGTCACGCCAATAGGAAAAAAGCTGTTTCGAGAAGTTTCGAGTAGTCGGCCATTTTGTACATCGAATTGAAAAAATATATATTTTTTCTAACATCTTGATATTCATACTAATTAGATGTGTAATTAATTTTATGAGTGAATCACTTTTTCATACGAAAAAAAATTGTTAAATTCGCGCATGATTTTATACCCGTTACGGCGGCCTAACCCCTTAATAATTACGAGACAGGATAGATCCTCTAGTCGCGTTTTGTAACGAGATTACAAAGGCGGTGTTTCAAGAATATAACACGTTTATTTCGAGGAACAAACCGTCAGTGGTAAATGAAAACCCAAACGAATGGTTTGGAGGGTCAATGAGAACAAGCGTATGCGGTATGCAAGTTTTACGAAATATGATTGCTCCGTCGGTTGGATTTGCACGATTGGACGCTCGTCAACGTCCTTTGATGCCGTTGGACACTTTCGATTTCTTGGATTTCTTCTTTTTTGCGCTTGGAGCCACGATCGGAGCGGCGGACTCGTCGGCCATTTTTTTTTCCTTTTTAGGTTTCTTGACTGGGCGTTCTCCGGAATCTTCGATCGTTACTTCGAATTCAGTCTGCTTATTCATTTTCTTTTTCTTCTTGGCAATCCTCTTCATTCCCGAAGCTTCGTCTTCGTTTATCGTCGGCGTTTTGACGGTTTCGAGAGTTTCCGATTTTACCGCCTTGCGTTTTTTCTTGAGAGCTTTTTTGGCCGATTTTGCGGCGTTTTCGGTTTTGCGGGCGAACTGTGGCACGGGAATGTCAAAGTTGCGCTCGAAGACGGCGACGAAGAATCCGTTGCTGTAGTCGATTTCGGGTCTCGCGTACAAACACTTCTTCTTACAGGCGTAATCCGGCGAGCTGAAGCTCTGCCACTGGCCGTCGAGTAACTTCTTGATGGACTGGAGCTTGTAGGCGCCACCGACGCTGGCCATCACCTCGTCGACCACCATTTCGTTCTCCTCCGGGTGAATCGAACAGGTGCTGTACACGACCCGCTTCACCGTCGGGAAACTCGAGAGCGCGTGACGCAGGAGAAATACTTGGAAGGACTGGAGACTCCTGAGGCGTCCGGGCGCGCATTTCGAGTCGTTACTCTCGAAAACTAGACGATCGGTCATGCCTGCAATTTCGATCAAAAATATTCAAAGCTCGTTCTGTTTAAATGTTTTACAGGTCAAGCAACGAATCGGATAATCTCGTGAGAGTGTAAAATTTCACTTTATCATTTTTTTTTCAATTCAGAAAGAATTTCAAAGTTTTTTACTTTAATTTTCGAGTTTGATTTCGGTTTGATTTTTATTTTTTATTTCAACCTTTTTTATACAGTTCAGCCATCCGTTAAATAAAGGAGTTAAAAAGTATTGAGCACCGTACCGCGGTAGTTGAAAAATTATGGCCTTAGGCCACAGTAACGGGTATAAAATTATGTGCGAATTTAACAATTCTTTTTCGTATGAAAAAGTGATTCTCATGAAATTAATTACACATCTATTTAGTATGAATATCAAGCTGTTACAATTTTTTTTTCCGATGTACAAAATGCCCGACTACACGAAACTTCTCGAAACAGCTTTTTTCCAATTGGCGTGACAAATAACTTCAACAATTTTCACTCGATGTACTTCAAATTCAAAAGTTATGTTCGAGAAGAGAAGAGAAGTACGTACGGAATTTCGGATTAATCGAAAACTTTTCATTTTATGAGCAGTTATAACGAAATTTTTCACTGAAAATTCATTTCTTAAGGTCAAATACCTACAACTTTTGAATAAAACAATATTTTTTAAATTCCGTACGTACTCCTCTAGGTATTCTAATGTAGATTGACGAGAATTTTTGTTTTTTGTTCTAGGTCAAAAATTGTAGATGATAAATGGCACGCCACGGAGCGCCTAAAAAAAGATAACAAAAGAAAATATTAGTAGTCGGCCGTTTTGTACATAAAAAAAATTTATATTTTCCAACAGCTTGATATTCATACTAAATAGATGTGTAATTAATTTTATGAGTGAATCACTTTGTCATACGAAAAAAAAATTGTTAAATTCGCACATGATTTTATACCCGTACTGTGGTCCAAGGCCTCAAGTGAATTTTCTGCTCCATGAAAATCAAATGAAAGCCGCGATGTTTTTATTCTTACCGGAGCCGGAGCAACTCGGGTCGACCAGGATGTACTCGACGTTCGGGCAGTTCTGCACGCCCATTTTCATCGCATCCGCGCGCAGCATCGTAACGCAAGTGGCTTTAGAGTCCGCGACCAGTTTGCGCAGCGTTTCGTATCGCCTGTTGTCCCTCTCGATCGCGAATATCGTTCTGCAAAGTAATTTAACTCTCGCAGTTGCTTATCAATGGGCAAAAAAAGGATATTCGATATACGTTTGTACAACGACAGCGCTTTTTAACGGGCACATCTGCCTAGGTTGATCAAAAATTGCATTTTTCAAATATATTTCTGTTCGATAGTATCACCTTTCAGTTATCTTCGAGAGACACTTGATGGATTCTTTCCAAATTTTCCAGAGAAACGATGAAAAACATCTAAACATCGTTGACGATCTCACTTCATCAAAATCTTCATTTTTTAGTAGTTACGTAAAAATGACATTTTTCATCGATTTAGTATGCTCGAGTTTCAATTCGTCGCCACATTGTTAAAAAAAATAATTTGAAAAATCGACGATCGTCGCCTCGTATTTATTGTTAACTTGAATAATCCGTTTGGTTCGTAGATTTCGGATGAACTGTTTAAGCTGTCCACCGCCAAACGACGCGAAAAAATTTCATCATCTGCCGGCAGCCATGTTTTTGTTGTTTTTTGTGTTTAAACTTTGCGTTAAAAAAATGCGCTTGTTTTTCACCAACAGTTTCCCCAAAAAAATCGGAATTTGGCCTTTTTTCGGGCCTGTGGGTAGATGTAAGCCCTTGAGTGAATTTCCAATCTTTTGGAAGGCGTTGGACATCAGCGTACCCTTTATTCTGCAATATTGCGGCTAGGTGAGTCGTTTTCATGCCCGGCGCGGCGCACATGTCCAAAACTGTCGACCCCGGCGATGGCTTCAGGAGGAAGGCTGGAAAGCAGCTGGCCTGAAAATAACATTCATTTCTCAGAGTGAAAGTGTAAATAAAAATAACTGAAAATAACTGTAATATTATTATAAAACTGAATAACTGTATAACTGTAATGATAACATTACAGTTATGCAGTTATACAGTTTTATAATAATATTAGTTATTTTCAGTTTATTATAAAACTGTACAAAGTATAACAGAATTATAACTTATTATAAAACTTATTATAAAACTTATTTTATTATTATTTTATAACTTATTATATTATACATTTATTTTATATAATAGTAAACTTAAGTTACTATTATTAAACAGTAACTTATTATAAAACTGTATAAAGTGTAACAGAAAATAAAATTCAATTCTCAGAGTGGAAAGTGTAATAATTCTTCAACGACTCATCGAAGCAATGTGAAATTTACGCATACAAGCTTGGAGCGAACGAATTATCAACGCATCGAATTTTTATCGCCACTGTAGCATTTCTTCAAGCCTCTCGTACCTAAAAATACGCGAGTGTAAATAAATGTTCTCACCTTGTCCTGCAGTACGATAGTTCCATCCTTGTACCTCGGATCATTGTGGAACTGGGTGCCGGGGGGAAACGCCAGCAACTCGGGTATGTGAAAGTCCTGAACGAACCAGGATCCGTTCAGTCTCGAGAGCGTGATGAGGTAGGACGAGTAATCGGGACTTTTCGGCAAGAGTATCCATTCGTCGTCCACGAAAGAACGTATCGCATCTTCGACGCTCGATACGAGCGTATTAACGCGCACGTATCGCGGCTTCTTTTCTGTAATACAAATTTCACACTTTATCTTCGCGTTCCGCTGATAATTAGCTCAAGCCTTAAGGGGCATCACCGTCATGTGAGGCAGACAAATAAATTAACGGGACTTTGAAATTGATTTTTTTTTAAATTGATGAACTTTATTGAAAATGTACAATTAGTTCCTGAAAATATACACGAAAATAATGTTGACAAGAATCGAAGTACTAAAGATTTTTGCGCAATATTGAAAGACGTTTGTTCAATAACATTTTTATGAACAAAAATTCGAAAGAAATCCAATTCCATTTCGTTAAAAACGCATGTTTTAAAAATGATTGGTCATTTTTCAGTTTCATATCCACGTTAAAAACGCTTTATTTTGTACAATCGTGAAAATTGGTAAAATTCCATCGCTGGAGGCCTGTAAGATGGTTTTAAACGCCCTACCAGTATGCCGTCCTTCTGCACGAACGAAATTATTTTAAAATGCACTCTTTTTTATCAACCCTTTGAGAGACCAATGTACATTGTCTATAAAGTTGACTAATCTAAAAAAAAAAATCAATTAAAAATTCCCAATCCCAAACGAAAACTCAATGTTTCAATGGATGTACATATTTATTATCAGTATTGTATATATCTATATATCTATCTGTGTACGTGTATCTCGAGATAAGAGTAAGAAAAGATCACTGTTATGTTTAAGGATTAGTCCGATTTAGCTCGCGGCTGCTCGTCGCCGTCCCCAACGGCGACGCTCGTCTCGTCCGGCTCGTGGAGCGCTTTGTAAGCGTAACTCGCGATAATCGCGTAAACTACAACAATCGCGGCAGCCACGGAGAAGCAATCCGTGGTAAATCTATCAGTGTGAAATTCCGTCGTCATTAAGTGTCGTACGCCGAAAAAAGCCGCGAATGGCAGAGTGAACATGGCGACGCTGTAGAGAAACAGAACTCCGAGTACCGCTACGAGACTCATGATTGCAGACGTCGCGTAACACGATAGGAAAGAGCTCGCTGTCTCATCCGTAATGTGACGTATGGAAGGTATTTCCGCCTGTGTGCGGGTGCGTGTGTCTAGAGCGGTCGATCCGCAAGCCTATACCTGCAAGAACAGCGAAGAACGCGCTTTAAGGAAGACGTGCAATGTTTTCGTTACCTTGTTTACTGGCGACGAGCTTCGTCGGGTCCAAATTTTTGACGAGTTGGCGCAACTGGCTTTCGTAGGACAAAATCGTCTTTACGGGCTTGGAGTCGGACTTGAGTGCTTTTTTGCCCCACAAGAGCTCGGCTATGAGGACTCTAGCGAGCCAGGGGTCCAGCAGTTTCTCTTTGAGCAACAATTCGCTTTTGCGCAAAAGCTCGTCCAGTTGGGAAGCATTTTTGAGGGTCGCTAACGCCAAGGCGTAATGACCCGGAAGGTTCTGGAGAAAATAGTTTTTTTTTTTTTCGTTCTTTTAATATCTTTGATATCTCTGGCTTGACGCGTGGGACAAAAATTGAGAGACTCGATGGGAGCGCTCGAAAGTGATGCGCTGGGAGGAAATGGTTGAACGAATGTTTTTCGCAGGCTAGAAACGATTATGGATCTTTAAAAATGTTTCGAACCTTTCGAAGAGCGATATGCAAGGGGTAAGAGAGAAATCACGTGCGTGTTCACGCGGCGTTTTTTATGGAGCACACACGTGGTCGTCGTCGCGGCTACTCACGGGATGCTTAGTCTCGTAAATCAACTGCTTGAGGCTGGCTCCTTCCTCCGCAACGCTTTGAACGACCTTGGCTGTTGTTTTGTACAATCTCGGAACTTTTACGGAATGTATGAAGCCGCCAGACATTATTACATTCGTACGTGAATATTCTTGCAAAATGTTCTCGACATACACAGAGACACGGCGTCACGATCGATTTTCAAACAACGCTGCGTTTGGGATTAGGGATGAACCGCGAGCGACGCGCCGGCGAGGGAACAAGAGGGAGCGGGAGACCAACGAAACACTTGCCAAGGTCATATTACCAGTACGAGCTGTCAAGTGACGGTCATGTGACACAATGACGTTACGGCGTAAAGCGCGTTAAGGGGTTAGGCTATTGTCAGAATTTCAACAAATCTGTGCTATGAACTATAAACCACTAAACTATAAGCCGCGGTATATGTACTATGAAATAGTAGAGTATTATAGTCATAAAATAGTCACTTGCGGCAACTCAAATTGCAGAGGATGGTTCAACATATGGTGGACCTTATAATTACGACGATAGAATTGCTAGTAAAACTTTATACGCGTTTTTCTCGAAACGATGGTTTACAAAACGGTGTAAACGATCTCTCGACATCTAATGACCGGATTGAAAGTACTTAGTCAGTTTAAATCACGGTCTTACATACAGGTCTGGAAACTCGATGAAATTCGGGTGGTGGGGGTGGTTCCACTATTGAAACAGAAATCGTGGTGTCGCTAGTATCGAGGAGTCAGTTTTGACAGCGAACACATTACCTGTATATGGTCGTCGAGTAACCGCGAAGTAAAGCCGAAGTCCTGCGTAGTACCGGAGTGCAATAAGGCTTACAGAGGCCTAAAAGTGAAACTATCAATGTTTTGCATCTATATAAACTGCTGTCAGTATATAGCGTGATTAAGCCTAAAAATATGGTAATTGTACCATTACAGAACGACCTGAGCCACAGATTTTGATATCACTAAGCGATCGGAAAGCTTTGAGTGGCGGAAAATTGGAACCCAAAATGGTCAAATATCGTGACGAATTTCGACGAAAATTAGACGCCGTTTCAGATCAAGAAAGATGGGAGGCTGACTATGTCATCGAGTACCCTGTCGATCACGATTATGCCCTTCCTCTGGCTATAGACTATATAGTTTATTACGTGACAGGTTTTTTATTTTAACTAGTTTTTTATGAAGCAGGCTTCTTATTAACTCAACGTAGGTAGCCGTAGAATAAACTAACAACTCTCATAGCACGATGGTAGAATCGTCGAAACCATCATCCCAGTACAATGAATTGTTTTTAATTCATAATATTCATAAATTTTTATAAATAATATATATTTATCTAACATTATCGGTTTTATGTCTATCACGTTTGATGCGTTCCTTTTTAGTGGGACGAAAGTTAAATTTAAATAGAATCTTAGATTTGAATGCAATTTTTTCCACTTCGCAGTGTTTATGTTCTGTTTTTGGCAATAAATTAATCAAGTCACAAAGGTTCACGTGTTTGATTTAACACACGAAGATGTATTAACGGGATATAAGTTTTCCTTTCCATGTGAAAAACATGGTTCGGATATTTTATCATACGTGATAATTTATTACATAAGGTTGCACATGAGGCCTTTCAAGAAAATATGAAATTAAAAAAAATGTAAAAAAAAGATGTCTAAATTGACAAATCAATAAACGAACGATCAACAAAAAGGAAATAACGTTTTGGTTTTTTCGTTATTTTGTACATTCCGCCAACGCCCCCCACCCCTACAGAACGATAATGACTAAAAATCTTTCTTATTGCCATTATAAGACGCCATTATTGAATTCTAAGGAACAAATAGTTGTTATTATATGTTTGATAAACGCGGAATTATATTTGTGCTGTAAAATAAAATGCTATCTCCATATTTATTGTTCGGAAAAACAACACATGATGAACACGTATACCTAGAAATATTTGCAAGCAGTAACTCCGATAAATACTGGTTGCAAGCCTTGGTGCGTGAGAGTGAGTATTGCTGTCTCTCTCGCACACTGACTCCTCGATTGCAGCGCCTCTCGCGGCGAACTTCAGCAAAGGAGCCATGTGAACTAACGGAGTTTCCAGACCTGTATGTAAGACCGTGGTTTAAATAGTCTTTATCAGTCTTGCCAACGTTTTCCCTCTTAACATTTTTATTTCATTAGTTATTAACAATAATGTCATTTACCCACAAAAAAAAACAAAAGCAAATAAAACATCTTTTTTCGATTATTGAAACACGATAATAAGAAAAAGCTCGGTCGAGTCTTAGCCAATATTATCTATTTCAAGAAGAAAAAAACTCGTTTTGTTTAGATCAACCGGGTGGCCAAAATCAAGTACACTGTTGCACCCTTCACGTTCAAAGATCCTTCACGACATTGTTTATAACATCGGTAATTATGCAATTCGAGGATTTTTCCGAAAAACGACGGCCAATTGTACTACGTTTTTGGGGCTTAATAACAACCCAAACAACGGCTGCAGGGGGAAAGGGACAAGTGACCGCCGCGATTTCTCTCTGCCATTGTATTCAGGAATTTATAAATCCCCCCACCTGCCACCTCCAATAGAGGCGTTGAAATATTTAAAAATGCCCTAATTTATTAGGTGTTTCCGGGAACTTCAAAACCCCACAACTTATGGAATTAATAGAAAATGTCAGCCTCCCCTGACGGAATATCAATAGTGGTGAGTAATTGAAGCAGCTCATGGCAAAAAAAAATGCCATGTTTTTCCGAAAAGTCCTCAAACTGCATAATTACCATACCTTCTTTAAATATCAATGTTTCAATGAAAATTTGTACACAACTTTGTTAATGCATTACGTTCACAACTTAGTTCGGTCCGTTTTTAAAAGATGGCTCTAGGTGCTATAAATGGTTGACGGCAACAGCAGGCAAGATTTTCAAGGGATCGGCACGTGAAAAAGGTTGAGAAATTCATCCGCTGTAGGATACCAGCGAGATTTCTGCGATAATTATTGGCGGTGTAGGCTCACTAATTGCGTGGTCAAGTAACCGGGGGTGGTTAATCTCGACAATAGTAATCGCCTTGGTGAAAATATTCGGGGAGGTGGTCTTATTTGTTTAAAGAAGATTATAACCTCACTTTGCGGCGCTTTGGCGAAGCGAAGTGAGGAGAGTTGGCGGCATGCCAACCGGTGAGGACGAAGATTGTTTGATGGACAATGAACTGAATCAACTAAAAAGCGTGGCCAGTGATTCAGGTGGTATTGAAAACTCAAGTCTCTATCAAAGTCTCCTACGAGAAGCAAACATGAAGGAAACCAGCAACACGAGAAAACGAAGTAATTACGCCGCCGAGGAAAGAGAGGCCAAGAAGACTAATAAGAGAAACAAAAGCAAGAGCCCATCGGCGGTGACAAGAGGTGCGTCGTCTGAAGAAATATCGGTAAGAGAAGAACTCTTTCAGTTTGAAAAACGGGACAAAGGTCCTTACGTCGTCCGGCTTGAGAGAAAATCCGAGCAAAATACATCGCGTCCGACAATGGTACTTGAGGTCGCCAGGGCCCTCAACAAGTCAGCTATTACGTACGATTCCCTTGCCCAGGTATCGAAAAGAGTATGGGAGGTGACCTTTTATTCGAGAGATGCAGCAAACAGAATGCTCAAAAATACGTACCTGAAGGAGTTAGATTTCCACGCACACGTTCCTAGAATGCTAATTTTTAGGAAAGGAATCGTCAAGGGTGTTCCAATGGACTATACCATGAGCGACCTCCTACAGGAACTGAACACTAGCAACCCTGAAGCACGTGCAACGGAGGCGTCCAGGATGAAAAAAAGGACAAGGGTCGACGGCGAAATCAAATGGGAGGACACGTTCTCGGTACAAGTTACGTTCAGGAATCGCGAACTACCTAATTACGTCATCTTGTGGAAAACCAGGATGGGGGTAAGTGCTTTTATCCCATCAATAAGGAAATGCTTCAAGTGCGGCAAAGTAGGGCACTCTACCAAGTTTTGCAAAGACATTGAGAGATGTTTGAACTGCGGAGACGCTAGACACGACCAAACTGTAAACTGTAACACAGAGTGCATCAACTGCAAAGGGCAGCATCGTGCTTTCGACCGTCACTGTCCAAAAGTCATTGAACTGCAAGAAATCAGCAGAATTATGGGGCAAGATAATGTCCCTTTTCTAATCGCAAGAGATATGTTACTCAAGGGACGCCCACAAAGGTTGAACGAAGAAGTAGTCCCTATCAAGGATTTGAGGAATTTTCCGCCATTAGGAGCGCCTACGAACCACCACCACAAAGCAAATAGCGAAATCGCAGCAGCTTCGCAGTACAGTAGAGTCGCTAGTACCAAGAGCGGAGAGTACGGAAGAGACTTTGGGGATAAAGAGAAAGATCACTACAACGCGAGAATGAGGAGCTTGGAACAACAGACCGTCCATCTCAATGGAACGAATCCGGAGGAAAAAGAACGCTTACACAGGGAAGTCATGCGTATCGTCGAAGCAATATTCAACTCTCCGAACGCCGTCACATTATTGGGCAGATTAAATAGAACCATCGAACTCCATTGCAACGCCACCAACAATGAGCAACAACAACAACAATCTGAACGCGGTTAGATTTGTCCAGTGGAATTGCCAAAGCGTTAGACAAAAGATGCCCGAGTTACAACACAGGGCTAAAAAATTTGACGTTATATTATTGACTGAAACTTGGTTAACGAACCAAGACCACATTCGTGTAAAAGGATTCGATATAATACGTAAGGATAGATTAGGGCAAGCAGGGGGTGGTGTAGCCATCCTAGTTAATAATAACCTAAAATATAAAATAAGAAATGGTTTGTATAACTGTGGAGATAGCATAGAAATCTGCGCTATCGAACTGTTTGTGAACAACGAAACGATAGTAATTGCATCTTGTTACAGATCACCTGATAAGCAGATCACTGAGGCCTCGTGGCTGCGCTTTCTGGAACAGTTTGAAGGAAAATGTTTAATCGCCGGAGATTTCAATGCCCATCACACCTTCTGGGGAGATAGGAGGGTGTGTTCTGAAGGTAGAAAACTCCTTTACGCAATTGAAGAGGTGGAATTGGGTGTCTTAAATCGAGGGTCATCGACCTTTCTGTCTCGGCAGTTCAATACCGAGTCAGCCATTGATGTTGCTATTGTTGACCACAGCTCCTTATGCTCATATGAGTGGAGGGTTGACCGAGATTCGTGGGGTAGCGACCACTATCCCATTTATATTGACCTGTATATGAGGGCGGAAAGGACGCAGATCCGTAGGCCGGCGTGGAAAATAGACAGTACCAAAACTGACTGGCCTGCAGTCTTAAGAGTTTTACACGAAAGAAATGAAGAATTTGATTTTATTATTAATGACGATAGCGCTGACTCGCAAGTAAAATACACATCTTTTACTGCCCTTCTTACCGATTGCGTAACATCTAACACACCCGGGAAAAATGGGAACCAGAATAGTACTATGTCAAATAGAGTTTATAAAAATAACCAAAAAGCCAATTCGGCGCCCTTCTGGAACGAAGAATGCAGTCGATTGGTTAGAGTGAGGAAGGTAGCCTATTTTAGGTTACGTGATTTCCCGTCCGACAGACACTTTATAGAGTACAAGAAAACTGAGGCTAAAGCTAAGAAGGGTATTAGAGTTGCCAAAAAACAGTACTTTCAGCAATTTTGCGAGAGTCTGAACAAATTTACCAACCAATCATACATCTGGAAAAAGATAAAAAGCCTTAGAAACGGTTGGGGCGCTCCAGAGTGCCCTAATGCTTATGATGAGGAAAGGATGAGAGAAGTGGATCGTAGTATTGAAAAGTTGTGCCCATCCTGGGTAGCAAATCAAGTCCCTGATTTTGAAAATGACTCGGGAGATCCCTTTTTGGACTTAACCTTTACGCTGGAGGAACTAGAGGTCGCGATTGCAACTGTAAGAACAAAGTCGTGTCCTGGATTGGATGGAATAGGCTATAATTTGATTCAATTCCTCCCGGTGGAAATTAGGAAAGTACTTCTAAAGTTGTATAATGAGATCTTCAGGTCCGGTGATTTCCCAATCGAGTGGCGGCAATACCGCATTTTCTTTATTCCTAAAAACCAAAGCAATAGTGTACGTCCGATCTCGCTAGCACCTTGTTTACTTAAAATTGCAGAAAGAATGATCAACATCAGGTTGAATTGGTGGCTAGAACATCACAGGAAATTTCCGGAAACGCAATTTGGCTTCCGAAGAGGTAAATCATGTACGGATAACTTAGGAATCATATATGCTGAGATAGTCAAAGCGTTCGATGAAAAGCTGTGCGTTGCGACTCTCCTTCTGGACATCCGAAGCGCATACGATAACGTTTTAGGGGACGTATTGGTCGAGAGACTAAAGAGACTAGGGTTTCCAAGGTTGGTGTTAAAATTCATATACAATTTAGTTTCGGAAAGATATCTGACTTTTAACTACGGTGAAATAGATTGCACGCGGAAAGTGTTTAGAGGGCTACCACAAGGAAGTGTACTGAGTCCAATTTTGTACACGCTCTACATGCTAGATTTGGAAAAAATGTGACAAATGAATGTAAGATACTCCAGTTTGCAGATGACGTGGCTCTTTTCTCCGTCTCTGAAACCCCGGAGGATGGACTAGCAGCTGTGTCAGAGTCTAGCCGGTCTATTAGTTCATTTTTGAAAAATAGTGGGTTAGCAATGGCCCCTGAAAAATGTCAGCTATGTTTATTTTCGGATCAGCCTAAACTCCAATCGAAAACGTGGTCAATAAGAGTAGATAGTTTGACTATTAAATCGCAAAGAGTCATCAAGTTTCTCGGCATCCATCTTCAATCGTCGCTCAAGTGGAACCCCCAAATTGACTATATAAGAGAAAAATGTGTTAAGCCCCTAGGAATAATCAACTATTTGAGACTCACCTGGACAGGCGCTGATCCGACGTTACTGTTAAATATGTACAAGAGTTTGGTTAGGTCGCGGTTAGAATACGGTGCATTTTTCTTCCACTCATTGACCAAAACACAGACTAATGAGTTGGAGAAGATACAAAATAGGGGGATAAGATTAGCCTTAGGGTACAGGAAGTCAACACCAATAAACGTAATGTTGGCGGAAGCAAAGATACCGCCATTGCATATCAGATTTAAATACCTCTGTAAAAACTTTGTCACGCGTTCCCTTGCAGTTTCCAACCATATGTTGTGCTCAACGCTGGAGGAACTAAGCGCGATCAGACAGACTCCCACCCGGGTCTTTCGCTACCATACTCCCCTGTTAGTCAAGTGTTTCGAGGAAATTCAAGCAGTTCAACATCTTATAGAGAATAATGAAGGTCCTAGCTGCTTTATGTACCCATACGAGGCAATGATGGAACGTGTAAATGTGTCCTTTGAGGAGGGTGCACAAATTAAAGAGGCTAAGGACTCTAACGAGGCCTTTGAGTCCCTTTTCCACGGTACAAACGTAGAAGAAGTAAATTTCTTTACTGATGGTTCTAAGATGGATAACAAAGATTTTGTCGGCTTTGCTTGTTTTAATCCCTCTGCAAATGAATACTATATGCACAGAATAGCTCGTCACGCATCAATTTTTACAGCCGAAGCTATGGGCATACTGGTCGCGTTAGAAAAATTTGCTACATTGGAGTATAAAAAATGCCATATTTTTTCTGACTCTAAGAGCGTGCTCATGGCAGTGAACTCAATAAAGAAAGTGGGAAAACAGAACCACCTCATTGGGGCAATCAAATGCCTCGTCTGCGAGCTGCGCAAGTCAGACAAGATAGTGAAACTATTTTGGATACCGGCTCACGTAGGCATAGCGTATAACGAAATGGTTGACTCGGCGGCAAAGGATAGTATCGTGAGGGGTGTTGATGCCCGATGGAATATACCGCCCTCCGATTTTAAGGCAGTATGGAAGGCAGAGATGAAAACAGAGTTCCATACTTGGTGTCTTACGTCTGGAAGAGAAAAAGGGAAAATATATTTCCAGAACTATTACACAGAAGGCGCACGCCCGTGGTTTCAGGGACTCAGGCTTCGCAGGAAGTCGATTGTGTCAATAAACAGATTAAGGTCCAACCATACTTCATTAAAAGACAGTCTTTTCCGGATTAAAGCGGTTGATACGGATAGGTGTGATTGCGGAGCCGAGATAGAGTCCCCGAACCACGTGATCTGGCAGTGTGTATTGTACAATGAGGCCAGGGTAACATTCTGCAGATCCCTAAAAAAAATGAAGATTTATCCACCTTATTGTATCGAATCCTTTCTCAGCACAATGTACCCTGGTGTTGTTATTGCTTTCGCCAAATTTATCAATAGTATAGACATTAAGGTATGATAATATATGTTTTTGTTGGTGCACAGTGCTGCAATCTACTTGTATACTGGTAGTATAAGTAGCGAATTTATGAAAAAGAAAAAGAGAAAACTTCTGTGATAGTAGACAATCTTAGCAAAAGTATATATTCTCAAGTTATAATTTTAAGATGTATATCTAGGGTGTAAAAACCATAATGTCTTGAGTTCCAAAGTCTAGAGCCGAACGCACAATGTAAAACTCATTAGGTTTAGGTTAGAAGTAAGCTATAGGGAGGCATATTTTTATACTTTTGTATTGGAACTTCAATCGTCGTTACAACCGGTGTCATCTAGGCGTAAGCAGGAGTACAAGACTGATGAAAGCGTCGTGAGTTATACTTCCCGGGCTGTCGACCGGGAGACCCCACGTAACAAATGTAGTAGATCTGTTCAACCACGCAGTGTATTCGGTAGGCTAAATGGGCCAATGAGCTCCAGCCTTGTACTAATATTTACCCCCTCCAATAAAAAAAAAAAAAAAAAAGACGGCAACAGCAGATTTTTGCTGTATCGCGAAGTACCAACATCTATTAACCAAATATCGTTTACAGACCTTTGAGTTTTGCGCATCGAGTCTAATTTTTTACTGCGGTGAAAATGTCGAATTTCGTCCCAAATAAGCACCATTTTCGGGAAGTGTTGATTTTCTGTTTCAATTGGAAGAAAAGTGCAGCTGGAGCCCACCGAATGCTTGTGGAAGTTTATGGTGAATCTGCACCGTCGGATAAATCTTGCAGAGAATGGTTTCGACGGTTTAAAAGTGGTAATTTTAGTGTTAAGGACAAAGAGCGTTCGGGTCAACCGAAAAAGTTTGAAGATGAAGAATTAGACACATTACTCGATGAAGATTCGTGTCAAACGCAAGAAGACCTCGCACAAACATTAGAAGTAACGCAACAAGCCATTTCGAAACGAATCATAGCCGCGGGATACATCCAAAAACAAGGAAATTGGGTCCCATATGAATTGAAACAGAGAGATATCGGACGACGATTTTGCATAACCGAGATGTTGCTAGAACGTGACAAAAAACAATCTTTTCTGCATCGAATCATTACCGGAGACGAAAAATGGATTCATTATGGCAACCCGAAACGGAAAAAATCGTATGTACAGCCCGGTGAACCCGGAACATCAACGTTGAAGCCGAATGTCCATGGTGCCAGGGTTATGCTCTCTATTTGGTGGGATCAGAAGGGTATGATCCACTATGAGATACTTAAACCTGGTCAAACCATCACGGGAGACTTCTACAGGCAACAATTGATCCGTTTGAAGCAAGCTATAGCCGAAAAACGTCCAGAATATGCAACCAGACATGAGTCCATAATCTTTCAACATGACAATGCTCGGCCTCACGTTGCTATTGTGGTTAAAAAATATTTGAAAAATAGCGGGTGGGAAATTCTGGCTCACCCGCCTTATAGCCCAGACCTTGCCCCTTCCAACTACCATTTGTTCCGATCGATGCAGAACGCTTTGACTGGAATACGCTTCACGACACAACAGGGTATCAAAAATTGGCTCGATTCATTCTTGGCTTCAAAAGACGAATGCTTCTTCCACGACGGAATTCATAAATTACCAGAAAGATGGGGAAAAGTAGTGGCTAGCGGTGGACAATATTTTGATTAATGTATTAATTCATTTTATCATTCAAATAAGTGCGTATTTTAAGCGAAAAAAACGGACCGAATTAAGTTGTACACCTAATACATACAAATACATGTCCAAACGATTTTTCAATCTTGTTCCTTCAAAATTTATTCCATTCAATAATCCTGATTTTGGGCTATACACAGCCTAACCCCTTAAATAATCTTGTACAAGTTTTGTTGTTGCGAAATGATCGATACAAAAGATAAGGCATGTTCAGCCGGTAGACATGGATATATTCGACAAAATAACAACCTTTATATCTTGAGGAATGGTCGTTGCGATGCCATATTCAATGATAACAATGGGGCTATATATATGTGTATAGTTTTTATACATAAATATCAACATAAATATACGTGTATATATATATATATTCTTGCTTAGCTTGGGAATAAGAAGCCAATACATTTACACACACATATATATAAATAATATATATACTTATAGAGTCGTGCCAGCCGAGCTCGAAATTTCTTGCGAATGTTCAAAGAATGTATGCGTTTCTTTTACTCGTACGATATATATCTACGCGACTGTTTACAAAGCAGTGCGAATGTCGAAAGTCTCGTGGCTGTATACGAATGGATTGGATAATGGACATTGTACGTCTCGAAGATGCGATATAGACCGTCTTCCTCATGTGTGCGTTGATTGCGCAGAAAAAAAAAGTATCATCCTATTTACAAGAAGCTCATCGATTGGAAATATTGTCGTTTTCTGTATGTATACGTTGGCTAAAAATCTGTAACGGCTGTAAAACAAAATATATCGTAGTATCTGAGGCAAAAAAAGGTGTTTCTAAAAAAAGAGTTGAATGCATTGGAGGCTTTCGTCAAATATACGACACCGTTGTTTTTTTTTCGCGGTACGAGGAATGCTCGGACGAGTTCGTTGATTCGGTTACGCGAGACGTTCCTTGTAGGCGGCGGTCATTTGCTCGAGGAATATGAACGTCAGCACGGTGTGCGGTCCCAATCGGGCGTAATACGGGAAGAAGCCTTTCCAGAGAGCGAAAACACCCTCGTTGCGTATCACCTTCGAGAGAACGTCGAACGTTCCTTTGAACTCCGGTTTACCGTCTATCATCTTCATATTTTGTATCCTGAAAGATCAATGGCCCGCGTAAATCGTCTCCGAACTTGTCTTGTCGCCAAACAAACGTATCGGCGTAATTTACATTTGGATTGAAATTTCGTCGATCGTACGTGAAAGAAGCGCATCGTTTATTCGATTAGCGATTAAAACGTAATGTTCCGTGAGCGCGAAAGTTAATCGAACGATAAATCAAGTCGTTTCGACGAATTAATTACCTTGTTTTCGCGATATCCACAGGCATGGACGCGGCGGTTGTTATCAGGCCGGAAATCATCGAGCTGGCGAAGTGAAGCATGATGTTCTCCTGGAAGTAGCCTGAAAAGCGAAAGAAATCGTTCAGATGGACGACAATGGGGATTCGACGCGACCCAAGCGGAGATCGCCTGGGTCAATACTCGCATGGGTGATCGCCGAGGCGCGTGCTGGCTCGCGCCCCGACTACCGACCGGTAGGCACTTCGATCGCACACAGTTTCAGGTATCTTTTATTTATATATTGTTTTCCACATAAGTTATTATTATTAGCACTTCCTCTAGGGTCTCTAAAGCATATTTTTAGGGTCTCTAGCATATTTTTTGGATCTCTAAAACATATTTTTACATATATCTTACTCAGAATGTTTTTGTTTTTGAGTTTCAGTCGATCTTGTTTTTTGTTTGCCTTTCGGCTTATTTGTTATTTTACAGTTATGTTCTAGGCACCTTTATCGCTCTTAGGCGACACTCCAGAGAGGGAAATCTCTGGAAACTGGAATTAGTGAAGCGACGAGTGTGGGGTAACAGCGAATGGGATCGTAAAATCCCGCGAGGACGTACAAAGGACATTGATAATTGATGAAACGAAAAAAAAAAACAAAGTGGACCCTCCATATCGAGTTTTTTCATCTCACTGGAAATTTCGATACGTCGAATTTTCTTACCAGTGTCCAACAGGGCTTGCTTAGCTTGGGAGTAAGACGCCAATTGGGCCGCGTTCACCACCATCGCTCTTCCCATTGTCGGAATCGCACCTCGCCACAGAGTGAACAATCCTTCCTCCTTTATTATGCGAAACAGAGCGTCGAAGACGTTTTTGTACATGCGTCTCTCGGCTGGAAATCAGAGAAGCCAAAACAAACATAAAAACCCACAGGTTGAAAAGATCCTGCAGCGCCTTCACTAGTAACTATCAACGGGCTATAGCTACCTAGGTGGGTAAAAAATTGCATTTTCCAAACAAAAATTATTCAATAGTATCATCTTTAAGGCCTTTGGCCACAGTAACGGGTACAAAATCATGTGCGAAGTTAACAATTTTTTCCGTATGTAAAAAGTGATTCGCTCATAAAATTAATTACACGTCTACAGTAGAACCTCGATTATCCGAACCTCGATCATCCGAACCCTCAATTATCCGAACATTGGCGCGAAAGATGCATTGTTGCTCGCTGCCACCGCCGTGAACAATAATGAGCAACCCAACGCAACTTCTCCTTCTCAAATGGCTGCGAGACTTAGCCTCTTAAAAACGCGTTACAGCCATTGGTCAATTCAAAATGGACGATTTTATAAAAAATATATAAAAAAAAGCATTCGACTTTTTTCAGGTGTTTAAAATACACACATATATATAGGTATATATATTTTTTTCAACGTTAATATGTATGTCAAATTTTAATATATATGTATGTACTGTTTTTATGTAAAAAGGTGATGTTTATGATATCGTCCCAAAAAACTCACGTTTCGATTATCCGAACTTTTGATTATCCGAACTAGCATCGGTCCCAATTGGTTCGATATATATATATATATATATTTCAACGTTAATATGTATGTCAAATTTTAATATATATGTATGTACTGTTTTTATGTAAAAAAGGTGATGTTTATGATCTCGTCCCAAAAAACCCACGTTTTGCTTATCCGAACTTTTAATTATCCGAACTAGTGTCGGTCCCAATTGGTTCGGATAATCGAGGCTCTACTGTATTTAGTATGAATATCAAGCTGTTAGAATTTTTTTTTTCTTCGATGTACAAAATGGCCGTCTACTCGCAACTTCTCGAAACAGCTTTTTTCCAATTGGCGTGACAAAGAACTTCAACAATTTTCACGCGATTTACTTCAAATTTAAAAGTTATGTTCCTAATTGCATTTCGCATAGAAGTACGTACGGAATTTCTCATTAATCGAAAGCTTTTTATTTTATGAGCAGTCATAACGAAATTTTTCACTGAAAATTCATTTCTTAAGTTCAGATACCTACAGCTTTTGAATAAAACAATATTTTTTTAATTCCGTACGTACATCTCTAGGTATTCTAATGCAGATTGACGAGAATTTTCGTGTTTGGTGCGAGGTAAAAAATTGTGGATGCTAAATGTCACGCCGCGGAGCGCCTAAAAAAGATAAAAAAAGAAAATATTATTCGGCCATTTTGTACATCGAAAAAAATATATGTATATTTTCTAACAGCTTGATATTCATACTAAATAGATGTGTACTTAATTTTATGAGTGAATCACTTTTTCATACGAAAAAAATTGTTATATTCGCACATGATTTTATACCCGTTACTGTGGCCTGAGGCCTTAAGTCCTACGAATCCTTCGGGTTTCGTTTTTCTCACCGAGTGGCAATCTCCCGTCGGCGGTCATTCTTATGAGCGCGACTTCAGCCGGGGTGCCGACGAAGGCACCCACGCAACCGGCGGTCATTCCCAGCGCCGCCTTCGTCAGGAAGTTTGGTTGTCCATCCGCTCTGTGCAATAAAAACTCCCCATTGAGCTAGGAACTACTCGTGTTGCGCCTTTGTTAACATTTCTGCTCTATGTACTCACGAAGCGAGCTCGAACAGCCACGTGTAAATGCCGAGTCTGGTCGTCGTGTAGGTCGCCTGTCTCATGAGACCGGCGGAAAGGCCAGAATAGAGTGCCAAGACACCCTCGTTTTTTAATATCGATGAAACGACGTTCATTGTCGAGGTCTTGGTGCCGCTCAACTGCATACGGTTCTTTATTAGATCCAGCGGCTGCACGAAACACGTGGCCGCCATCCTAGCAAAAAAAATATAAATCGTTACGTATCAGGCCAGAGCGTTATTTTTAGCCCACTGCTTTCAGGCGCAATGTCACGGTTGGCGTTTAAATTTACTAGAGTAGGAAGAACGCAAGTACGAAGTGAGTGTACGTTACGCAAGTCCGGTTTTGACATTTTTTTTTATTCGAGTGGAATTTAATCGGAATGGACCATTTGGAATATTTTCTTGTTGATTTACTGTTTTTTGTACGTTTATCTTTTTTGATTTATTCATTTACTCAATTCATTTCGCCGTTCAACAGACGAGTGCTCTGTATTGGTAAATTTTATCTTCAATGCCGGTCTGAGGATTGATACCAATTGAAATGAATTTTGGTACAACGGGGATGCGTTTTTGGGTACGAGGAAACAATTTAGCTCTGAGGGGCTAGATTTATGGAGATCAATACCCAGATTAATTCAAGTGGGATTGTTTGGGTTTGTTTGGATTGAGTAATAATAAAATGAACGTGTCTTCATATCATCCTGTGTTATCAATTTTGATAACTTTGACTGTGTATTACAATCTCTCGGAATATGAGATTGAAATTCGCATACTCGGAATGCAATGCTGAATGTTCAATTGCTCAAATTCCTTTTTGCAAATATTCTTCACGCACATTCCTCAATCATCTTTTAACCCGCTTATTCAGAGACCTAGAATTTGGATGGGAAAAAAACTTTAGTGAAATACGAATAGAGGAAATAGAAATACAAAAAAAAAATTTTGAGTCGCAACTATCTGCGAATAACAAGCACGATATAAAATTCTTGATGCTCGCGAGCAGTCATTTTACTGCCACAATCCTATGCAATGCGCAACAAAAATTTTTATCTCAAATTTTATAGATATTTATTTTTTAATATATTTTTACTTCAATAGCTCCATTGTATAGCGGTGTTCTCCCTTTACGTGCCTGCGTTATTCCATTTTTTTCCACCTTGTTACTGCAGTGGAGTAAATAACATTCTTATATTGACGGCATGAGATTTTTATATTAACGGCATAAGAATTTCATATTTTTGAAATTACACCGATAGTTCGTGTAGAGATATGATCGAGAAAAACAAGTTAATTCTTCAACCAGCATGGTTCAGGGGCAAAGTCCGCAGTTGTATAATTTAGATTGGTCAGACCTTGCTTTCGGGACAACATTATATATAGACGTATACAAAAAAGCTGTAATTCACGAGAATATATTGTTAAACTTCGTCAGTTTATCAAAAACGAGTGGATGAGGTATCGAAAATTACGTAATATGCTAGACTAGTATTACATATATATATATATATATATATATATATATATATATATATATATATATATATAGCATCATTCACGTTTTATACATTTTTATATACATAACATTTTTCACAGAAAAAAGTTCTCGCGCACTTTGGAATTCGAGTGTCGCGAGCGTTTATCAATCGCTGGCGAGTTCTCGCCGGCTAAAATCATTTTAATGAAAATAGAACGCGACTGTCATTTTTTTTGGTTTACGCTTTAATAATGACGTCCATAAATATGTGTATATATGTATATATATATATATATATATGAGCATACGTACCCCGAAGTGCCGCCGATTAGAAATTTAATGCCGTTCGGTACGGTGGGTGGTGATTTTTGGCTCGTCATGCTTGCTTTTTTCCCCAAATATATGCTATTTACGGAGCTCTTGTGCGAAGTACAAAATGCGGCTAATTAATGAGAAGCAAGGAGGAGGAAGTTTTATTTGCGGCGATATGACGAGCAGAGTGCAGACGTTAGAAGACAGTAGTGTCCGAGTTCAACCACCTGATGACCGCGAGACAAACGAAAAATAGCGTTCTATATGTTGTACACTTTGTGCGACCTCCGATGAACGGCCTTAGCTCCGCGGTCCCTGAAGACTGCGCTACGACAGGTCGAGCCGCGGGGTCGCAAGCTCGAGATAACTGCGGGGGCGTTCGGAAGTCGCGTGACGCTTGCGACCGTCAAAAGTCATACGCGACCGGGCCTCGTAGGTGGTTGGCTGTGTGACATTGACACGGAGCGAGAGAATAGAACGCGACTATCATTGTGTTGTATTTCGTTCTCGTTCTCTGTCGCATGGGATGGAAATTATCGCTCGATACGGAATCGCGCTCGAGTCGGCGCGTGCTGCCATCTTGCGGCGGACGCTGTGAAGTCTCGTCGATGGAGGCGCGATACCGAACGTCGTATTTGGAGGAATTTACGAACGCGGACTCACCGACTGAGAGAAGACGAGAAATCTCGCGGGGGCTTGAAATTGTGTGGAGGGATGTAAATAATATTTTTGGAACGAGGCCTTTTCTTTCTAATGTTCTTTTATAGTATGAGGTCTTCAATTTAATCTACAACGAGGATTTATAGAAATCTCGAAAATTGACCGAATTGTGACGATTTTTGTAAAAAATCAGATCGCCTGCGGCGAACCGCCTCGCGGCGATTTACCTCTTTTTCTTTTACGTTTTTCTCGAAACTGCCTTGGGAAATGGTGCAAGTTGTATCTCACAATCGAGGTTTATTTATTAGGGATTTGGAAAAAGGTAGGTTATTAAGCATACATTGAACTTTTTTCGTGTAAATTTTTATTTAAAAAATATAAAAATTCACAACACTATTTAGGCATAATAGGGCCTCTTTATTAAACAGTGTGGTCCAACGCCCGGTCGATAACTTGACAATGGTTAGTCTAAAAAATAAAAAAATGTCTAATCCTAATACGTAGAGTTATCGTTGTACGTAGCCGTTTTTTTTCAAAAAAATACAATAAAACAGTGTTTCTTTTTCACCGTACGTTTTCCAGAAAGAAAATCGGAATTTGGTTATTTTTTCGGGCCTTTGGGTAGATGCAGCCCCTTAAGAGGGAATGGCACCTCATCGCGGTCGGTATGGTAGAACAATTATAGATTCCCAAAAATCTCTGAAACGGCTCTTCAGATCCCGTCGAAACTTTGCCAAACGACGTCAAATAGATAGACGAACAGCTGTCAGCCCCTCGATTTTTCTGAATTTGAGAAAAAAAATGTAGATTGGCTTACCATAAGCCAATTTAGTTTTTTTCTCAAATTCAGAAAATTTGAGGGGCAGACAGCTGTGCGTCTATCTATTTGACGTCGTTTGGCAAAGTTTCGACGGGATCTGAAGAGCCGTTTCAGAGATTTTTGGGAATCTATAATTGTTCTACCATACCGATCGCGATGAGGTGTCATTCCCTCTTAAGGCCTTAGGTCAGAGTAACGGGTACAAAATCATGTGCAAATTTAACCATTTTTTTCGTATGAACAAGTGAGTCACAAATAAAATTAATGGCATATCTATTTAGTATAAATATCAAGCTGTTGGATTTTTTTTCGATGTACAAAATGGCCGACTACTCGAAACTTCTCGAAAAAGCTTTTTTCCAATTGCCGTGACAAATAACTTCAACAATTTTCACTCGATTTACTTCAAATTTAAAAGTTATGTTCCTCATTGCATTTGGCAGAGAAGAACGTACGGAATTTCTGATTAATCGAAAACTTTCCGTTTTATAAGCAGTTTATGAGCAGTTATAATGAAATTGTTGACTGAAAATTCATTTCTTAAGTTCAAATACCTACAACTTTTGAATAAAATAATATTTTTAAAATTCCGTATGTACTTCCCTAGGTATTTTAATGTAGATTGACGAGAATTTTTGTTTTTTGTTCTAGGTCAAAAATCGTTGATGCTAAACGTCACGGCGCGGAGCGCCTACAAAAAAGATAACAAAAGAAAATATTAATAGCCGGTCATTTTGTACATCGAAAAAAAATTCTAATAGCTTGATATTCATACTAAATAGATGTGTAATTAATTTTATGAGTGAATCACTTTTTCATACGAAAAAAATTGATAAATTCGGAACGAAATTAACCCTCGTTATCTCTTAAGGGGAGATATACACCTAAGAGCCGGGAAAAAGGTTCAAATAGTTTTACGTAAAAAAAACTCAAATAGTTTTCTTTGAATTTTGTCAAGGAAAACTATTTGAGATTTCGGATTGGGGTTTTAATTATCTAAAAGTATATACATTCAAAAATATGTTTAATTTTCTTTATTTAAAAATATCACAAATATACAAGGATATTGTATGATCCTTGGAGCGTCGTAAAAAAATCTGCGTATACGGTACCCATTGGCGTTTCTTCGAAAATCAGGTGAAAAAAAACCAAAAAGATTATTAAATTAAATACTACAATCTAGTACTTGTCATAGCCGATTTTGAAAATATCGATTTATGACAAAATGGCGGACGTTTGAACATAAATAGTGATTTTTGGGCCAAAAATTAGTTACTATTTTGCCTATAAAACAAAAACTAAGTAACGGAAAAAAAATCCTATGACAATTACTAGATAATGGTGTACAGAATAACCACAAAAAAACTCAAGGCAATCGGTTCATTGGTTTTCGAGTAATTTTGGGTATCGATTTGAAAAACGTGGTTTCGAGAAAAACGCGTTTGAAAATTTGGGAATGAATAGATACCAAGCCCATAGTGTAGGTCTTCTACGGTCGACGGAATGTTCATAGCTTCTAAATCGATTTTTTCGACCATCTAGGTGTATATCTCCCCTTAATAACGATAAGTATGAAAACCCATTTAATTTAATACATTTAGACATAAAATTTCCTTAAAAGAACATTTGATTGTATACAATAGTGACGCCTTGTTATTTTCCCGCGGCCACTCGACCTCCAGATTACTTTCGCAATACCGACGCAAACAGATCAAGAATACATCTTCATCGTCCTAACAAATTCGGGCGCCCACGTCCCTCTTGACCGTGAACGCGTCGCTCAATTCACTTGACAAGCAAATACGAGATGAGCCTCCAACGTAAGTAAACTTTTCAACAAATTCACGACTCTGTATCTACGTACTGCCATCGGTGAAATTCGACGAAACTCTCTATTTGCCAACGATGAACACCTGTAACCAACCGCAGCAGTGCTGCCAATTATTGTCAATTATAATATCGGTATTTTAGGCTTTAAAACACGAAATAATTATCAATACTTATTACGATTTTACCAAAAATAAATCATTTTCAGCGACAATAATGTTTTTTTTTTTCAGTAAAAAAAACCGAATGTATATTATTCTAAAAAAGAGTACTAAAAATCAGTGCTGGATAATGTGTGGAGGCCGAAAATAAAAGGAAGGAAGTGTTTGGTGCGTGTTTGTGTACACAGCGTGTTCCAAAAGTCGCCGATCGCATGCTTGTTTCGGGAAAAAACGAATTGGACATAAAAAATCTTCGCAATTAAAGGCAAAGGAGCAAAAGCCTTATGAGAACTTATTCAATTCGTTATTCTATAAAAATTAGCCCGGTCCCTAAAAATATTATATTCAACTCGTTTTAACCAGGAAAAACTAGTTCTACCGGAGTGAATCCGTTGAAACTGTTTCTGAATGAGATCAAAGTTTGGGTTTGGGTTTGTTTCAAAAACTAGTTCTAACAAACTAGATTGGTTAATACTGTTTTCGAATAAGATCGAACTTTGGGTTTGTTTGGGTTTCTAAACATAAAATCTAGTTCTCACTATGAAAAATTAGTAACAAAGACGTTCAGTTAGAACTAGTAGTTGCTAGGTAAATCACGTTTAAATTGAAAATGGGTTTTAATTGTGTATATAAAGGGTGTCCCTCTTATCTCTGCCACCCGCAATAACTCGGTAATTATCGACGTCACAAAAAAAATGTTCCAGACAAAAGTTGTACGGTGTAAAGGGGGCCATCAAATGCGACCATTTTTTTTATTTCGGTGGAGACGCTGACGTACAGTGAAGAAATCCTCTACGTTTTTAAATGGAATGGTACATTTTTTTCAACCATTTTGTGGAGCACCTCAAGCCGCATAAAAAACATGAGGGGGTCAAAGTTGTCCAAGGTCATTCAAGGTCACCTATTAACATGAAATACAAATCTAAATATCTCGGATCACTACCAAATATTTGGTAGTGATCCGAGATATTTAGATTCGTATCATCGATACTGACCTTGAATGGCCTTGAATGACTTTGATCCCCTAATGTTTTTTATGCGGCTTGAAGTGATCCACAAGATGGTTGAAAAAAAAATTACCATTCCATTAAAAAAAGTGGAGGTGACCTTTCCTGTGCGTCAGTGCCTCCACCGAAATAAAAAAAAAGGTCGCATTTGACGGCCCCCTTCACACCGTACAACTTTTGTCTGGAATATGTTTTTGTGACGTCGATAATTACCGAGTTATTTTGGGTGGCAGAGACAAGAGGAACACCCTGTATGTGTGTGTGTGTGTGTGGGTTTTAGGAAAAACTAGTAATGAAGTGCGTTCAGTCAAAACTTGTTCTATATATAAATACTCACACCATGTGTTTGAAAAGTCCCGGACCACCTGTACTTCTTGGAATAAACGCATTGCGCATGTAAACGATCAATATATATATATATATATATATATATTAGACTGGTTCAAAAAAAAAATTATTTTTTTTTCCTTCCGGATTCTCGTGCTATTGTTGGGCACTAATTAAAGAAAATTTCTCTAAAAAAAATGGGCTCTGTCACTGAATTTTTAGAGGTGGCTATCTCGACTTTTTTGTATTTGAATTTTTTTTAACGAACGTACTGTATTTAAGCATAGTCATGGGCTTCGAATTAGGGATAAAAACCACATCCAGCAGCTATTTCGTAACAAAAATAAACTCTAACAATTTGAAAAGATTGCAATATTCACAATTCAAATCCAGGCAGACCAATAATGGCGTCTATACTACTCTCGTTATTCATGTAGATTTATTTATACGCATTAACATTTCGCACTTTTTACGAAAAATTAAATTATAAGCTTATATTCATAAATCATGTATTTACATTTTCAAAATGCTACACTTATATTATTAGGTGTACAAATAAGTTTTAGGACAGTTTTCAAAAAATTCAAGATTTATTAAAAAAGAAGTAAAACACAGTTATTCATCGAAGTAATCTCCATCGCACTGAATGACCTTCAGCCATCTCTCAGGTAACTCGCGGATGCCTTTCGCAAAGAAACTTTCGTCTTGCGAGGTGAGAAATTTAGCGACCCATTTTTCCACTTCTTCAAATGTTTTGAATCGCACGTCAGACAAATCGTTCTGCATTTTCCGGAATAAATGATAATCAGATGGGGCTAAGTCTGGTGAATACGCCGGGTGTGGTGCAGCTTCCCATCCAAGCGCTAGTAACGTATCCTTGACCGGTTTACCCACATGAGGCCGCGCGTTGTCATGGAGCAGTTTTACTGGACGTTTTCCTTTACCAGAAAATGGACGTTTCTTCTCAATTTCTTGATTCACTTGCATCAATTGATGACAATAGCGTTGACCAGGTTTGAGAAGTTCATAATACAGTACGCTTTTCATATCCCACCATATGCACAGCATGACTTTGTTACAATGAACATTGCGCTTTGGCGTGGATGTTGTCGGCTCGCCGGGGTCAACCCAATGATATTGGCGTTTCGGATTATCAAAATAAATCCACTTTTCATCGCCGGTCACAATTTTCCACAAGAAAGACTTTCTATGTTGCTTGTTGTAAAGACTCACAGAAAAATTAAGACGGCTGTTTTTATTTTCTTGAGTCAGAAAGTGTGGTACCCACTTTGTTCCTTTTCGAATCTTACCCATTGCTTTTAAACGATAAGAAACAGTTTGTTGAGTTACTCCAAGCTGTTCCGAAAGTTGTTTCTCCGTCTGACAAGAGTTTTCATCCAGCAACGCTTGCAGTTCCTGATCGTCCACCTTTACAGGAGGCCCCGTGCGTTCACGGTCACTAACGTCGAAATCACCTCCTTTGAATCGCTTGTACCAATACTCACATGTACTTTTAGATAACATGTTGTCTCCAAGAACAGAACATATCGATTCACACGCTTTCCTAACACTTTTTCCTGGATGGAATTCATAGCGAATGCGGTGTCTAATAAATAGCTTATCGGTCTGCATGTTTAATTTACAGAATTTATAGGTTATGTTTATGACTCCTTTACGTTTCGATACTACATATCAAGCGCCATCTATGATAAGTGAGCGGGACTTTTGAATTAATTTAGAATAGCTGTTATGATACAAAATCGAAGTGTCCTAAAACTTATTTGTACACCTTATATCTTCAAACTCATTTATATTTCTTCCCAGCCTCTGTGCATAACATCGTGCATGCCACTGCGCATGTCACTGCGCATCCGCGGCGCTATTTTGTATTGGCGCAGCGCATTTGTAAGTGGTGTTGTTTTTTTTTCAATGTGACTCAATTGAAGACAATTTTAAACAATGGCTCGGAAAAACGAAGACAACACAATTTGGCTAATCGGCAAGGAAATTCCGAAAATAAGTACCCGTCATTTACCGTCAAATCGGAAAGTTTTGAGTTTGTTCTTTTACAAACATAACAGAGAAAAACTGACCATACGTCGAAGTGCACACGAAACGATGAAAGAAGTTTTCGAACAATGGAAATGTGCTGAAATTCCAACGCGGCGATTGAATAACGCAATCTTGAAATTAATAAAACTCCATCTAGTCTGGAAAAAACTTTTAAAAAATCGGGTTAAAAACAATTTGCCGTCACAACGGAGAAATAATCGAAACGTGTGATAGCAAAAATAATCGCTCAAGTTCGTTAACATTTTGGGCAGAACGAAAATGTGCAACGTTGAACAGTTTGTCCAAATCTCTCTTAAATTTACGCTCCTTCAATATTTGTGACGGCAAATTCTTTTTAACCCGATTTTTTAAAAGTTTTTTCCTGACTAGATGGAATTTGATTAATTTCACGATTGCGTTATTCAATCGACGCGTTGGAATTTCAGCACATTTTCATTGTTCGAAAACTTCTTTCATCGTTTCGTGTGCACTTCGACGTATGGCCAGTTTTTCTCTCTTATGTTCGTAAAAGAACAAACTCAAAACTTTCCGATTTGACGGTAAATGACGGGTACTTATTTTCGGAATTTTCTTGCCGATTAGCCAAATTGTGTTGTCTTCGTTTTTCCGAGCCATTGTTTAAAATTGTCTTTACTTGAGTCACATTGAAAAAAAAACAACACCACTTATAAATGCGCTGCGCCAATACAAAATGGCGTCACGGATGCGCAGTAAATTGCGCAGTGGTATGCGCAGTGGCATGCGCGATGTTATGCACAGTGGCTGGGAAGAAATATAAATGAGTTTGAAGATAATATAAGTGTAGCATTTTGAAAATGTAAATATACGATTGATGAATAAAAGCTTATAATTTAATTTTTCGTGAAAAGTGCGAAATGTTAACGCGTATAAATAAATCTACATCAATAACGACAGCAGTATAGGCACCATTATTGATCTACCTGGATTTGAATTGTGAATATTGCAATCTTTCCAAATTGTTAGAGTTTATTTTTGTTACGAAATAGCTGCTGGATGTGATTTTTATCCGTAATCCGAAGCCATGACTATGCTTAAATGCAATACGTTCGTTAAAAAAAATTCAAATACAAAAAAGTCGAGATAGCCACCTCTAAAAATTGAGTGACCGCGCCCATCTTTTTAGAGAAATTTTCTTTTATTAGTGCCCAACAATAGCACGAGAATCCAGAAGGAAAAAAAATCATTTTTTTTTAAATCAGTCTTATATATATATATATATATATATATATATATATATATATATATATATATATATATATACGTAGAAGCCAACAACATTTATGAATATTTTAATTTGAATAACTGGGGAGCTGTATTGAAGAAAATACCAATCCGATTTGAAAAATCAACAATATCGATCCATGTTTTCTCGTCACGGGACTATTTTCTTTAGGACAGAAGACTATCGCACGCAATTCTTAACCTTGGGTCCGCGTGTCGAATTCTATTACAAGCGTCCGCAACGGTGCTACTGAATTTTTGCTACGACAAGTTTATTTTTACGTTCTTGATACTAAAGCGAAAAGAAGGGAGTTATTTTGCTAAGACAATTTATTTCGAAGCTCTTGAAATAACGAACTCAAATTCATCACTACGTGCGAGTAGCGAATGACTAAAAATGGATCGATTTGCCGATTCCTTGGAGGTTCAAGACCCCTACGAACAAACAAGCGACTTGATGCGGCAAAGTCTCGTCACGGTGGAACGTAATTGTCATTCTTTGCGCGATGAGGTCAAGCAACAGCAAAGGTTGATTGCGGATGCGTTCAGGTTAGTTTTTTTTTCACTCACAAATTTTACACAGCTGTAAAGATATTTTCGCGTCTACGGGAGAGTCGGTAACGCTCAGTCGGTAAGACAGATCCTGTCAAAGGGCTCCATAGTCTTAAAAGCAAGAGAAAAATTACAAATTTCTGAATTTCTATCACGATAACCGTTGATGTTTCGGATACGCGCGGGCACTTTGTTACCGACTGAGCTGCATCGCTCGAGCGCTTGTTGCGCGACCGGTAAAGTTACCGACTGAGCGGCTTCGCTCGCGCGCACGTTGCGCGACCGGCAAAGTTACCGACTGGAGATCCCGCGAACTAACGTGTATTAACCGTCGGTACAGAAGATGCACCGATGATCCTGCGGAGGCCGAGGCTCTCGAAGTCTCTCAACGCTTCTATGATCACGTTCGATCAGAGCTCGTAGATCTCGAGGCGATTTGCCACGAATATCGCGTAAAGATAAAGGCCGATGTAGCTTCGGAGATGCTGCAACGTCTTCAGCCACCTGCCCACACTTCTTTCGCAGCTGTCAACAGGCCTTATTACGATCTAATTCGCGATCGAACGCTCATTCTCGATCATGTGCACAACGACCCGACATCACCGATGCCGCAGCAACGCTTACGCAATTGGACGAACGTCTTAAACGTTCCACTCGACCGTACCGAAAACATAACATACGGCCCGAGGAGATCGATGCCCTCGGAATTCGACGAAGGGGATGAGAAGTTTAAACAGGAAATCATGATGCTTCGAACGAAAATGTTCACTCTGCCTCGCAATAGGCAGAACAACGGAGTAAGGTACGAATATAATTTGACATTGCCCATTATTTATATATATATATATATATGTGTGTGTGTGTGTGTGTGTGTGTATGTATGTATATGTTACATATATGTATATGTTACCGGCAATGTGCATAAGACATTCTGTAGAATACATAGTCATTCTATACAATACCAGATTCGTCGAGACAATGTGTAAGATATTTTATCTATCGTTAACCATTAGATACTGTACCTAGGGAATGTATTCAATACCTAGGAATTATATAGAATGCCATTAGGAGATCAGGTAAAGTAGAAAATCATGGAAAAATAAAACATGTTTCGTTTGCTCAAAATCATCAATTCCATAAATCGTTTCAAGAGAATGGTATTTATATGTTCTTACATGTTGAACTATTGTGACATTTTGTTTGGGTTTGTTTGCGTTATACCCTCGCGTCTTGTCGCCAACTGCATCTATTGGATACTTTGCCGGCTGTACATTTGGTATTGTATAGAATGCCTAGGTAAAGGACGGAATAAATAATATTTATACATTGCCTGAACGTTTTACGCATTTATAGAATACCTGATTATACAGATTGCCGGTGACATATAATATATATATATATATATAAAGATAACCTAAAATTGGCACTTTACGGGTTTCATTCAATCTTACACGGTTTTCGATATTATTTCTGTGAAAACATAGAAGCAGATGAGTTAACTTTCGTCTAGACTGTTTAGGGTCAGGTTACCGTTCATGACGACGAAAAAATCGTAAATTTTTTTTTTGCATCTTTAAAGTGTTTAGGTGTGTGTCAAGTGTTTTGTTTGTTTGCGTTGTCAAAAACAAACATTAAATACGATTTTTTTAACGTCAAACTTGAAATGTTTTTTTTCGGGAAACAGCATTCTTCAGCGCGCGGGGCGCTCCACAGCTTCAACGGATGAACCGATTCACATGAATCTCTGCGTAATTAAAAGGAAATTCAAATTGCGGGGCCATCAGGAAGCGATTTTTGTCAAAAATTGATCGAGAAATATTTTTTTCGTCCGTTGAAGCAAAAAAACCGGGCAACAAATTGGGGTTTTTTTTTCAAACGGATGCCATTCTGTTATCCACGGGTTTTTCAGATAACAAAAAAAGATGAGACCCCGCAAACTTAGTCTAGTTTAATAACTTTTACCCCGTTTTTGTTTCAAATTAAGTCGCAAGGCTGACCAGGGCGCTGGAGCCGCCATTTTGGTTTAAAAAAAAAAAAAATTAAATTGAAATTTACTTTTCATTGAAAGAATAAAGCACGTTGACACCCATTTACGAAAGTATTATTTTTATATCCAAAAACAATTTCCGAAGTTCATGTTTTTTTCATGCTTCTCGACGGTAACCTCCCCTTAATACCTATTCTATTTATCATCTTCATATTGATATTAGCACAAATATCCAAATTACACCGGTGCGTACCTTTTTTGTCCAACACTGTCCATATCGGATATTTTGGACAATTTGATTCTCATGTGTGTGTCTCTATATGAAGCGTCTCTGGATCTATTTCCAAATTTGCATTCAACGAGGCAGACGACATTGGCCGTGTCCAGACTAGCCGGGCTGCCTCGCGAGGCAGCCTCGTGCGCGGCAGCCTCGGGCTCGGCAAATCGTCATGAGGCTTCTTCGCGCGACAAAGGCGATTCATAAGTCATTCGAGGCATGGCACTATCCTCAAACGTCCAAATAGCAGCACAGTTACGAGTCTTAGTTGCCACAGTACAGTACTACCTCTCTAAGAGAGCCCTCGCTAAGAGAGAATTTCCCCGCCGTTCCGCTTGAGCGCATTTTATGGCTTCCCCCCACCTAGCTCGAGCTGTCCAGTGTACCCGAGGCCTTTTTTTCAACACTTTCGTTCGTGCTCTCTTATCGAGTTCGAGTGGAGAAACACATACACGCTACCACATGCGCGATTTTCGAGCGCGCTAACCTAGCGGTGGGGGAAGGCTTCGGCGACGAATTTCTCGAGAATTTCTTCCCCTAACCGCCCTAGACCGCTCTCTTAGAGAGGTAGTACTGTAGCTTTTTTTGGTAATACATCGAAATTTAACGATGGGTAAGAAAAAAAATGTATCCGGAAGAAGATATTATTTAAAAATAGTATGGAATACGAAAATCACCTGTTACGAGAAACTGTCATGATCAACACGGTGTACAATTTTACGAGGATGATGCTAGTGCTTGTAATTCGTCCCGAGTAAGCGAGCAAATCACGATCGAGGCACCTTTGTGCATCGCGCAAACGAGATCCGAGCCACCGATGACCGCTCAGACCGAGGCTGCCGCGAGCGCGAGAACGAGCGAGCGAGGCACGTCCACAAGTCCGAGGCAGTGCCGCGCGAAGCTGCCTCGGTCTTGCCTCGGTCTTGCCTCGGCCAGTCTGGGAGCGGCTAATGAGGTATGAACCGAGTATCACGATCCTCCCAGTGACCAGGAGAGTATAACAGACGACAGACGATCAAGTGTAGGCACAGCGGCGAGGGCAGAATTCATCGAGGCCGTGAGAAAGAGCGTTTCCTACGTTTCACCCTCGCCGAGCGTAGAACTGGCAAAAGTGGACAACTTGAAGTTCGTAGACGGTGAATTCAAGAGCTTCGACCTGTGGACGAAGCTGCTCGACTTGTATGGGCAACAGCTCCGATCCCGATGGTATCTCGTGGTTTGTCCTCAAATCGAGGCGCTGCTGAAGAGACACAAGATAAGCACGATTCATCTTTCGCCAGCTCGAGTCTTCGACTTTCTGATGACAGTCCCGGAGAACGGTCAAAACTGCGAATTATCGCGTAAAGACCTTTTACCGCTAGCCGAGGGAGCTGCGGAAGTTCGATCACTTTTCGACTGGCGAATGCAGTTTCGCGGTATCAATGGCAAATCCATCGCGGCGACAATCGTGCAAAGTTGCTGGCGCGGATTTTGGGTCCGTATAGTTGTGGCCCAATGATGTCAAATACTTTTTTTTTATAACAGAGTCCTAGCAACACTCGAGGAATGCACCAAATGAGCGAACGGCATACTAATCAATATGACAGATAGTTTGTACATTAAGGGGGGAGATACATTTAGGCGAGGACAAATTTGCTGATTTTCATGATTTTTTTAAAGGGGTGAGATGCAGTCGGAATTTTCAAAATCGATTTTTTAAAAACATTTTCTTGAAGTATGATGTTTCGAAAATATTCCCTGAAAATTTCAAGCCAATCCGATGATTAGTTTCCGGGATATCCCATAATAAGTGAAGGGGCGTCGGGTCCCCATGGCAGGTAGCGGCTGACAAACGCGCAAACGATAATACCCGGGAAGGCAGAATGCTTCGAAGACAACAACAAATTGATATTTTGGAAGCTACCACATCGGCAGAAGCCCTACTGTATGGGCCAGGAATTGATGATTCGATGTAAGTCGTTTTTTCATTAGTATTTCTATACATAAATCAAGTGTAAAATTGAAAAACTCGTTCAGAAATTTTCAAAATTGTACTACTCAAAAGCTATGAACTTTAGCAAAATTTTATAAAGAATACTTTCGTTTCAAAATTGCCCAAAATGTTTTTTTAAAAACTAATTCATCACGAGAAACTTTAATTTTTTGAAACATTGTTTTAACAATTGGCTATAAACAATTGAAGGCTCGACTTTCCGTCAAAAAATTGTGATTTTCGGATTCAGCGGATCAAAATACATAAAAAAAAGTTTAGCTTCATCCATCGAGCTCAAAATTTTACAAACATATAATACCGTATCCACATCGAAAAACTTTAAACGCGTTTTTCTCGAAACTATGTTTTTCAAGTCGGTGACCACTATAATTCAAAAACCACTCGAAGGATTTTGATGAAATTTGGTATGCTTATTAATAGCATTAAAAACTAGTCCTTAATCGAAGGATTTTCATTTTTGTTGAAAATTTATGTTTAAAAAAAAAATAAACGAGCGATTTTTTGGTCGAAAATCGAAAGTTATCTGTCGAAAGCCACCATTTTGTTAATTAAAAAAAAGCTTCGATTAAGGACTAGATTTTTTATTAAACTGACGATTTTTTTTGGTTTTTTTTTATCTCAGATGATCCAGTAAAATTTTATGACGGTCACCGCAAAGCACTACATGCCGAAGGGGGTCCGACAAAGATGGCGATATTTTTATAAATAATCAATATTTTTCTTTGGAAATTTGTACAAGTCAAGTTGAAATATAACATAAAAAGTCTGTGTAACCACTTTTGTAAAACAAACTTAATTACTATAAATTTTTTTTATTGAAAACGCTCGTTTTTTCACGCCTCTGACTGCATTTCACCCCTTAAACGAAAGATTTGTTCACCATTTTTGAGACTTAGGGTATGTTTTACTATTACTTTTGGCTGTTAAATGATAATTTTTTAATTAATCTTCAAAAGCGGCGGCGCGATTAATTTGAAAAAAGCAACGGAGATTTTTCTTTCATTCCTACTCATACGCAGAATATGAACCAAGAATACGTGAGGAATGTTTAAATCGCTTAAATGGTACGCTTTGAAACAAAAAGATTGTATTTTCGGGAAAAAACAGCGACATTTTGCAATAAAAAGATACGTTGTTGTTTAATTTTCAAAAACATTACGGGTCATATTTTAGACAGTAAGGTTAGAATGATTTATACGAAATTTCATCAAAATCGGCCGATTAGTTTTTTTAGTTAACGTCAGGCCAATTTTGAAAATGCAGTTTAGAAGACCGTGCCATACCTCCGCCATTTTTTAAGAATAATAATTAAAAAATACTATGTAACAGCCAAAAGTAATAATAAAACATGCCTTAGGAAAAAAATGATGAAAATCAGCAAATGTGTTCCTCGCCTGAAGATATGTCGCTCTTAACAGTTTTCAACACTTAAAAATTATGTAACAATTGACATTATAGTGGTAGAATCCCAAAAACCCCAAACTACTGTTATTTGTGGAATACAAACCGAAACCATCCCAAACGAACTACCACTAGTAGAACTGCACGATAAACGTGCGTGAATTCTTCATTTGGCTTTGTTTGAGTTACAGCTAGTGCTGTGCAATAAATATTTTTGGTTTAATGAAAAAAAATACCATGCAACAGCCAAAAGTATTAATAAAACATACCTTAAGCCTCAAAAATGCCGAAGAAACCTTTCCTTAAAAAAAAAACGTAAATTAACAAATTTTTCGTCTCTTCTAACGATATCTCCTCCCTTAAGGTAGTACGAGCACTTTTTGCCCAGAAATTTTAACCAGATATTATTCATATCATTATGCATGTTTGAGTGAAATTTTAGAACAGTCGACTATTTAGATTGGGAGATAATGGGTTTTTAAATTGCAACTTTTTACACTGCAGGGTCCACATTGAAATTTAGATTCAATAAATTGTTCTTCTTGTTATATGTCTTCTTATTATAATAAGAAGACATGTGGCAACACCGCATCGTTCCACGTATCCAATGACGTGAGTTTGCGCGGCATATTTAAAATAATACTGCAACACAAATTTTTTTTTTGAAGTAATTTGTAATCGAACAAAGTTTTTAATTAGTTACGAATAAACCAACACTTTTATTTGCTAATGAAAATAACATAAACAGTATAAAATATTAATATTTATAATGCAAATCTTTTTTTATGACAACTTTTTGAACTTTAGGAACACGATAATTATTTTTTTCTCGAAATATTGAACAACTGTTCTGCAGTGTTGTCATATGTCTTCTTATTATAGGAGACAAATATTTTTACCCTGTATTTTTACCCTGCAGTGTTCAAAGTTCCAATTTTGAAACCCATTATCTCCCCATCCAAATAGTCGACTCTTCTGACTTTTCACTCGAACATGCATAATGATATGAACAATGTCTGGTTAAAAATTGAACAATATCTATAGAAACCAAGATTGCGCGCTCGTACTACCTTAACCGTTCACCTGCACACTTTCTTGTTGCTATATTTTCGGAAATGGAAGAAAAAAACAAATTTTCACCTATAACTCGTCACTTCGTTTCGTGTGTATCGAACAGGTGCGCAAAAGTCTCTTCGAGGCGAAATGCAAGTACATAGCAGCGAGTATAATATGGGTAGCTTGGATAGTGTTGAAGAAGAAGCGTCAGATGCACGAGCGTTATTTGCGAAACATGCTGACGTCTCTGGACTTGACGCGTCGTTTGGGCGCAAAGTTGAGCACCGAGTACAGCTCGATCATCAGTGGGTGTGATCACGTGGTCTTAAATCTGCCCTCGGCTGGTTATCCTCATGACGTGAGACGAACATTCGGCAGTGGTGACTTCGCCATTTACCAAAACACGATGGGACTCAAGTGGTCATTCGTCAAGAATCCACGAGCCCGTGTGGTCCACTTGCTTCCGGTTGGAGGTAGCAACGATCTTCCCGAGATGTATCGCGAAGCAATGGCCTCCATATCGCCCGAGTCCGAGTTGGCGAAGCGAGTGACGTTTCTCGAGTTGTCGCAGGCCGTGACCTTTGCCGATCGCTCGTTCAACCTTTCGAGAACTCTTCACGCCTCGGAGGACACTCTCGTCGAGATAAGAAAGATCCTCGACGAGAATGGTAAGCCGACCTTTTGCATACCCTGGATAATGGACGAATGCGACGTGCGTGTAGCTGGCAATTTCAACGTTCCCCTCCTCGCCCCGGATCTCGACATGCAACGTGAAATACTCGACAAGTCTCGCATGAGCTCGACCCTGGAGAAAATCGGTTTGGAACAACCGGCATGCGTCACCGACCTGCGGGATTACCGGACGCTTTGCGACAAACTCGCCGATCAGATATGCTCGAACACGGACATTTGCGTTTGGCTCTTCAAGCTCAACGTCGGCTCGGCCATTCTGCACACCGGTGTCTTTCTCATAAATCACATAAGCGTGCCCTTCATGCCGGTATTGCGAAAAGAGCGCGCTTCGCATGGAGACCAGTGGGCCTCGCCCAACTCAAAGACTCGTGGGAACTTTCTCAAGAGTCTTCGCGATCACTTGCCCCGCATCGTTTCGACCGTCACGCGCTTCTCCAAATGTTATCGCACGTGGAACGATTTTTACGCGCATGTGACCAAGTACGGCTGCCTACTGCAGGCGGTACCGAGCGAACGATCGGCAAGGTACATCAGCGTAGGGCTCTTCGTACCTGGAAATACCACCGGTGAATCGACACGGTGGACTGGAACAGCCGAGCTCATTTATTCAGGTATTCCAGCTTGCGCGCCCTTACTTGAAGGGGTGAATACAGTTTCGCTGCAAATCCAATTGCGTACCTTGTGATCACTTTTTACACATTTCCGAGTGTGTATGTTCGATATTCGCTTATGGCGTTTTATATTTTACACTCGAGGGGCTAGGCTACAGTAACGGGTATAAAATCATGAAGTTATTTGTCACGCCAATTGGAACAAAGCCGTTTCGAGAAGTTTCGAGTAGTCGGCCATTTTGTACATCGGAAAAAAAAATATATACTTTCTAACAGCTTGATATTCATACTAAATACATCTGTAATTAATTTTATGAATGATGTACTTTTTCATACGAAAAAAAAATGGTTAAATTCGCACATGATTTTATACCCGTTACTGTGGCCCTGTGGCTTTAAGGAGGTACGGTGATTGGAGCGAGTCCAAGATAAAAGCCCGATTTTTTTAAATAACATTGTAGAGAGCTTTGTCCATGCATATGCGGAGTTTCCGCGAGATTTACCGTACAGTTTCCGAGTTATTAATTGTTAAAGTTGGTCAATTAGTCACACGTAGACGACAAAATGTGCCTGTCCTCTCATATATCGATTTTTTTGTGCTACTTGGAGCCAAGACACGCGTAAAAAAACTGACGGTTGCGTTCGTTGGTTCGTTGTGATCAATAAGGCAACTTGAATTGGAAAGCTCACCGCAGAAATAAGCAATAAATTTAGAAATAAAGTCGCGAAAAACCGAAGTATTCGGCGAGAGAGACGTCTCGTGACGTAACCGCAGCCATCTTGCTCGAAGTGTGGCAACGCCGGATACCCGCGCAAATTTGATTCTTCTATCGGATATTTTCAACGCGAATTAAAAATATGGTTGTGTGAAGCCGTACGTTTTTTAATCGATTATAAAAGGCCTTTCGTCGATATTTACTCAAAGTTCTTTTATGTATAGCTAAGGCATCTCAATCTTTCTGGCGACATGCATACAACGCATTTATATGTAAATTCAGCATGGAAAAACCGTCATATAAAATGAACGTTCGTTTTTATTTCTGCAAATATTGTGAAAATTAGGAAAGAGAAAAATAACATAACAATCGATGAAATATGTTTTGACTTCGGACAGATTGGACATTGAATATTGAGGTTAACGTCAACGCGACGTTTTTCATGTGCATTCGCAATATCATCTTTTCACTCTCTAATTCTTGTCCGACAGAATCTACCTTTGTCTCTAAACTGGACTTCAGGTACAATCCTGTTACTCTCTTGATAAACTTCTACAGTACTTATTTTCATTCTCCATGTTTACCGGCTACCAAAAATAATAAGCCGAGCGCGTGGGACCGATGACAGCTATCGAAAATGCAACGATGCTAAACGTCGACGATATGGCGTACTACTGAAGTCGAGTAGTAGATTATTACGTTTGTTTTCATATTATAAAAATAATAAGTAGCTTGAAATTCAATACTTAAAAAATATTTCTCGAAATATAGGCCACACACATATGTCTAAAACGTAGCGGTATTATGGCGAAAAATAGACTCTTAGTTTACTAGCGTGGTCATCACCGTACCTCCTTAAGTGATATTCCTTGTAAGTTGCGCGGTGTGCAAGTACCACAAACTAGAAAAATTCTGTGTAGCTTAAAAATTCGTAATTCGATATTCAATATAGTGATTCGAGTTTTTATCGACAATTCATATTCTCGACTGATTTTGAATATAAATAAGCTTTTATTCATTCACTGGTCGGTTTACCCTATCCGTTGTATTTGTCGCAGCAAGAAAGTCCCGATTTTTCACTGTCGGTTATACGATGCCGCAGACCTTCGTCGACAATACCGAGCTCGAGCCAACGATCGCCCGGTTGACCGACGCTCTACGGCAGGACGGGTACTTCGGTCACTTGTGCGTCGATCTCTGCTGCTTTCGTCGCAAACTAGATGACAAATTCGTTAGTCTCGTTGTCGAGACGAAGCCCTGCTACGAGTACGTTCAACACTACGTCGATTGGGTCGAACTCGCATGTGACGGTTCTTACGATCGTACTTCTAACAAATTTTACGCCGACGCCGCTTCGCTTCCGGATCTACGAACACAGAGGTCTTCGACGAGTGCACTGCCGAACGAAAAAGTCGCTGTGTCGAGTTTAGTGTCTGAGGCGAAGGAACGTTACGCGGTTGCTGTTGGTGAACTGCGTCATTCGGAAATGTCCTCGTATAGCTGGAAAGAGCTCGGAGCACTGAGCAAAAAATGCGGGGTAAATTTTGCCACTTTGGTGTGTGGGTGTGTCGAAGATCTTGACATGTATACGCGTATACAACGTTACGTGGATCTAACTAACACGCAGGAAATTACACATATATGGGGATTTGTTAGCTTTTGATCATTATTATAGTTTTATAGACTATCATAATAAATCAGGTTTGAAAAATTGCTATACACATATCCATATATATATACAGGGTGAGGCACATAAAGTGTTACAGAGCAATATCACTCAAACTATTGATCATATCTAAAAATGTTTCAGACAAAAGTTTCAGTGTTCGAGAAGGCCGTCATACTGGACCACCCTATTTTTTTATCGGTGGAGGCGCTGACGCTACGTCAAGGTCAACTCCACTTTTTAAAATGGAATGGTAGATTTTTTCTTTAACCATCTTGTGGAGCACCTCAAGCCGCATAAAACACATTAGGGGGTCAAAGTCGTTCAAGGTCATTCAAGGACACCTATTAAAATTAAGTACAAAACTAAATATCTCGGATCAGTACCAAATATTTCGTACTGATCCAATATATTTAGGATCAGTCCCAAATCGGTACCCAAATGTTCGGTACTGACTCGGATCAATACCCTAATATATATATATATATATATTACCATTAGTTTTTTTCATAGTGACCATATCAAATTTATATATATATATATACAGGGTGAGGCATTTATAGTGACCCAGGCAATTTTCTTTTAAACGAGGCGAGATACGACAAAAATGTTCCATATATGTCATGTTTGCACAATATACAATAAATGTTTCAAAGTTCTATGGCATTGATTATTCCTCTCGAAGTATCGTTCTGCGTATAATTTACACGATGTAATCAAATCGATCTTCTCGGCCACCGTATATCGATGCATTCTTATTTTCACCATTCACAGCAGCAATACTTTATTATTGAATTTGAGCTGATAACGTCCAATGTAAGAGTGTAGCTTTATTATTAAACTTGTTGCAATCGCGATGCGAAGATAAACAGTGACGCTTGATAGCAACCGTTGTCATTGGCAACCAGGAACTATTGATGAAGAAAAAATGACTTCTGATAAAAACCAGAAATCGTTGATTGCCAATGACAACGATTGTTAGCGAGAGTCATTGTTTTTCTTGACATTGCAATTTACCCCCGCAATGTCTACGCCATTAAAAGTTAAACTGATTTATTTTTCTTTTTCAATGAATATCCCATGATCCTTCAGTTTTGAGACCATAGCATACCAGTACTTTTAGACCTGGAATGAAATGTTCTTTCGATTTCTGGAACAACAAATGCACCATTCCATTTGAAAAACCGAAGTTGACCCCCAAATGACCTTGATACTTCCACTCTGGAAAAAATTCAAAGGTTAGGCTACTGTGACGACATGAAAATCAGGGTTATTAAAAAAAATTATTTTGTAGGAATGAGTAAGATGGTTGCAAAATCGCAAAAGTTGCAAAACATTTATTTGTATGTACCTTCACAAAGTTGTGTAGAAAATTTCATAAAAAGTATTAATAATTAAAGAAGTTATAAACAATCTCGTGAAGGACCTTCGAACGTGAGGGGCTCAACGGTGTACTTGATTTTGGCGACCCGGTTGATCTGAAATGAAAAAAACGCGTTTTTCCTTAAAATAGATAATATTGCCTAAGACGTGACCGAGTTCTTTTGTTATGGTGTATCAATTATTTAAAAAAAATTTATTATTGTTAATCACCAATGAAATAAAAAAAGCATTGTTGTTAATCACTAATAAAAGAAAAATGTTAATGAAACCGTCAGTCAAGATTAAACTATTACACTGAATAACACCCGTATTTATAGTCGTTCCTTAAGAAATAAGGCCTTCTTGTTCTTTGTTCTGAACCAGCCCCCTGACACTGGCCTACTATTCCTATACGATAAACGAAAACGCGTTGTGTCTTGGCTTTTTAGTTCTTGAAATCGCCACTGCCTAGCGTTGGCTGTCGTGTGACAGCCTTCGGCTCTAAATACTTCGATCAGCTGAACGATTCGATACTTTCGCCTGTTATCGTTATGGTGACGTTATTTATTGTGTTCAAATGGAAAATCATTAGAACGGAAAATGAATCCAAATATATCAATAGGTTTTTATTCATGTAAGATATTCGAAACACCGGCGCAACATACACATATATGCATGCCTGTCATACGACTACTAGCGCCACAGTGCGGCTAGGACATTTTGCGAACAGCATTTGTCTACCAGTGTCAGGGGGCTGCTTTGAACAAAGAATAAGGAATAAGGATTCCTCAAGATACATTTATGAATAGGGGTGTAAGTGTACCAAATCTCAAGTCAATCCGTTCATTAGATATCGAGAAATCATGTACACCATTTTGAGAAACATAGTTTCGAGAAAAATGCTTTTGAAGTTTTATTAACAGTTCTATCGTGTTAATCGTAAGTTTACCTTTAATCTGCGATTCCGACACCATATTTTGGACTTTCCTTTTCAATTTTAGTTGCCTCGAGCGACGAACGATTTTTTTTTCACGGTAACCTAACCCCTTGAATGGGAGCACTTTTTTCAGAATTACATCGAGGAACAAAAACAAGTTTAAACACCAAATTTCAAGATGATCGATGAAGATTTAGCACGAAAAATCGATAAAACAGAAATTTCAATGTTTCTAGCCTAAAATCGATTTTAAAAAACGAGCACTTATAACCTATAAAAGATACTCAAAGTGATGGCCACCACTTTCGATGCTCGCTTGCAATCTGATTCGCATTGATTGTACGTCTCATTAATCACGTCCGTGCTAACTAACTAACGAACAAGCTCTAATTATTCTTCCTTGCATATCTTGCACAGTAGTCGGCACTCCTTGGTACAACATGGCTTCCAAAGTCAATAATACAATAGCTAGCAATATAAAAAGTAGCTTTTTCTTGAACCTCTGAAATACTTTCCCACAAAATTCAGCGCAAAAGTCCCTTCTTCATTAACAACAGCTTTACATGTATTTTTCGAATAGCTCGGAATTAGTGTTCTATCGTGGTTGGCATGATTCATTTATCGCGAGCATCCTAATTGTCTTAGATCGAATGGAACAACGCGACGCGGGAGGGCTCTCACCTGTTTTTGCACGACGGTACATCGCGCAAATCCGCTATGTTGATTACCATCTCAACCAGAATGGAGTCCGCGATGATACTGATAAAGAATTGTTTAAAAAAGCTGTGCAAAGCACTCGACGGCGAAGAAGCTGGCACGCGCGACATCGATAGTAATTTTTTCGAAATTGCTGACTACATCGACGAGGCATTAGAAAAGCATCGTATCTCGACAGTCGATAAATGTGATGCTCTCAACCGCGTGCGATAATTTCTATTTTATCGACGGATGATAACATCAAATTTGTAATTTTTTACACCCTATATCACGTATTTTAATAAATACTCATATACTCTTGTTTTCAGCAACTCTTTCGGAACGGGCTTCGATTATTGATGTATTGAGTATTAATCAATTCAATTATCAATGCAAATCCAATTCGTATCGTTTTATTCGTAATTACACATCGTTGAATTCGTACAAACTGTCAACAGCTGCAAATCGATTTTTCTCGCGCGCTCAAAAGTGCTTTCGGCGGGGGCACGGTCTTACATACAGGTCTGGAAACGACTGTGGTGGGGGCAGAGATTAGTAGGGAGATGTACAACGCTCCCCTTTTCGGCGTGCCTCGATTTTGTGTGCCTCGCCTCTGTCGAGGTTGCAGATTGCCTTGTAGCCGCGCGAGTCGTGAGCACCGCTCCAGTCGATATCGCAGCAGCGTGCACACGAATGGGTAGCTCGGTGGGGGAAAAGTCTCTGCCCCTCGCTCAGTGCAGCCAGATCGCGCGTAAAAGTTACCCCCTCTCTAGTCTCTTGCGCGCCCATCACACAATCATAGTAGCGCATGTCCGTGAGCGAGCGACGCTCGGACGCTTCGGGAAGAGCCGAGCGCCGGCGAAGTTTCCCGATCGCGCCTTCGGCAGCTACACCAACACATGGACGCTGAGCACGTTCGTGTGCGGCCAAGCCGAACCGAAGGATTCGAGGGAAAAAGCAATCTGAGCACGACTCGCGCGTGACGTCACCCGACGGCACGAGCGAGGCTTTTAGATGATTTCAATGCTTATTTAGCCCTTGATTCTCTGCGTTATTAATGCATTAAAAAAATGTATCGCACACTCTCAAGGATTATTTTTTTCAGTTTATACGTTAATTTAAATATAATAATAAATCTAAATTACAACTTATGTATCTTCTAAAATATTGTTTACGCTTTACTCACACCCGTCCTTATGCCAAATAAATTATAATTCATAAAAGTAAGCTGAAATATATTTATATTCGTATTATTATATTAATTCTCATAGCTCTCATATGAAAACTCTCATATGAAACTCTTATATGAAAAAATCCAAAAAACCTCAAAACCTTAGATTTCAACTAACCAAGAACATACATCTTCACATTTTCAATCATGACGAATTTTTAAGAACAATATCATCACAAACACATCTGAACCAAAACAATATACATCACCTAAATTATCAAAACATAAATCAAACAACACAAAATCACAACATCTTATACTCAACCCTTACTAATAGACAACAGGATACAAATAATAATCTTTCCACTGATCCTCTGAATAATATAAATTTGACAATCACATTAAATAAAACGAAAGCATGGCTTATAAACTCTCCAACATTGATATTCCGCTACACATTTCCACATTCTTCTCTCTAGGTGAAAAGTTTTGTTTTCCTTACCTCAAACTCTCAAACATAAAAACTCATATCAACAAATCAATCTCCGAACTCGAGTCCAAATTAGATTTTTTACTCGACAAACCTAGACAAATCGAAATTAGAACCAGATTCACTAAAATCTTAAACAAAATAAATATTCCAACATCATTTTCCAACACTCATCAAATTATAAAACACACGTCCTCATTCTGAAAAAACAACCCTCAACTTTTAGTTACACGAGCTGACAAAGGAAATTCAACAGTCATTCTTAACAAATCAGATTACATTACAAAAACTCATAATTTACTCGCAGATTCCTCAACTTACAAATTAACAAATAGAAATCCCATCAACACTCTACTAAAAGGCATCAACAATATTCTCTCCAGATGGAAAACCCTAAAAATTATTGATGAAACAAAATACGAATACTTAAAAGCTGAAAATTGCAACCTATTTCGTCTCTATTGACTGCCAAAAATTCATAAAAATAATTATTCACTTTGTCCAATAGTATCATCAATAAATAGTCCAACGCATAGACTAGCTGAATTTATACAATCTAAACTTTCTAAATTAATCAGTACGACTAATTCACACGTCAAAGATAGTTTCCACCTAAAACATTCGCTTTCTAACATCTCAATTCCACTCAACTACAAATTGGTCTCGTTTGATGCTGATTCTCTCTATACCAACATCCCATTACAACTTGTTATTCAAAGCCTTCAAAAAAAGATCAAATCTATTTTCAAAAACATTTCCTTTAAACGAAATAATTAAAGCTATAGAATACATCATGTTCTCAACTTTCTTTACATTTCAAAATAAAATTTACCAACACGTCTCAGGGTTACCAATGGGCTCACCTCTGGCTCCAATACTATCTAACATCGTCATGATCGATGATGAAACAAATTGTCTGGAAAAATTAAAATTTTCGTTACCACTATATAAAAGATATATTGATGATATTATTATTCATCTACCAACAGACAAAATTGAATCCACCAAAAAGATTTTTAACTCATATAACTCAAAATTACAATTTACATCAAAAAATGAAGTAGATAAAAAAACCGTTTCTTGATATACTTTTAATCCATAAACAAAATTCAATTATCACAAATTGGTATAGGAAACCAACCTGGTCAGGCAGATTCATAAATTTCTTTTCACACCACCCACTTTCCCAAAAAAGGCCATAATTTACATGCTAGTTGACAGAGCAATAAAATTATCTCATCCTCCATTTCACAAAGAAATCCTCAAACTTATTACTAACAAGATGACACAAAATTGCTATCCGATCTCTTTCACAGAAAAAATAATAAAACATCGGCTTTCCACAATCAACAATCAAAAAAAGAATAACAACAATGTTGATTCTTCCAGACTAATAAATGTTCCTTACACAAAAAAAAACATTCATCATCAACTAATTCGTCTTTTCCAACAATACAACATAACATTAGTCACAAACAATAAACACAACATTTCATCGATTACTGGCTCCGTCAAAGACAAAATGAATAAGAACCAAAAATCCAACATAGTTTACAAAATCGATTGTAAGGATTGCAATGTCACATACATCGGCCAAACCAAAAGATACCTTGAAACCAGAATAAAAGAACATAAAAATAGCCTAAAACATACTACCACAATACACAGCCTTAGCACAACATGCAATAGAACAAAAACATGCCTTTCAATTCGACAATGTAAAAATTTTGAACAATGAAAATTGGCTCAAAAAAGACTAATCCTAGAAATGATCCAAAGTAAGGCACACTCCAACGTCATAAATTTTAGAACTGACATACAAAAACTAAGCTCGATCTATAACTCTATTATATAACTATTAAAATATTTTACAATACTTTACTTGACATAACAATTTTAAAATTATTGACACTATAACTTAATTTTAAATACTCTTAATATGACGCACCAATTTTATTTCTCTTGATATGTCACTGCCTAAAGGATCTTTCTCGCCCGATTCGCAAAATAAAGACTCTAATAAGCTTCATGAAATTCAGACACCACTCAGTTTCTCTCGAACTCTCCGTGATTACACAACTCAATATGTAACTGAGTAATGTAAATTTCGAGTTTTTGTTTATTTTGGAACAAAATTTTTTAAATCTTAAACTCAATAGGTAATCATCACAGTCATTCGATACTTTATTAAAATTTCTTTTAAATCAATCACGTACATTAAATTTTCACAAATTTCACATTTCAAATCACAAATCACGTACATTAAAGATGGTCCCGTTGGTAGCGTTCCTAGCTTAGGGGCGCGGGATCGTTCCCCGCGCTCAGTGCTTATCTGTTTTTTTTTAATTATTATTTTCTTTTTGTATGGGGCGAATTGTTTATACGTAAAACACGCTCATTGAAAGAACATTATTCTGAAAATAGGAAAACTGCTCATGATGTTTTACGATTAAATTTTTTTTTGTTCTGTCAATGATGAGTGTTCACAAATAAACAATTCACCCCATTACAATGCAAATTACCTGTAAATGTAAAAACATACAAAAATGCCCCTTTCTGGCACGTACGATTCGCGGCCGGATGGTTGACTTGTTTTTGGGAATAATGCTTCATCGGTTGATGAAAGTTTGAGAATGAATATAATAATACGAATATAGATATATTTCCCCTTACTTTTATGAATTACAATTTATTTGGCATAGGGACGGGTGTCAGTAAAGCGTAAACAATTTTTTAGAAGATAAATAAGTTGTAATTTAGTTTTATTATTACATTTAAATTAACGTACAATCTAATAAAATAAGCGATCGGAGTGCGCGATACATTTTTCTACACTATAAGATAACTAATAAAAATAATAATGATAACTAATCAAATAAGAATTAATAGTAATAATAAATTTAAAAAAAAAGTACTGAGCGCGGGGAACGATCCCGCGCCCCTGCGGACCGAAGCCAGGAACGCTACCAACGAGACCATCTCATCGCTTGTAGAATATGTGCACTTTCTGATACTGACGATTCGCGGCCGGATGGATGATGAAGATTCGGCTTCAATCCGACCAATAGAGGTTTTCCAAGGTCAGCGATGGAAATAAATTATGCTTTCTTACGTTTCGACCCTTTGGTTCGGGTCCTCTACAGAAATTATATTTTTCTCTCTAAATTTTGATACACAAATTTTCCAAATCAAGTTTGAAGGAATTAAATACACGAATGTTTTATGTTATGATTGTGTTATAAAATTGTTGTGTCGTTTTGTATAACTGATATGTTAATTCTGTTTTGGTTATAACTATATTGATTTGATATGCATAAGTTCTTGTATTGCGTTAATTCTTCTTATTCATCGGTGTTTGAAATGAGTGATGTGTGAGTGTGTGGCTTATTATACTATGGAGTTATAAAGAAATGAAATATGAGAAACGACTAACCTCGATGTTGTTGATGTTTCTAGCTTTTGCTGATATTTGGAAGGTTATTTCAAAAGACAGTATATATGGAAGTAAGTACTGTTGTGCTGGAGTATACTCAACAGATGGAAGAATTTATCGTTTTTTAGCGATTTTTATCATTTGTAAGAAATTAATAATTATAAGAAAGTTTTGTGTTTTATTTGTGAAAATTTAATCTACGTGATTGATTTAAAAGAAATTTTAATAAAGTATCAAATGACTGTGATGATTACCTATTGAGTTTAAGATTTTTTAAATTTTCTTCCAAAATAAACAAAAACTCGAAATTTACATTACTCAGTTACATATTGAGTTGTGTGATCACGGAGAGTTCGAGAGAAACTGAGTGGTGTCTTAATTTCATGAAGCTTATTAGAGTCTCTATTTTGCGAATCGGGCGAGAAAGATCCTTTAGGCAGTGACGTATCAAGAGAAATAAAATCGGTGCGTCATATTAAGAGTATTTAAAATTAAGTTATATTGTCAATAATTTTAAAATTGTTATGTCAAGTAAAGTATTGTAAAATATTTTAATAGTTATATAATAGAGTTATAGATCGAGCTTAGTTTTTGTATGTCAGTTCTAAAATTTATGACGTTGGAGTGTGCCTTACTTTGGATCATTTCTAGGATTAGTCTTTTTTGAGCCAATTTTCATTGTTCAAAATTTTTACATTGTCGAATTGAAAGGCATGTTTTTGTTCTATTGCATGTTGTGCTAAGGCTGTGTATTGTGGTAGTATGTTTTAGGCTATTTTTATGTTCTTTTATTCTGGTTTCAAGGTATCTTTTGGTTTGGCCGATGTATGTGACATTGCAATCCTTACAATCGATTTTGTAAACTATGTTGGATTTTTGGTTCTTATTCATTTTGTCTTTGACGGAGCCAGTAATCGATGAAATGTTGTGTTTATTGTTTGTGACTAATGTTATGTTGTATTGTTGGAAAAGACGAATTAGTTGATGATGAATGTTTTTTTTTTGTGTAAGGAACATTTATTAGTCTGGAAGAATCAAAATTGTTGTTATTCTTTTTTTGATTGTTGATTGTGGAAAGCCGATGTTTTATTATTTTTTCTGTGAAAGAGATCGGATAGCAATTTTGTGTCATCTTGTTAGTAATAAGTTTGAGGTTTTCTTTGTGAAATGGAGGATGAGATAATTTTATTGCTCTGTCAACTAGCATGTAAATTATGGCCTTTTTTGGGAAAGTGGGTGGTGTGAAAAGAAATTTATGAATCTGCCTAACCAGGTTGGTTTCCTATACCAATTTGTGATAATTGAATTTTGTTTATGGATTAAAAGTATATCAAGAAACGGGATTTTTTATCTACTTCATTTTCTGATGTAAATTGTAATTTTGAGTTATATGAGTTAAAAATCTTTTTGGTGGATTCAATTTTGTCTGTTGGTAGATGAATAATAATATCATCAATATACCTTTTATATAGTGGTAACGAAAATGTAAATTTTTCCAGACAATTTGTTTCATCATCGATCATGACGATGTTAGATAGTATTGGAGCCAGAGGTGAGCCCATTGGTAACCCTGAGATGTGTTGGTAAATTTTATTTTGAAATGTAAAGAAAGTTGAGAACATGATGTATTCTATGGCTTTAATTATTTCGTTTAACGGAAATGTTTTCGAAAATAGATTTGATCTTTTTTGAAGGCTTTGAATAACAAGTTGTAATGGGATGTTGGTATAGAGAGAAACAGCATCAAACGAGACTAATTTGTAGTTGAGTGGAATTGAGATGTTAGAAAGCGAATGTTTTAGGTGGAAACTATCTTTGACGTGTGAATTAGTCGTACTGATTAATTTAGAAAATTTAGATTGTATAAATTCAGCTAGTTTATGCGTTGGACTATTTATTGATGATACTATTGGACGAAGTGAATAATTATTTTTATGAACTTTTGGCAGCCAATAGAGACGAAATAGGTTGCAATTTTCAGCTTTTAAGTATTCGTATTTTGTTTCATCAATAATTTTTAGGGTTTTCCATCTGGAGAGAATATTGTGAATGCCTTTTTGTAGAGTGTTGATGGGATTTCTATTTGTTAATTTGTAAGTTGAGAAATCTGCGAGTAAATTATGAGTTTTTGTAATGTAATCTGATTTGTTAAGAATGACTGTTGAATTTCCTTTGTCAGCTCGTGTAACTAAAAGTTGAGGGTTGTTTTTTAAGAATGAGGACGTGTGTTTTATAATTTGATTAGTGTTGGAAAATGATGTTGGAATATTTATTTTGTTTAAGATTTTAGTGAATCTGGTTCTAATTTCGATTTGTCTAGGTTTGTCCAGTAAAAAGTCTAATTTGGACTCGAGTTCGGAGATTGATTTGTGGATATGAGTTTTTATGTTTGAGAGTTTGAGGTAAGGAAAACAAAACTTTTCACCTAGAGACAAGAATGTGGACATGTGTAGCGGAATATCAATGTTGGAGAGTTTATAAGCCATTCTTTCGTTTTATTTAATGTGATTGTCAAATTTATATTATTCAGAGGATCAGTGGAAAGATTATTATTTGTGTCCTGTTGTCTATTAGTAAGGGTTGAGTATAAGATGTTGTGATTTTGTGTTGTTTGATTTATGTTTTGATAATTTAGGTGATGTATATTGTTTTGGTTCAGATGTGTTTGTGATGATATTGTTCTTAAAAATTCGTCATGATTGAAAATGTGAAGATGTATGTTCTTGGTTAGTTGAAATCTAAGGTTTTGAGGTTTTTTGGATTTTTTCATATAAGAGTTTCATATGAGAGTTTTCATATGAGAGCTATGAGAATTAATATAATAATACGAATATAAATATATTTCAGCTTACTTTTATGAATTATAATTTATTTGGCATAAGGACGGGTGTGAGTAAAGCGTAAACAATATTTTAGAAGATACATAAGTTGTAATTTAGATTTATTATTATATTTAAATTAACGTATAAACTGAAAAAAATAATCCTTGAGAGTGTGCGATACATTTTTTTTATGCATTAATAACGCAGAGAATCAAGGGCTAAATAAGCATTGAAATCATCTAAAAGCCTCGCTCGTGCCGTCGGGTGACGTCACGCGCGAGTCGTGCTCAGATTGCTTTTTCCCTCGAATCCTTCGGTTCGGCTTGGCCGCACACGAACGTGCTCAGCGTCCATGTGTTGGTGTAGCTGCCGAAGGCGCGATCGGGACACTTCGCCGGCGCTCGCCTCTTCCCGAAGCGTCCGAGCGTCGCTCGCTCACGGACATGCGCTACTATGATTGTGTGATGGGCGCGCAAGAGACTAGAGAGGGGGAAACTTTTACGCGCGATCTGGCTGCACTGAGCGAGGGGCAGAGACTTTTCCCCCACCAAGCTACCCATTCGTGTGCACGCTGCTGCGATATCGACTGGAGCGGTGCTCACGACTCGCGCGGCTACAAGGCAATCTGCAACCTCGACAGAGGCGAGGCACACAAAATCATATTCCCGAACTCGCCGCCGCGATTTAGCGCCATTTGCGAGGCACGCCGAAAAGGGGAGCGTTGTACATCTCCCTACTAATCTCTGGTTGTACATCTCCCTACTAATCTCTGGTGGGGGTGGGCACCGTTAACGAACCCACGTTTGTTTCCAATTTTCGCCACTACGTGGCATTGCTATCGGCGTGTACGTGTGCGACAAGGACAGAACAGCTTCCGTCCGTCTCTCTCACTCTTCTCGATGATCCGAAATGCACATTACCTTTTTCGTGGGGGGGCGAAGGGGCAATAGAGGTAGATGAGAAAGAATTGTGGAATAAGGACGAGGGATTGTGGAAGAGAATAGAAGTGGGGCTTGTAAAAAGGGGAAGATCCTGTATGGCTGGAAGAAGACAAATATAAAATTTTTAAAAATAAATAAAAATACCTTTCGAGTGAAATGGATTTTTATTTGAATTTTATTCCGAGTTTCTTTCTATGACGAAAGTAAAAAAATACGCAACACATGGAATGTTGAATATACAAATACCTTTATTGGTTCGTCAGTTTAGAAAGCCCTGAAACAACGGTCCACCTTCGCCAGCTTTATGAATATTTTTCAAACTACAAATGCTCGTTGACGCAAACAGAGGTTATCGAGAACGTTGTCATAAAAAATGGAGTAATAAATGGCACGGGGCACGGTCTAAGACAAGGCAAGGGGCGAAGGGAGAGATCACAGAAGACCGTGAGTGGGAGGTACTCGCCGATAGTAGCGACAGCGGTGGCGGCGAGCGGAATGAAAAGTGAAGCTCGTAACGGCAGAGATTAGTAGGGAGATGTACAACGCGGCCCTTTTCGGCGTGCCTCGTAAATGGCGCTAAATCGCGGCGGCGAGTTCGGGAGTATGATTTCGTGATCATCGCCTCTGTCGAGGTTGCAGATTCCCTTGTAGCCGCGCGAGTCCGTGATCACCGTTCAAGTCGGTATCGCAGTCGCGTGAACACGAATGGGTAGCTCGGAGGGGGAAAAGTCTCTGCCCCTCGCAAATCGCGCTCGCTCGACGGGCGAACGGAGCGAGGTTTTCCGTCTGATCGAGCAAGACATATATGTGTGGCCGTACTGCGGATTGGAATATGCATTAAATGAATGTCAATGTGAAAAACATGTATCGACATTATTGTTTTCTCTCGGTTGCCCGTTTATGCCGAAAATGCGGGTTAAAAAATTAACGACGAACCGCGTTGAAAAATAAAACGCCGAAATGACCGTGGAAGGTTCAAAAATAAATCTTGAGCTATTGCCGCGATTGTTTCGGCATTTTTTTCAACAGTAAACATTATGGATAAGGGTATATCATAAATGTTTCTTTATCTGCAACGAGCGTTGTGGCTGAGTTGGCAGCGTGGCGGATTAACGATGCTTACAGTCCGAGTTCAATCCCCTGTGAATCAACTTTTTTTTCTTCATTTTATAATCAGAAAATTTCAAACTTACTCTCACTTTAGCTATTCTCGCCTGTTCAGGCATTATTTATGATATTTAATTCGCATATGCTTAATAAAAAAAAACGAGACATTGCTACCGGGGATCGAACCCGCGTCCAGTGCAGCCGGATCGCACGTAAAAGTTACCCCCTCTTTAGTCTCTTACGCGCCCATTACCCAATCATGGTAGCGCGTGACCGTGAGCGAGCGACGCTCGGATATCTTCGGAAAGAGCCGAGCACGGTTTAAGTTTCCCGACCGCGCCTTCGGCAGCTACATCACCATGGACGCTGAGCACGTTCATTTGCGGCCAAGCCGAAACGAAGGCTTCGAGGGAAAAAGGAATCTCAGCACGACTCAGGCACGCGCGAGGCTCTTAGATGATTTCAATGCTTGTTTAGTTCTTTTTCCTATTGAATAAAAGGTGCGGAGATATTCGGAGAAAAGTTATAGATAAAAAAAGAGAATTTCGTAAAAAAAACTTATTACATTTTTTTATCCCTCATAATTCTGAGAAATAATGAATTTCCGAAATTTTTGCAAACATTATTTTCCTTAAAGGGTAACACCACTGTAACGGCCTGCCACAAAGGGTTTTAGACAAATAATACTTGGGGTAATTATTAAGCATATATTAAAGTATATTGCAAAAAAATGTATGGGAAAATATTACAAAATGGCGACACTGCAGCAAGTTCTTCCGAGGCATGTTGAACTTAAGGTGCTCTGCGGCACGCAGTATAACTTGTGCCAATTTTAATCTGGCCAAATAATTTTTTTTTAATTAAATCTAGATGAGTGTTGCAAGTAAACCACGTAGGGGATTTTAGAAATATTGATTTTTGAGTAATTGACTTGTATTTGACTAAAAATGTTCAATTTTTTAAAGACAGTTCTTTTTTAATAAATATTGTTTTAATTAACTTATGGAAAATCCCCTACGTGTTTCAGTAGCTACACTCATGTAGACTTAATAAAAAAGAAAACTCTTTCTTATAGATTAAAAATGGCACAGTTATACTGCGTGCCACAGAGCTTCGACATGCTTCGGAAGAATTGCTGCAGTGTCGCCATTTTGTAATATTTTCGGATGACAAATTTATAGCAATATACTTAAATATATGCTCAATAAATACCGCAAGTATTATACACATTTTCTTCCGCCAAAAAAATATCAAAAAATACGCTTCCTGTAAGGCCGTTACCAGTGGTGATACCCCTTAAAGAATGCATGTAATTTCCGAGATTTTTCCGTGATTGTAATAAAAATGATGAAATGTACGGAAAAATTCGGAGAAACTCGGATGTTTGCGTAAAAACAATTGTCCGCAAAAGTCAGAATTCTTCATATTTGTTCCAATTCATAGAAAAATTCGGGAAAAAATCGGAAAAATTTTCCGGAAAAATCGGAGTTTTTTGGACAAAAATTGCAATTCCGCTCATATACTTTCATCAAGCGATAAAGTATTATGATAATGCTTTATCGCTTGATGAAAGTAAATGAGCGGAAATATATTTATATTCGTATTATATTCATTCAATAATTAACCAAATACTTTCATATACTATATGCTCATAGACTTTCATCAAGCGATAAAGCATTATCATAATGCTTTAGGGCTAAATAAATTTCCGCTTACTTTTATGAATTACAATTTATTTGGCATAGGGACGGGTGTGAGTAAAGCGCAATTTTTTCGAAGATAAATAAGTTGTAATTTAGATTTATTATTATATTTAAATTAACGCACAAACTAATAAAATAAGCGGTCAGAGTCCGCGAAAAAATTTTCGACACTAAAAGATAACTAATTAAAATAATGATGATAACTGGTGTGTGTCATGTAAGTGTGACTGTAGTCTGTGAGTTATTTCTCGACGAAACGCGACTAGCTCCGAGACTGGGAAGCGAACTCGGGACCGGCTGTATTGGTATAGGTTTTCCGCAGTTTCCCTATACCCATGGCAGAAATGTCATGGTGAATGCAATACAGAGGGGGAAGTCGGCTGCGGCCGCAAGGTGGGGATATAAACGGGAATATGGGGTATGTATCAAGAGGGAAGAACCCTGTACAAGTGGAAGTTAAAAAAAATTAAAAAAGTGAATTATGATAACTAATAAAAATAACTAATCAAATAAGAATTAATAGCAATAATATAGGATTATAGAATAATAGGATCCCGCGCCCCTAGTGCAATTTTTTTTTCCGAAAAACTCCGATTTCTTCCGAATTTTTCTATGAATTGGAACAAATATGAAGAATTCGGAGTTTTGCGGACAATTATTTTTACGCAAACATCCGAGTTTCTCCGAATGTCTCCGAATATTTCATCACTTTAATTACGATCACGGGAAAATCTCGGAAATTATATGAAGACTGTAAGGGGCAACACCACTGTAGCGGCCTTACAGGAAGCGTTGTTTTTAATATTTTTTTTCCGGAAGAAAATGTGATAAACAAATAATACTTGCAGTATTTATTGAGGAGATACTTAAGTATATTGCTTGAAATTTTTATCCGAAAATATTACAAAATGGCGACACTGCAGCAATTCTTCCGAAGAATGACGAACCTTTGCAGCATGCAGTATAATTAGGCCAATTTTAACCTAAAAAAAATAATTTTGTTTTATTAAGTCTAAATGAACATTTTTAGTCAAATACTCGGCAATTACTCAAAAATCAATATTTCTAAAATCCCCTACGTAGTTCACTAGCTACACTCATCTGGATTTAATTTAAAAAAAAAATGATTTTGTCCAGATTAAAATTGACACAAGTTATACTACGTGCCGCAGAGCACCTTAAGTTCAACATGCCTCGGAAGAATTGGCTGCAGTGTCGCCATTTTGTAATATTTTCCCGTCCATTTTTTTTGCAATATACTTCAATATATGCTTAATAATTACCCCCAGTATTATTTGTCTAAAACACTTCGTGGCAGGCCGTTACAGTGGTGTTACCCCTTAAGGAAAACAATGTTTGCAAAAATTTCGGAAATTCATTATTTCGCAGAATTATGAGGGATAAAAAAATGCAATAAGTTTTTTCTACGAAAATCTCATTTTTTTTTCATCTATAACATTTCTCCGAATATCTCCGCAGCCTTTCACTCAATAGGAAGAAGAAAAAGTTCCGAAAAAAATAAGAACAAGTTTGTTTTACGAAAATCTCATTTTTTTAATCTTCAAATTTTCTCTTAAATTTATCTTTAAAAATCTCATTTCTTTTCATCTTTAACTTCACTCCGAATATCGCCGCAGCCGTTCACTCAGGTCATAGGAAAAAGAGAAATTTCCGGGAAAAAAAAATGAAAAATCATGAATTTTGAGTGAAAAAAAATGTGTTTTTGGGAAATAGACCAGAACTTGAATCGGTTTTAAATCATTTTTTCTCTGAAAATCTCAAATACGATTAAAATATGAAAAATTTGGAGAACAATTTGCACCACGGGCCCCTGCAGGCCGAAGCCAGGAACGCTACCAACGTGACCATCTCATCGCTTGTAGAATATGTGCATTTTCTGGTACTTACGATTCGCGGCCGGATGGATGATTGGCTTGTTTTTGGGGATAATGCTTTATCGCTTGATGAAAGTATGAGAATTAATATAATAATACGAATATAAATATATTTCCGCTTACTTTTATGAATTATATTTTATTTGGCATAAGGACGGGTGTGAGTAATTTTATTATCATATTTAAATTAACGTATAAACTAAAAAAAATAAGCAATCAGAGCGCGGGATACATTTTTTGTATGCATTAATAACGCAGAAAATCAAGAGCTAAATAAGCATTGAAATCATCTAAAAGCCTCGCGCGTGCCGTCGGGTGACGTCACACGCGAGTCGTGCTCAGATTGCTTTTTCCCTCGAAGCCTTCGTTTCGGCTTAGCCGCACATGAACGTGCTCAGCGTCCATGGATTGGTGCAGCTGCCGAAGGCGCGGTCGGGATACTTCGACCGTGCTCGGCTCTTTCCGAAGATGTCAAGCGTCGCTCGCTCACGGACACGCGCTACCATGATTGGGTGATGGCGCATAAGAGACTAAAGAGGGGGTAACTTCTACGCGCAATCTGACTGCACTGATCCCCGGTAGCAATGTCTTGTTTTTTTTATTAAGCATATACGAATTAAAAATCATAAATAATGCCTGAACAGGCGAGAATGACTAAAGCGAGAGTGAGTTCGACATTTTCTGAATATAAAATGAAGAAAAAAAATGTTGATTCACCAGGGATTGAACTCGGACCGTAAGCATCGTTAATCCGCCACGCTGCCAATTCAGCCACAACGCTCATTGCAGATGTAGAATCATTTATGATACACCCTGATCCATAATGTTTACTGTTGAAAAAAAAAATGTCGAAACGATCGCGGCAAAGGCTCAATATTTCTTTGTGAACCTCCCACGGTCGTTACGGCGTTTTATTTTTCAACGCGGTTCGTCGTTAATTTTTTTAACCCGCATTTTCGGCATAAACGGGAAACCGAGAGAAAACAATGATCTCGATACATGTTTTTCACATTGAAATTCATTTAATGCATATTCCAATCCGCAGTACGGCCACACATATATGTCGAGCTCGATCGGACGGAAAACCTCGCGCCGTTCGCCCGTCGAGCGAGCGCGATTTGCGAGGGGCAGAGACTTTTCCCCTTCCGAGCTACCCATTCGTGTTCACGCTGACTGCGATACCGACTTGAACGGTGATCACGGACTCGCGCGGCTACAAGGGAATCTGCAACCTCGACAGAGGCGATGATCACGAAATCATACTCCCGAACTCGCCGCCGCGATTTAGCGCCATTTACGAGGCACGCCGAAAAGGGCCGCGTTGTACATCTCCCTACTAATCTCTGCTTTTCGGCGTGCCTCGTAAATGGCGCTAAATCGCGGCGGCGAGTTCGGGAGTATGATTTCGTGATCATCGCCTCCGTCGAGGTTGCAGATTCCCTTGTAGCTGCGCGAGTCCGTGATCACCGTTCAAGTCGGTATCGCAGTCAGCGTGAACACGAATGGGTAGCTCGGAGGGGGAAAAGTCTCTGCCCCTCGCAAATCGCGCTCGCTCGACAGGCGAACGGAGCGAGGTTTTCCGTCGGATCGAGGTCGACATATATGTGTAGCCGTACTGCGGATTGGAATATGCATTCAATGAATTTCAAAGTGAAAAACATGTATCGAGATCATTGTTTTCTCTCGGTTGCCCGTTTATGCCGAAAATGCGGGTTAAAAAATTAACAACGAACCGCGTTGAAAAATAAAACGCCGAAATGACCGTGGAAGGTTCAAAAATAAATCTTGAGCCTTTGCCGCGATTGTTTTGGCATTTTTTTCAACAGTAAACATTATGGATGAGCGTGTATCATAAATGTTTCTTTATCTGCAATGAGCGTTGTGGCTGATTTGGCAGCGTAGCGGGTCAACGATGCTTACGGTCCGAGTTCAATCCCCGGTGATTCAACTTTTTTTTTTTTTCGTTTTATATTCAGAAAATTTCGAACTTACTCTCACTTTAGCTATTCTCGCCTATTCAGGCATTATTTATGATATTTAATTCGCATATGCTTAATAAAAAAAAACAAGCCATTGCTACCGGGGATCGAACCCGCGTCCAGTGCAGCCGGATCGCACGTAACAGTTACCCCCTCTTTAGTCTCTTACGCGCCCATCACCCAATCATGGTAGCGCGTGTCTGTGAGCGAGCGACGCTCGGATATCTTCGGAAAGAGCCGAGCACGGTTTAAGGTTCCCGACCGCGCCTTCGGCAGCTACACCAATACATGGACGCTGAGCACGTTCATGTGCGGCCAAGCCGAAACGAAGGCTTCGAGGGAAAAAGCAATCTCATTGTCAGCACGACTCGCGCGTGACGTCACCCGACGGCACGCGCGAGGCTCTTAGATGATTTCAATGCTTGTTTAGTTCTTTTTCCTATTGAATGAAAGGCTGCGGAGATATTCGGAGAAAAGTTATAGATAAAAAAAGAGAATTTCATTAAAAAAACTTATTACATTTTTTTATCCCTCATAATTCTGAGAAATAATGAATTTCCGAAATTTTTGCAAACATTATTTTCCTTAAGGGGTAACACCACTGTAACGGCGTGCCACAAAGGGTTTTAGACAAATAATAATTGGGGTAATTATTAAGCATATATTGAAGTATATTGCAAAAAAATGTATGGGAAAATATTACAAAATGGCGACACTGCAGCAAATTCTTCCGAGGCATGTTGAACTTAAGGTGCTCTGCGGCACGCAGTATAACTTGTGCCAATTTTAATCTGGCCAAATAATTTTTTTTAAATTAAATCTAGATGAGTGTTGCAAGTAAATCACGTAGGGGATTTTAGAAATATTGATTTTTGAGTAATTGACGAGTATTTGACTAAAAATGTTCAATTTTTTAAAGACAGTTATTTTTTAATAAATATTGTTTTAATTAACTTATCGAAAATCCCCTACGTGTTTCAGTAGCTACACTCATGTAGACTTAATAAAAAAGAAAACTCTTTCTTTTAGATTAAAAATGGCACAGTTATACTGCGTGCCACAGAGCTTCGACATGCTTCGGAAGAATTGCTGCAGTGTCGCCATTTTGTAATATTTTCGGATGAAAAATTTATAGCAATATACTTAAATATATGCTCAATAAATACCGCAAGTATTATTTGTTTATCACATTTTCTCCCGCCAAAAAAAAATATCAAAAAATACGCTTTCTGTAAGGCCGTTACAGTGGTGATACCCCCTAAAGAATGCATATAATTTCCGAGATTTTTCCGTGATTGTAATAAAAATGATGAAATGTTCGGAAAAATTCGGAGAAACTCGGATGTTTGCGTAAAAACAATTGTCCGCAAAACTCCGAATTCTTCATATTTGTTCCAATTCATAGAAAAATTCGGGAAAAAATCGGAAAAATTTTTCGGAAAAAATCGGAGTTTTTTGGAAAAAAATTGCACTAGGGGCGCGGGATCGTTCCCCGCGCTTAGTGCTTCTTTTAAAATTATTATTACTATTAATTCTTATTTGATTAGTTATTTTTATTAGTTATCATTATTATTTTAATTGGTTATCTTTTAGTGTCGAAAAATTTATCGCGCACTCTGACCGCTTATTTTATTAGTTTATATGTTAATTTAAATATAATAATAAATCTAAATTACAACTTATTTTACTTCTGAAATTTTTTTGCGCTTTACTCACACCCGTCCCTATGCCAAATAAATTGTAATTCATAAAAGTAAGCGGAAATATATTCGTATTATTATATTCATTCTCATATACTTTCAGCAAGCGATAAAGCATTATCATAGTGTATCCGGCCGCGAATTGTAAGTACCAGAAAGCGCACATATTTACAAGCGATGAGATGGTCCCATTGGTAGCGTTCCTGGCTTCGTTCCGCAGGGGTGCGGGATCGGTCCCCGCGTTGAGTGCTTTTTTAAAAATTATTATTACTATTAATTCTTATTTAATTAGTTATTGAATGAATATAATAATACGAATATAAATATATTTCCGCTCATATACTTTCATCAAGCGATAAAGCATGATGATAATGCTTTATCGCTTGATGAAAGTATATGAGCGGAAATATATTTATAAATATATTTCCGTTTACTTTTATGAATTACAATTTATTTGGCATAGGGACGGGTGTGAGTAGAGCGAAACAATTTTTTAGAAGATAAATAAGTTGTAATTTAGATTTATTATTATATTTAAATTAACCTACAAACTAATAAAATAAGCGGTCAGAGTCCGCGAAACAATTTTCGACACTAAAAGATAACTAATTAAAATAATGATGATAACTGGTGTGTGTCATGTGAGTGTGACTGTAGTCTGTGAGTTATTTCTCGACGAAACGCGACTTGCTCCGAGACTGGGAAGCGAACTCGGGACCGGCTGTATTGGTATAGGTTTTCCGCAGTTTCCCTATACCCATGGCAGAAATGTCATGGTGAATGCAATACAGAGGGGGAAGTCGGCTGCGGCCGCAAGGTGGGGATATAAACTGGAATATGGGGTATGTATCAAGGGGGAAGAACCCTGTACAGCTGGAAGTTAAAAAAAAATAAAAAAAAGTGAATGATGATAACTAATAAAAATAACTAATCAAATAAGAATTAATAGTAATAATATAGGATTATAGAATAATAGGATCCCGCGCCCCTAGTGCAATTTTTTTACCGAAAAACTCCGATTTCTTCCGAATTTTTCTATGAATTGGAACAAATATGAAGAATACGGAGTTTTGCGGACAATTCTTTTTACGCAAACATCCGAGTTTCTCCGAATGTCTCCGAATATTTCATCACTTTAATTACGATCACGGGAAAATCTCGGAAATTATATGAAGACTGTAAGGGGTAACACCACTGTAGCGGCCTTACAGGAAGCGTATTTTTTAATATTTTTTTTCCGGAAGAAAATGTGATAAACAAATAATACTTGCGGTATTTATTGAGCAGATACTTAAGTATATTGCTTGAAATTTTTATCCGAAAATATTACAAAATGGCGACACTGCAGCAATTCTTCCGAAGAATGTCGAACCTTTGTGGCATGCAGTATAACTATGCCAATTTTAATCTAAAAAAAATAATTTTGTTTTATTAAGTCTAAATAAACATTTTTAGTCAAATACTCGGCAATTACTCAAAAATCAATATTTCTAAAATCCCCTACGTAGTCACTAGCTACACTCATCTGGATTTAATTTAAAACAAAATGATTTTGTCCAGATTAAAATTGACACAAGTTATACTACGTGCCGCAGAGCACCTTAAGTTCAACATGCCTCGGAAGAATTGGCTACAGTGTCGCCATTTTGTAATATTTTCCCGTCCATTTTTTTGCAATATACTTCAATATATGCTTAATAATTACCCCAAGTATTATTTGTCTAATACACTTCGTGACAGGCCGTTACAGTGGTGTTACCCCTTAAGGAAAACAATGTTTGCAAAAATTTCGGAAATTCATTATTTCTCAGAATTATGAGGGATAAAAAAATGCAATAAGTTTTTTCTACGAAAATCTCATTTTTTTTCATCTATAACTTTTCTCCGAATATCTCCGCAGCCTTTCACTCAATAGGAAGAAGAAAAAGTTCCGAAAAAAATAAGAACAAGTTTGTTTTACGAAAATCTCATTTTTTTAATCTTCCAATTTTCTCTTAAATTTATCTTTAAAAATCTCATTTCTTTTCATCTTTAACTTCACTCCGAATATCTCCGCAGCCGTTCACTCAGGTCATAGGAAAAAAAGAAATTTCCGGGAAAAAAATGAGAAATCATGAATTTTCAGTGAAAAAAAATGTGTTTTTGGGAAATAGACCAGAACTTGAATCGGTTTTAAATCATTTTTTCTCCGAAAATCTCAAATATGATTAAAATATGAGAAATTATGAAAAATTTGCACCACGGGCCCCTGCGGGCCGAAGCCAGGAACGCTACCAACGGGACCATCTCATCGCTTGTAGAATATGTGCACTTTCTGGTACTTACGATTTGCGGCCGGATGAATGATTGGCTTGTTTTTGGGGATAATGCTTTATCGCTTGATGAAAGTATGAGAATTAATATAATAATACGAATATAAATATATTTCCGCTTACTTTTATGAATTATATTTTATTTGGCATAAGGACGGGTGTGAGTAATTTTATTATCATATTTAAATTAACGTATAAACTAAAAAAAAATAAGCAATCAGAGCGCGCGATACATTTTTTGTATACATTAATAACGCAGAAAATCAAGAGCTAAATAAGCATTGAAATCATCTAAAAGCCTCGCGCGTGCCGTCGGGTGACGTCACACGCGAGTCGTGCTCAGATTGCTTTTTCCCTCGAAGCCTTCGTTTCGGCTTGGCCGCACATGAACGTGCTCAGCGTCCATGGATTGGTGCAGCTGCCGAAGGCGCGGTCGGGATACTTCGACCGTGCTCGGCTCTTTCCGAAGTGTCCAAGCGTCGCTCGCTCACGGACACGCGCTACCATGATTGGGTGATGGCGCGTAAGAGACTAAAGAGTGGGTAACTTTTACGCGCGATCTGACTGCACTGATCCCCGGTAGCAATGTCTTGTTTTTTTTTTTTAAGCATATGCGAATTAAAAATCATAAATAATGCCTGAACAGGCGAGAATAGCTGAAGCGAGAGTGAGTTCGACATTTTCTGAATATAAAATGAAGAAAAAAAATGTTGACTCACCGGGGATTGAACTCGGACTGTAAGCATCGTTAATCCGCCACGCTACCAATTCAGCCACAACACTCATTGCAGATGTAGAATCATTTATGATACACCCTTATCCATAATGTTTACTGTTGAAAAAAAAATGTCGAAACGATCGCGGCAAAGGCTCAAGATTTCTTTGTGAACCTCCCACGGTCGTTACGGCGTTTTATTTTTCAACGCGGTTCGTCGTTAATTTTTTTAACCCGCATTTTCGGCATAAACGGGCAACCGATAGAAAACAATGATCTCGATACATGTTTTTCACATTGAAATTCATTTAATGCATATTCCAATCCGCAGTACGGCCACACATATATGTCGAGCTCGATCGGACGGAAAACCTCGCTCCGTTCGCCCGTCGAGCGAGCGCGATTTGCGAGGGGCAGAGACTTTTCCCCTTCCGAGCTACCCATTCGTGTTCACGCTGACTGCGATACCGACTTGAACGGTGATCACGGACTCGCGCGGCTACAAGGGAATCTGCAACCTCGACAGAGGCGATGATCACGAAATCATACTCCCGAACTCGCCGCCGCGATTTAGCGCCATTTACGAGGCACGCCGAAAAGGGCCGCGTTGTACATCTCCCTACTAATCTCTGGTAACGGTACCTCGCAACTCCATTGAAATCTGGCTTCGTTTCCAGACCTGTATGTAAGACCGTGGGCGGGGGCAAGAATTTATACGCGGTAACTAAGCAACGTAACGTTTCTCATACGTAGTCTCTCTATATATTCAAACATCGATGTGCTGCTTGCTGATTTGACAGCCGCGGGGTGGGGGGAGCGTTTTGTCTCGTGTCTATTAAACGAGTTTCCATCCCACTCGTCAATATCCAAGAGTTTTTTTTTCGCCGTACATACTCGTTCGAAGCTCGCGGCGATTTATAGTTGATTTTATTGCGAAAAATGTCGCGCCTCGATGCGAAATTGAGTCGTGGAGGGGGCAGATAGGAGAGCAGACGAAATCTTCACTAGCTCACGCTCACGTTGACTCCAGCTGTCATATAACCGCAAAAAAAAAACAATTACGGAAAACGATGTCGTATCTGGTGGAGCCGATGCAATTGGACTTTTTGAATAACAAGGACAGGGAAAATGTGTTTCGCTTGAACGATTCGGACGAGACTTTCAATTTCAAAGTAAAGTACTAAATTGTTCACGGATATAAGCCATTTTCAAGGCTGTCGAATAATCGCTTTATTTTCGTTGTATCTCTATGGATACTCGTATCCTGTTGGAGAGCAAGAGAGTCCTCGAAGCAGGATCCTTTTTTGATACCACGCCTGTTTCAGTACGTATCGACGAGTCAATTCAGGCACATAATCAAGGATGTCAAGCGACAGAGAACAAGGAAGAAGGAGGAGAGCTTGTGGGCATCCCTGGGACATCTGCACGAGTCGCGCTACCAACTGGGCGATTCGGTTACCCCTGGTGGTCCGAACATTGAGCTTCTTTTGGAAGGAGACGCGGGGGAGGTCGACCAGGAACTGAGGAGATTGGAAGAGGACGCGCTGCCGGAGAGGACCAGCAGAGGCAAGCGTCGCACCATCCGCGAGACACGGTCTGGCAAAACTAAGGTACCCCTTCCTTTTTCCTAACGGTTTGGGTATCTCCAGCTGGGCTAAAGAACAGTAAGGATCATTTTTAAAGTAAATTGAAAAAAAGAACGCAAAAATATCTTTATATTGTCTCAATTTTAAGGCATTAGGCTACGTGATCACATGATAATCCGAGTTATTAAAGGGGTTAAGCTACAGTAACGGGTATAAAATCTTGGGTAAATTTAACAATTCTTTTTGTATGAAAAAGTGATTCATAAAATTAATTCATTTATTATGAATATCAAGCTGTTAGAAAAGATGTATTTTTTTCGATATACAAAATAGCAGACTACCAATATTTTCTTTTGTAATCTTTTTTTTTAGGCGCTCCGCTGCGTGACATTTAGCATCCACAATTTTGGACCTAGAACAAAACCAAAAATTCTCGTCAGTCTACATTAGAATACCTATAGAAGTACATACGGAATTTAAAAAATATTGTTTTATTCAAAAGTTGGAGGTATTTGAACTTAAGAAATGAATTTTCAGTGAAAAATTTTGTTACAACTGCTCATAAACTGCTCATAAAATGAAAAGTTTTCGATTAATCAGGAATTCCGTACGTATTTCTCTGCAAAATGCAATTAGGGACACAACTTTTAAATTTGAAGTAAATCGAGTGAAAATTGTTGAAGTTATTTGTCACGCCAATTGGAATGAAGCTGTTTCGAGTAGTCGGCTATTTTGTAAATAGAGAAAAAGATAAAATTCTAAAAGCTTGATATTTATACTAAATAGATGTGTAATTAATTGTATCAGTGAATCACTTTTTCATACGAAAAAAATGGTTAAATTTGCACATGATTTTATAACCGTTACTGTGGCCTAATCCCTTAAACAAATTAATTGCAAAGGAATAAGTAAGATGATTGGAAAATTGTTCAGATATTTATTTGCACGTACATTAACAAAGTTGTGTATCAAATTTTATGTAAAAAAAGGTTAATAATTATAGAAGTTGTTAACCATGTTGTGAAGGACCTTTAACCATAAGGAAATGAACGGTATACTTGATTTTGGCCACTCAGTTGATTTGAAACAAAATAAAACGAGTTTTATTTTTTCTTAAAATAGATAACATTGGCTAAGATTTAATTGAGCTCTTTTTGGTTATCTTGTTTCAATCGTCAAAAACAAATTTGTTAATAATTTTTATTTTTCCCAGGAAAACTGACATTATTGGTAAAAATTAATGGAAGAAAAGTTAAGAAAAACGTAGATCAAGATTAAACTACCATTACACTGAACAAGTGTTCCGAATATCAAGTCAATTCGTTCATCAGATGTCGAGAAATCGTGTACAACGTTTTGATAAACATAGTTTTGGGGAAAAAACGTGTTTAACCCTTTGTTGACACACTTATATTTGGCCACGATTTTGACACACTGGGTCAATTCAACCCGGATAGTACTTTATCCGCCAGCCATTGACCCTTCCTCGAACACTGGGTCATTTTGACCCAGACGAATTTGAAATGAAATTTTCACATTCCTCAAACTGAAAGTTTTCAATATTTTTTCACAACAATTCAATTTTATACATTCCGAATTCTAATTATGCAGACACATCAAGAAACGTTTAAAGTGTATTTCGTATGTTTTTTCAATAAAAACCGACCAAAGGATTGTTAAGGGCAGGTGGATGAACTACTATTCGGGTCAAGTTGACCCAGTGTGTCAAAGCCGAGGCGAAATATAAGTGTGTCAAGGAAGGGTTAACGACCCTTCGATCGGTTTCCATCGCAAAAAATCAGGGATACACTTTAAACATTTCTTAATATGCCTGCATAATTGAAATTTGGATAATATGTAATTAAATCGTTGAAAAGAAATATTGAAAATGTTCAATTTTAGAAAAGTGAGCATTTTACTAGACATTCATCTGGGTCGAAATGATCCAGTGTCAACACAGGGTTCAAGTTTTACTAGCAGTTATATCGTTGTTATCATAAGTTTATATTCAAATTGCGATTCGTGCACCATATGATGGACCTTCCTTTTCAATTTGAGTTGCCTCAAGCGACGAATAGGCGTTCGTCATTTTTACAGTAGCCTAGCCCCTTGAACAAATGATCTGACGATGAATTATTTATATGCGAGTTATCCAGAATTCCGTCGACAAGACACATTCTTAGCACTCACCAAAAATGATAGTCTTGCGGATTTCATCGTTGCAATACAGTAGATTTTCTTTTTTATCTTTTCATTTCTTAAGGCGAAGTGGAAGTTGTACCACGTGACATGTGAGTGCAAGAGAGATAATAAATAATATTTAATGCAAAAGAAAATCGTCAAGCCCTGCATTAGAGAATTCTGCAGAGCTTAACGCTTTATTCTTCCCGAAAAAACTTAACCATCTATGAGAAAATAGGGTTGGAAAATTTGTGAGGTTATGTTGATCTTGTACATGCTCTTAAGGGAAGTTTCTGCCGTGTTGGGCCAACAAATGTTCGATTTTTCAGCAATTTTTTATGCGAAAAGTATTAAATATAGAATCTTGATATTTGGTATGTGGACTAAGCGGTCTTTATTGAACATCAAAATATTTTTTAAAGTTCGACAAAACATGCCGATCGGAGTGGGAGGAGCCACGTATGTTGGTGCGCGGGCGATGACATTCTTCGCTTGCGGAAGTCCTAAGTCCCGGACAGGTGATCTGAAGCAAAAAAAATCAAACATATTTTCACTATGTACAATATTGTGTATAAGTTGACCTACAATCAAGAGAAAAAATTGAAAAATAAAAAAACAGTGAGCGATCGGAAGGAAGTTTTTTGTTCCCAAAAATTTTCGCAGTTTTTTGCTCACTATTTTTTTATTTTTCAATTTCTTTTCTTGATTCTAGTTTAACTTATACATAATATTGTACAAAGTAAAAATATGTTTAATTTTTTTGCTTCAGATCACCGGTCCGGGACTTAGGACTTCTGCAAGCGAAGAATGTCATCGCCCGCGCAGCGACATACGTGGCTCCTCCCAATCCCACCACCGTGTTTTGTTAAACTTCAAAAAATATTTTGATATTCAATAAAGACCACTTACTTAACATACCAAACATCAACATTCTACATTAAATACTTTTCGCATAAAAAATTGGTGAAATATCGAACATTTTTTGGCCCAACAAGGCAGAAACTTCCCTTAATTTTTATTATTTTACAGAATTTTTTTTTTTTGGATTTAAGTTTTCGATCTCTAAGCGCGTCTTAAGAAATAGAGGCATTGAAATCCCTCGAACTTAAAAGTTTGAGAATATTTGTATAATAACTAGAGAATAAATACGACTATTTGCGAAAAGAAATCGGATCAATCGCAAAATAATAATCTTCGTTGCATTCCAACGATGCAAACTTCAAACTCATAAAAAATGTAAGCCACGATTGGGGATGATTTGAGAACGGAGAGAGGTGAGAGAAATGAAGCAAGAATAAAGGTGGGATTAGAAAATTTCGAAAACGAGACGTTGAAGAAAGAGGGGGAGAAAATAAAGGGTTCGACGTATAATTATAGGTATAAGTTTATTGTGGAGGATGATATTATGCCCTGGAAATATTGGTCTGAGGTAAATGTGAAGGGCAAAGACAAATAAATGTGGGCTAGAATAAGATGTGGAAATGTTGGAAGAGCGGGAAAGAAAGGAGAGAGTGACTGGATATGCAGAATTTGTGATGAGCAGGATGAGACCCTGGAGCACTTATTGTTGTGTAAAAAAAGCAGAGAGATGGTGACGGACAATGCGAGAAAAGGCGTGGAGGAATGGCTGGAAGGAATTGATGAAGTTGCGGTTATTGGGGAAGTAATAAATATGTTGGGAGGAAAAATACAGAAAGGGATTTGTGCATATTTCAGGTATTTCAGGGAGATTGAGGAAGTGTGGAGTGAAAGGAGTTCGGAATGAGAGACTGGGCGAGGGGAAGAATAAATGGGTTTTTAGGCGAGTGGTGAGCAGATGTAAGGTATACAGATTTATGGATAAGGATGAAACGGCAGAGATTATAAGATTTGTTAAAGATATATTTTCTGACATTGTATAAGTGTTGTAAAAAAACTTTTTAAAAGTTATGCCAATAAAACTCTATTGATTGATTGATGTACGCCACGATTGTTCCACAGAAGGCTGAAGCATCGTCGAGCATTGGTGAGCGTAAAGCCGTAAGTAGCGTCGGGCCGTCCCTGACGGACGAGGAGACGGACAGTGCCTCGACGTTGGAAAGATCGCCCCTGTCGAAACTGGAATACAACAGCACGAGAACGCGGAAGTCCCACTCGGAGCGTACTCTGCGAGGGAATGGCGAATCGGACGACGAATTTGGATGTTTCGAGAAGCGCACGGAGTACGTCAATCGTGGAAGAGCCGAGAGTCGGGCGAACGAAGACGAGTCGTTTTACGAGGTACGACTGCATCCTCTGGTCGCTCACAAGATCCTCGCGATCCAGAAGAAAGTGTCGAATTTACTGGACGAGATAGACTTCAGACTGAGGAATATACCGCTACCGGACGGTGATCGCGATCTTCGCCGGAGGCAACAGTGCGCGATGGAGTTCGCCATTAGATTCTCGAGAAATTATCTGTACAATCTTGGCCGACAGATCGAGGAGGTACGAAGACACGTGAGGGCGTTAACGCCGAGGGCATCGATGAGACAGTCGCGTCGCTGCTTCTCGTTGCACGTACAGGCGATCGAGCAAAAATTGACATCGGCGCATCAGCTGTTGCTGCAGGCTCTGACCGCCTATTGCAAACACATACCGAGCTCGGTCCTCAAAGGCCAACCGGGCAAAGTCAAAGAGATACTCCAAGTGCTGCTGGATCTGAAGGACATTTGCACTAAGATCAATCTGACCGCGGATTACTATGAGCGCGGTGACGTCGAACCTCCTCCCTTGGTAATTATCATCCATCTTGTGATTGCTCCAGCGATGGGCAGCAGTAGTTGCATACTCATCTCCTACCGTATTCTCGTATACGAAATCTTCAAAGGGCAAGGACACCCAGAATCGATGCGCCGCCATACTCTCGAGGCTGCGGCTGAGCTCGGACAACGAGTCGCCGGTCTTCAACCGCACCGTTCAATCAACGCCGGTCAAGCGATTCCGCGATAAGTCCAACGACAAGAATGACAAAGGCCTGCCGGCTCGGCTCAGTATGTACAGAGCCAATGCAAGATTGCCAACCAAAAATCTTCGTATGAGAAAACACGGTGAGTTCGTTTGAGATTACATACCTTTCACTCTTCCGCCACACGTCGCTCTTTCCAGTTGCTTAAGGGGTGAGATGCAGTCAGAGGCGTAGAAAAACAAGCATTTTCAGAAATTTTTTATTATAGTAATTAAGTTTGTTCTACAAAAGTGGTTACACAGACGTTTTATGTTATATTTCAACTTGACTTGTACAAACTTTCAAAGGAAAATATTGATTATTTTTAAAAATATCGCCATCTTTGTCGGACGCCCTGGCATGTAGTGCTTTACGGTGACCAGCATTCAATTTTACTGGATCATCTGAAATAAAAAAATTAAAAAAAAAAATCATTAGGTTAATAATAAATCTAGTCCTTAATCGAAGCTTTTTTTAATTAACAAAATGGCGGCTTCCGACAGATAACTTTCGATTTTCGACCAAAAAATCGCTCGTTTATTGTTTAAAAAATCGAAGTTTTCAACAAAAATGAAAATCCTTCGATTAAGGACTATTTTTTAATACTATCAATAAGCACACCAAATTTCATAAAAGTCCATCGAGTGGTTTTTGAATTATAGTGGTCACCTACTTGAAAAACATAGTTTGTAGAAAAACGCGTTTAAAGTTTTTCGATGTGGATACGGTTCGATTATTATATGTTCGTAAAATGTTGAGCTCGATGGATCAAGCTAAACTTTTTTTTATGTATTTTGATCCGCTGAATCCGAATATCACAATTTTTTGCCGAAAAGTCGAGCCTTCAATTGTTTATAGCAAATTGTTAAAACAATTTTAAAAAATAAAAGTTTTTCGGGATGAATTATTTAAAAAAAAAATATTTTGGGCAATTTTAAAACGAAAGTATTGTTTATAAAACTTTGCTAAAGTTAATAGTTTTCGAGTAATACATTTTTTTTAATTTCTGAAAAAGTTTTCCAATTTTACACTTGATTTATGTATAGAAATACTAATTAAAAAATTACATCGGATCATCAATTCCTGGCCCATACGGGTTTCTGCCGATGTGAAACCTTCCAAAATATCAATTTGTTGTTGTCTTCGAAGCATTCTGCCTTCCCGGGTATTATCGTTTGCGCGTTTGTCAGCCACGTCTATACGTTGAGAATCGATCCTAATTGTGGGATATCCCGGAAACTATTCATCGGATTGACTTGGAATTTTCGGGGAATATTTTCGAAACATCATACTTCAAGAAAATGTAAAAAAGAACCGATTTTTGAAAAATCATGTGCGAATTTAACAATTTTTTTCGTATGAAAAAGTGATTCACTCATGAAATTAATTACACATCTATTTAGTATGAATATCAAGCTGTTAGAAAATATATATATATATTGAGACGGAGAGATCCGTCTCACGCGCGCGTACGAAACAAACCGAACGAAGGGCAATAATGTGTCAAGCGCGGCCACGGCCGTCTCTATCTCTCGTGGAGAAATTAGCCAGAAACGGCACAAGTGGTGCCATCCCTCGGGGGAAACCCGAAGGATGGCATCATGTCAATAGAAAAAGAAAAAGAACGGAGATAGCATTAAAACAATATTAGTTGGAAAAAGGCGCTTGGGAAGGGGAAAGAATTGGCGGGAAACCAGGTGTATAAAAGGGCCTCCCTGAGGATAGGAAGGCACTTCTTGTTTGAAGTCCAACTCAGACGCGAGTCCGGAGACGAACATAGGTCCAAACTGACAGAAGCAAAGATCATGTTTGGCAGAAGGATATGCTGAGAGTGGACCAAGAGAAACCAAGTTTTTGGCCCTCTGAATAAGTACCCGAGTGTCCGGAGTAGCGAATATATCCAAGCTGAAGAAAGTAAGGAAAATATTCGTGAAAGGATGGGATCGGGACTGAAAAGAAAAGGCAATAAAGAATAAGGAGGGAGGATCGGTGGAAAAAGGACGATAAGAAAAATTTATAAAGTCAAAAATTAAAGCCGAGAAGTCTCAGCTGACCAAGCGCCTCGAAAGAGATTATCGGTCTTTAAAGCCCAACGATAAAGGCAAGAAAAATAAGGAGCATTCCCTACGAGAGAAAGAGAGAAGGAAGGAAAACAAAAGGGCTAGCGGCCGAGCGAGGCCGGACGCGAAGATTCAAAATCTCACATACACAACAAATCGAGGCGGTACACCTATAAAAGAAATTGGAGCGAAAGATCCCGCGATACACACACACCAACTAACTGTACAGAAAGTAAATTCAAAGCGAGCGGCACCAAAACAACGTCTCGGTGACAGACGTCAAAGCGACAGTACAGAGATACGCAACTGCGAAGAAATGAAATGTACAGGGTGATTCACATCTGATGTGCCTGATCGAGTAAAGAAATTGCAAATAAAATTCGATTCTTTTGCCAAATAAAAAGGTCTAAATTAATTTACTCCCTAGTCGAGTCCCGAACCCAAATAAATTTAATGTAATAAGGGGTTACCCGTTACAATATATATTTTCGATGTACAAAATGGCCGACTAATATTTTCTTGTGTTATCTTTTTTTAAGCGCTCCGCGGCGTGACATTCAGCATCCACAATTTTTTACCTAGAACAAAAAACAAAAATTCTCGTCAGTCTACATTAGAATACCTAGGGAAGTACGTACGGAATTTAAAAAATATTGTTTTATTCAAAAGTTGTAGGTATTTGAACTTAAGAAATGAATTTTCAGTGAAAAATTTCGTTATAACTGCTCACAAACTCCTCATAAAATGAAAAGTCTTCAATTAATCAGAAATTCCGTACGTACTTTTCGGCGAAATGCAATTAGGAACATAACTTTTAAATTTGAAGTAAATCGAGTGAAAATTGTTGATGCTATTTGTCACGCCAATTGGAAAAAAAGCTGTTTCGAGAAGTTTCGAGGAGTCGGCCATTTTGTACATCGAAAAAAAAATATATTTTTTTTAACAGCTTGATATTCATACTAAATAGATGTATAATTAATTTTATGAGTGAATCACTTTTTCATACGAAAAAATGTTTTAATTCGCACATGATTTTATACCCATTACTGCGGCCTAAGGCCTTAAGGCGAATTAGAAGATCTACACCGTGACATATGAGTGCGAGAAAGATAGCTAAAATTTTCGAACAGAGATTTCTCAGAGATGAATCATATTTAGGACAAAAGGAAATCATCAAGCTCTGCGTTAGGAAATTCTCCAGAGCCTAATGCTTTGTTTTTCCTAAAAAATTCAACCATCTATGAGAAAATTGGGTTGGAAAATTTGTGAGGTTATGTTGATCTTGTAAATGCCCTTAAAGACTCCGCGGAGCGTTGGCAACCGTCACTTGTTTTCTAATGCATTATTTTTACTGACTTCCAGTTGCGTTCACCATCTCCAGCTTACAAGGAACATCCCTCAGGTGACGCCGTTCGATTTTGTTGAAGTTTGAATATGTTTTAAAGCACCGAAAAGTAAGCGATACGTTTTTTTTTTCGTCGGCGGAAAAACCATTTTAAGGGCTGTTTTTCGTTTTTCGTCGATAACGTTTTAACGGTTCGAGATATTAAAAAATTTCAAATTGCAACAATGTTTATTTTTTTGTCCACTATACATCGGAGATGAGAACGATAACGTTATCGACGAAAAACGAAAAACACCCCTATTTTCGAGGGTTCGTTTCACCCCTTAAAACCGTTTTTCCGCCGATAAAAAAATACGTATCGCTAACTTTTCGGTGCTTTATAACATATCCAAATTTCAACAAAATCGAAGGGAGTCACCTGAGGGATGTTCCTTGTTAGTGACATTTTCTCCCGCTCGGTAGTCAGCCGTCGCAGTCCTCTTGCGTCGATCGTTCTATCCAAGTAGCCGCTTTTTGCTCCCACAGTCAGAAGTTGCACGAGGGAGAGGAGAGCGTCGCACAACGTTCACACAACGCCTGAGCGACATCATCCGACCACACCTGAACAACCGAGTCCCGGGACCCTCAGGGTTGCCAAAGATGTTCCGAAACGTAGCAGGCCCAAAATTCGATTACCTCTCAAAGAAGACGAGATCCCTACGATGATATCGATACTGCCGACAGACTCGGATGCGGTAGGCAGCAATATTTGTTTACTCACTTTTATTTTTATTTTTTAGAGACATCCATATCTGGATTCGCATTTGTTAAATCCTTCTCGTTCGTAGAATATTTTAACTCGTTACTTTAGCATTTCGGACGGTATTGTTTGCCTGCTGAAAAGGAATTGTGTCGATTTCCCAGAATTTGCGTCGAGGGTCGATTTTTTTTCGTTAATCCCTCCAACATTACCAGTTCTTCATTGAACGTAGACTTTTTTTCCGAGGAAGTGGATAATATGGACGTGAAAGGAATTTTTCCACGAATATGTGTAACGTAGGGCAGCAGCATCGCCCTGTCTGGGAAATGTCAGTCTTCGACATCGATCCACAAGGGCTCAACTAGGAGGACACATTCCGAGAAAACCCCGTCCTCCACAAATACGCGTACCTCGAACGCACTAGCGAGCGAGCATGCGAATGAGAATGATATCGAATTGGCTAACGCGAATTTACCACCGTCGAATCCGATGACGGCAAAAGAATTGACCAGTTTGGTACCGGTCATCGCGGATCTCATGAGTCTCGTCAGAAATCAGGTAAAATGGCGTCAAGATTAAATCAAATGGCTGAGCACGTGTTATTTTTATTCATATTTTTTCGCTCTTGTGCCTGGCCACTTTATATATATATGTATATGTATGTGTGTGTGTGTGTATATATATAAGGTAAATGTCCCAATTATTGAACACTATCTTGTATTTTTATTATTTCTCATTCACCTGCATGCATTTACTTATTTATAAAGATGTCATTACATATATGGAGCTTTTAGCTATCGAAATTTTACCTTGTACAAAGGTAACATTAGTGCTTTAATTAATAGAGAAAACAATTATTTAATCAGCAACGGTGACCCGATTTGACGTCTCGTGGTGACTGCTTATCGTTTTTGCTAAGACGCGCCGCTTCATGCGTAAGGGCATAAACATTTAAAAACTGTCGCATCTCAAAAAGTAAAGGCGTTTCCGGTTCCTCAGAAAATTTCTTACAAATAACAATTTTAAAAAAAATTTAAGGAATTATTTGTTAAAAAACACGGTGTTCGATCATTGGGACACAGAAAATGCAGTGTGTCCCAATTATCGTCAAATATATTTTTTATTTGTATTTTCGTGCAATAAACATAAAAAGAAAAGTAAAAAGAGAATATAACCTAAATGTAACCTAAAAATACGAATGTAATGTTCAATATTTTTTGCTCTCCGATATTTCAGGGAGCCAATCTGCGACAAAATCAGACAAAAACAAAACAAAAAAACGAGGAAGCTGAAAATAAAAATAAAATAAAGTTCGAGTTGAAAAGCAAAAATAAACCAAATGCGAATGAACCAAAAACCTGACAAAAGAGACTTAATATATATTTTTGTATTTTTACATGATTAATAAAAGATTATTTAAGTGTTTGATTTTGCTTTTATTTTTTAATATTGTACCCAAAATAATATTTTCAGAACGGAAAAAGAATTCACGAGAGTGTTCAATAAGTTTAATTTGAAATCATTTAAAAATAATTTAAAGGGTGATTTTTCGAAAGTAAAAATATCAAAGTATCATTTGAACATGAAAGCGATGGTTTTTTCTTGATTTCATATTTTTTTCTCACCGAATTCAATCCCCCAGATCCTCAGCTGTTCAACAATTGGGACATTTACCTTATATATATATATATATATATATATATATATATATATATATATATATATATATATATACAGGGTGTTTGGCACATGGCCGGACACAATTTTTTGGGCGATTGGGGGGTGGGGGGCTCATTGGCTACTTTGTTCACCCTTAGGCCCTATGTCCTAAGTGTCACGATAATTGAGATATGATTTTTTTCGTTTTTTTTAAATATCTGAAATTTCGCCTTTAAATCGTCATAACTTTTTTATTTGTGGTTGTAATAAAACGAAATAACTTTTGTTGTATTCTGCATTGTATGTTTATTGCAAATAAATCATTATTTGATACAATAGGTTTCAAGAAAGTGACTCTTGAGCTTCCAGTCTTAAAAAGGCGGAAATGAATGCAAAATATCAACCCCTAAATGCATTATAAACAAAAACATATTCTCTTCATTTTAACCACATAATAAATTATTTCTATGACATGTAGCATACCGTTGGAAAGGGTATAAACTAGAGAACTTGTTTAAACAAACCTCAGTTCAAAATAGTTTTTAGTTTTTTTTTATAATGAATCTACAAGTTGACATGTCTCATACATTTACGCATTTTTAAGACTTTGGAAGCTCATGAGTGATTTTCTTGAAACCAATTGTATGAAATAATTATTTATTTATAATAAGTATACATTGCAGAATACAACAAAAGTTATTTCGTGCTGTAACAACTACAAAACAAAAAGACGAAATTTCGGGTAATGTAAAACAAAACGAAAAAAAAAAATCATATCTTAATTACCGTGGGCCTTAGAACATAGGGTCTAAAGGTGGAAAAAGTAGCAAATTACGCCCCCCCCACCTTATCCCTCAAAAAATGTTCTCGGTCCATGTGCCAAACACCCTGTATATAGATATATGCTGTATGCTTAACGGGTTGGGCTACTGTGACGATCCGAAGATCAGGATTATTAAACAAAATTAATATTCCCGGAATAAGTAAGATGATTGAAAAATCGTTTGGAGATTAATTTGTATTGTATTAACAAAGTTGTATAGGAAATTTCATAAAAAATATCAATAATTAACGATGTTATAAGCAATCCCGTGAAGGACCTTTGAACGCTTCATTTTGTCCGGCCGGTTGATCTGAAACAAAAGAACCAGTTTTTTTCTGATAATAGATAATATGGGGTAAGACTTGATCAAGTTTTTTTTGTTTCTAATCATATTTCGATTATCAGAGGAAAACAAATTATTGAACCTTGTTTTTCAATTTTTTGAGGAAAAGTTACATCATTATGGTTAATAATTAACGTAAAAAAATGTTAAGCAGAAAACCATTTTGAAAAACATAGTTTCGAGAAAAACGCATTTAAGGTTTTACGAGCAGTTCTATTGTTGTAATCAGAAGTTCACCTTCAATCTGCTATTCCTGCACGATATGTTGGGCCTTCCTCTTTAATTTATCTTGCCTCAAGCGACAAACGAGTGTTCGCTGATTTCACAGTAGCCTAACCTTTTATGGTATTCCTTCCACGAGCCCGATTATCCAACAATTGACCAATGTTCGTCTATAATCAAATAAAAATACATGTCAGTATACTGGTAAAATTTCAAGCCAAATTACCGAACTTTTAACAAAAAATTACGACTTTAAAAATCGTCGAATTTATACGTCACTTTATGGAGATGACTACTGTCCTCATTTCTATCTGATCAAATCGAAAAAAATCCAAAGATTACGTAACAACAATAAAAGCAGGAAGCAATTGAATGTTTGATGAAAAACTTAGAAAAATGTGACTCGCAGAAGAATTTTCGTGACCGCGACTTTTCAGAGAAAATGTAAAAATGTCTGAATTATCGTTGGCTATAATAATTGATCGTAACTTATTTTCATTAATCGTCATTGTAATTTACCAATGTTTCAAAAGGGCCCTGCTTATGGGCCCACAAAGTACGGCCCTTCGCGAAAGGAATACCTTTGCCACATTATCGGAAGGAAAAAAAAACAGAAATCGTGTTAAATAATGATTAATGCGAATAAAATTGTTTTATATTCAACAGATATTATTAAAAAATTGTTTATGTCTTATCGATCAATGTATAGTCAATAACATTGTTTTAAATTCATTTTTGAAACAATGTGTAGATCTTATTAGGAACAAAATTTGTTTTTACATTAATGTAGATGCACTTTTTGATTGATACCTTTCTAATAATGTAATTCACTTTTTTATTTCTCAACGAAATTCTTTCTTTTCTTTTTTCTACTCGTTCAGCAGAACGAGGTAGAAATTCGTCCCGCGACGACGGATTCGATGCAAGTCCTGACAGACTTCCTGAGAACGTATCGTTCCTTGAGGCACACGGAAAATCCCACGGCGGCGAATGAGCGCGCAGGCTCGGCGATAAAAAGTGACGAGAACTCACGAACACCTGCAAAACGAAGGCCCGGAGTGGGAAACGAGTCGAAAAATGTGCAATTAATCTGTCTACCCTCGGAGGAAGAGAAAATTCATCCGACAAAGTACGCAACAGTAGATTCGCCGGAGACGCAGAGGCCGACGACGCGTGAGCGAACAAATCGAGCGGCGAGAGCGAGCGAGACGTCGCTCGAGACGCTCTTGAAGTATCGCGACGACTATCGGGACTGGTCGGAATCAAATCCCATGTACGCGAGTAAGAGCCAGAACAAACCGTGGGACGTTGTGGCGTGGTGAGTTCGTCATTTTTAATAACGCGAAAATTCACAACGTCACGATACTCGTATCGCATGTCGTTAATATTAATCGATCTTTCGAAAAATAACCTTTTAAAAGGAAAGAACATCAAAACTCCTAATTAATAACAAAAACGATACTCACATTCAGGATCGCTGACAAACTGGTCGACGAAATGGTCGTCGACGTCTCGAAGGAATTTGAAATACACGACGTCATACAGAAGCTATTCGAGCTGGAATTCAAAGAATTTTGAACAATCATCGTCACGAACTTCGTACTCAGTTCACGCTTTATCCTAAGACTTTTTTCTTCTTCTTCTTTTTTCTTCACCAAAGATCGCTCATTCCTGTCACCGATCGTGTGAACAAATTTCGAAATGCTTTACACCTTACGAATTTATTTACACTATGAATAAAAGACTGAACCGCTCGTTCTCGTTCGCACATTTTTTGCACGCTCGTAAAAAGCGTACTTACAATCGCTTGTGACAAATGCGGAAAACAAATTATTTCGCGATGTTCCCGATGCAATTGAAGGCGGAACTCAAAATTGAAGATATCAAATTGGAGTGCGAATTTCAATTCTGATTAAGGCCTTAGGCCACAGTAACGGGTATAAAATCATGTGCGAATTTAACAATTTTTTTTACATGAAAAAGTGTTTGACTCATAAAATTAATTCTTTTTTTTTGCGATGTAAAATGAAAATTAATTTTTTTTGCGATGTACAAAATGGCCGACTACTCGAAACAGCTTTGTTCGAATTGGCGTGACAAATAACTTCAACAATTTTCACTCGATTTACTTCAAATTTAAAAGTTATGTTCCTAATTGCATTCCGCAGAGAAGTACGTACGGAATTTCTGATTAATCGAAAACTTTTCATTTTATGCTGATCCACCGTGTAATTTTTTCACAATAATTTATTAAATTTTGCTACGCGGCATCTGTCTCTCTCGAAACGGCGATCGGAGCGTCAGCTGTGATTGCTACGGGAAATTCCTAGATGGCAATTCACGCAGAATGTGATATGAATGTCACCGAATGCCTACGCTGCAGATCATGCCAAATACGATAAGAATATAATAAAAGTAATAATAAAACGAAGGATGAAAGATTAATATAAATATGTCGATTGTGGATCTCAATTTTTGTTTAAATTGATTATTACGTATACAAATATACATATGAAGGACGAATGTAAACATTTTTATTTGGAAAACTTAAAAATTTATTTCTGTTTTTGTTCTGTATATTTACCTGAAGATGAAACTTCAAAAACTGCCCAATCAATATCTTATTATTTATCTGAGTGAAGAAAAGTAGATCAATTTTCTGTAAAAAAAGAAACGACCACTTACACGTAATTGTGCCGTCTTTTGACATTTGGCGAGTCTTTGAGAGGTGATGTTTGAATTCTTCTAAAGTGAGGTTATGTAGCGTTGCCTGCTGCATAAAACATGAACTCACCAGTAAAGTCGATAATGATCAACTGAGTGCTCAATAGACAATGTCGATTGTAAGTATTTATGAAAATCATACATTTTCATTCTAATGGGTACCAAAATAAAAATACTTTTTTATGAGATAAACTTCTATGTATTTTAAACATTCGAAAGAAAAAAATAGAAATCGTTAAAATTGTCAGTTTGAGTTCCGGTTTTTCTTCCGAACTACCTTAAGGGGCCAGTCCACTTTGAAAACTTCAAAAAATCGAAAGCAAGCAAGACTTGAAATCGACGATGATGAGCAATCAGAAGGGATTTTGTAAGGTGCAGGAATTGCCGATTGAGTTTAGGTAACAGTTTTTCATAGTATAAACTTCAAACGCGTTTTTCTCGAAACAACGTTTTCAAAAT
>OZ023317.1:23390118-23439645 GCA_964007375.1 Ophion obscuratus
TATATATTTAATATGCTGTTGCCAAAAATCCTTTGGATTTTGATTCGAGCGTAATATCAATGAACGTAATATTGACATTAAATTTTGTTCCTCGTATTCGTACGATTGAAATTAATTGGTTTCCCATCTAAAACTGGTAAATTAAAAATAGCGAAGATAATAATTTCAATATTTCGCAGAATTCAAAACGTTTTCATCCGTCCATCGAAACATTTTCACATACAAGAATGTTTTTTAAGCTCTTTTTCAAATGTGCAGAACGAACTCGTACCTGATCTGCGCGAGCGTATTTACGTTGCGAGCGCTATATCTGTAATGGCTTTTACACCGGGGGCTCGTTTGATTTTTATTTGTATTATTTTACGGTCGACTCTTCGCGACGAGTACTCGTAATGCGGACTCGTCACAAACGTATAGAACACTTTGATAAATTAAGGAGATTGAGACCCTGAACGTGTACACGCTGATAATGATAGTGGTTCTCACATGGATATTATATTATATATATATATATATATATATATATATATATATATATATATATATATTAAATGCATATGCTTAGGGCAAGAAGCGCAGTTGATAGCATTGCGTTCGTACTTCGTCCTTTAGTAGGATTTATATCGCACCATTGGCAATGACGCATCGAGACTTCTCTCTCGTAGTTTACTTTGCAGAAGGGTGAAACTTTACGCGACCCGTTGCTTGGGGGCTTATGTGGAAATCACAAGCTCGAAAGACCCGCTGGCAACATATTAGGAATATGGGGATAGCCATTAATGAAACAAAACCCGTCATTAAAATAAATCCGGTAAATTCATAAAATTCGTTTGCATTAAAATATTTTTTTAATTAAAATCCATTTTATTTATAACGAAAACTTATTATAAAACAATATTCCATCGAAGAATTAAAATATAAAATTCATCAAATTAATTTTTAAAGTTCATAACATTCATTTAAAAAGTTCATAAAATTAATTTGAAACTAATCATAAAATTGATTAAAAAGATTCGTAAAATCCATTATAAAGGTTAATAAAATTCATAAAATTGATTTTTTAAAGTAATAAAATCACAAAAAATCCATTTTTTACATTCATGAAGGATTTTTTTTTTGTAATTCATGTAATTCATTAGAAAATCCATTTTTTAAATTCACAAAATGAAGTGTCTGGAAATACTAATAATCAGCGACAATAGAAAAAATGACTAGAATTATTGGGGCGGTGTGTTTATTGTTGGACGTTAGCAATAAAGATAATATCGGCGAGTCTTTCGTTACGAACTAACCGGAAGGTCGCTAAGTTTCTGGACCACGTTTGTTCGTCGGTTTAATATAGACAAATTCTATTCGATTGTCACTTTTTGTTTATTGCAGGAGAGAGACAATTGATCGAAAAAAGGCGCAGTAATGTCACTTTACGATGATCTCAGGCCTTTCGTGAAGTTTTCAATGATTTTCGGGCTCTCGCCCTATTCCTTGAGTTCGGTCGACGTGAAGCTTTCGCGAATCGGTATGGCGTATTCAAGCCTTTGCGGGATAGGTCACGGTTATCTCGTTTATTTGCGCTACGAGGACTTGGCGGGTCTCGGAGTGGACGAAAAGTTACGTTTTCTCACGGTACTGCGAACCGCACTCTCCGCCTGCGCTTTGTTCGTCGATATATTCGTTTGCGCGATGTGGCACCGAAAATTGCAGGCTGCGTTGATTTTCATGCAGCGTTACGATTACGCTGTCAAACTGACAACCACACCGAGGCCGATCTTGGTGCGTTGCTGGCTCGGTTTTGTGGCCACGCTGCTTTACTTTCTTTTTCTTGGTTGGTTGACCTACGTTTACGAGAGTGAGACACCCTTCGAGAGCGCGATAATATACTTTGCTCTCTATACGGCTATCACCTCGAGTATTCTCAAGTTCTCCGCTATCGCTGCCTCGCTTCTCTACAGATTTCGTCATCTCAACGCTATCATCAAGTCTGGCGCGTGGCGCGATCAACCAGGTAGGTTCGACAATGCAGTTAACGGGTTACAGCTACACTGAGAAAAAAAAATCATTGATCCAACATCATTGGTGTTGTTGAATGAAATTTCGTTGATTCAATTGTAAAATTGTTGGTGTAAATAATAGGATTTATTAGTCCAAACAAAACGCTATTGACTCTAATGACATGATAAAATAAAAAGTTTTTTTTTTTCATTCAAAAGATATATTGTTAGCCGAGAACAATATATTATTGAAACTATCTAAAAAATTATCGCGAACAAATTATATAGTTTTGAATGCATTTTCTGGAACGAAGAAGAAAGCGTTTCAATTCATAACATGAATATTGTTGATCCGAGTACACAAAAATTTTTTATTTCGCTCATTCGATTCAGATAAAATTTCCATTGAGTAAATATGTTATTTTATTTTATTCACCATATCCGATATTGATTTCCAGATACATTATTCGTTAAAATATTAATATTTTATTTTGATTGAAAGATATTGAGCAAATGTCTGAATTGGTTAAAAAATTATGCGAAAATAAAATTTGTTTCTTGCGCATTTTGTTGGAAAAATTCGACCGAATCATGGCCGAGCGCCACCGAAATTATAGGTGTGAGGAAACCTGTAGTTCGAGGAGTAACCGCTAGAAGCCGCACGCGCGCTCGTTTCTCGTAAGCGTAGCGCGAACCGAAAATCTACTTAAACGCCGGACAAACTCTAAAGAGTATCGCTTCTTGGCCTGTGGCTAAGATCAAAGTGTAGTGTATGTTCTTATCAGTTGAATATATATTCTCTCCATGGATATTCCATCGGATATCTGATATTCTCTCCACTATTATCGTGGATGATCATTTTAATGCTCACTTTTTATTTAAGATTTAAAACAAATTGAAAAACTTACGTCTCATGGCATATTCGTTTCGATATAGTAACGAAATAATTCATTCTATTGATATTTTTATACGAAATAAAAAATGTTGTAGCAACCGCCTAATTATTTCATCCGTACATCTACGGATTGTATGTAGAATGATTTCAATAGAATATAATTTTATTTAAAGGATAATGTAGATATTCAGAGAACAGAAGATTTTCAAATAAAATAATATGTTATTTGAATCAATCACATTTTCCAATATTTTATAGTATTGTAACAATCTCATATATCTGTGGCACTCCGCGATCAGACATTTATTTGAATCAACCAATATATTTATTTGCTTCAATTGGTTTTTTTTCTCAGTGTAGCTCGTGGCCGGAAAAAGCGGAATTGTCCATTTTTTTCTATATTAAGGAGGCTGCTCAGGGTCTTTTCGGGGCAGGTGGCACGAGTACGCATATGCTTAAACACTGGTGCCTGTTACGGTTGCCAACTCGGAATAATCAAATTTTCGGTTACGTAAAATAAATAAATTGCAGCTAATAAATATGTGGAATGCACCTAATTGACTGTTTAGAAATGTTATTAATCTTTTTGACAGCGTAGCTGTCAAACATCTTTCGCGAATTCTGTTTTTTTGTTCGACGAAAATGAAAAGATAGAAGGGAAAAATGCAAACCGAAAAACAGTACAATCGACGGTTGGAGCAGCCGCAACCTGGAAAGCGGCGGAAAAAAGTAGTTGAGCCGGAAAATTAATGCGCAGTCGAGGGACGACGCGTAATTGATTTGAAGGTTACGTCGAAACACATGTACTGCAGTTTCTATAAAGAGTGATTCAAAATATTTAAATACTCTTTATGAAACCGCGGTCAGAAATTTATAACAAGGAAGCAATAGTTTGCGCGTTTCAAATGTTGGCGCCTATTCAAAATGGCCGACTTGACAGCAGCGTTGCCACGTGTCGTAGGGCGCTTTATCGTTTTATGCGAATCAGGCGAAATTTCCTGTTTTATTTTACGAATATCTCGATAACGAGACAGTCAAAACGCTGTACTCCTCGTTGAAATGATTCATAAAAATCGCAACAATTTCTTCCGCCTATTTCCATTCAATTCTTACTATTTTTATTATGTTGTCACAGTCGTATTAGAGTTCTCATGAAGCTTTTGCTATGTCACCCGTGTATGAGGGCTGAACTTCCATAATTAATTGCTCAACAATCACGCAGAAGAAGTACTTGAAATTTTACACGGAGTCGTAACACCTGTTGGCAAAAGTCCTCAATAAATTTCAGCAAATTCTTTCTATTTCGCGACAGCTGAGCAACCTCCTTAAAGAGTATGGTTTTAAGTATCTTTCACAAATTTTTTAGTGACAAATATTTCGAAATGTGGTTGAAGGAATGATTTGTGCAAGACCGCTGTTTGAAAAGCGTCCTTCGCGGTGACCACTGCTGCTCGGAAACAAATGATCCGAAAGAAAAAATCATACGTGTTTATTTTTTTTTTTTATGAAATTATCCAGTTCTTGGAAGAAGGATTTGATGAAATATTGATTCTTGAAAAAATGCCGCAGTCCAAAGAGAAAGTATCGATTTCGGTGAAAAAAACGCTGTATTTTCGGTGATAAAAAGCAAAATATGCATCGGAAAAGAAATGCCTTCTTTCCAGCACTGATTTTTTATATGTACAAGAAGCTTGTAAAATTTTAACTTGACCGGTGCAGTGGTTTTTGAGATACTGTTGTCACCTATTTAGAAGAAGTCATTTTGAGAAAAAACGCGTTTAAAGTTTGCCGGTTCGTGGAACCTGCCTATAAACGCCTGTGGCGGTCCCTCCACACGCAGCAGCTAGTTTACCGACGGAGAAACCATCGACGGAGAAACTTGTCCACCAGGACAGTCGTCAGCGCCAGCGCAAGCAGCGGCTCGTCCCACGGAGCTGGCAGTAGGGGAAACGGGAGTTTACCTCTCTAGTCACTACAAGTGTAGCGAGCTTACACTTCCGGAGCGAGCATAGAGAGAGCCGACACGCGAAGCCTAATCGCGAACGCTGTAAAAAAGACTGAGCGCATTAAAGCGCGATAGAATAAAGTAAAATACTTACCTGAATATCCGCGCGAGTTTCCTGTTAATTGGTGGGGATAACCTAAACCCCACAATTGGTGACCCCGAATCAGATTCGAGCGGATAGAAATCGGGTGCGAGAATCCACGTGCGCGGTGCAACAATGGTCGACCCAAAGACCGACACGAAAACCGCGGGCGACGGGAAGCAAACTACGAGGCCGAACACGAGAAGCGAAGCGTCAAGACCGGCCAACACGAGTATAGGTGTCGAGCTACAAGCTCCATCATCCTCGCATTCAACGGGGAACGACGGAAATCGACAAGATTCCGCGCTCAACAGCCTCCTTCACAACGATTTCTTCGTGAACACACGCAGAGTCCAGCTTCCGGCATTCATGCCAGACAGACCAGACATCTGGTTTTACGTCGTCGAATCGGAATTCCAGTCATTACACGTTAATGACGATCAAGCGAAATACAGCGCAGTTCTAAAAGCACTCGACTCGAAGGCCTTGTCGCAGATCACCGATGTCATGTCGAATGCACCGCCTCAAGATAAGTATGAACACTTAAAGCAAGCTCTTATTCAGCGGCTCTCGCCATCCAGAGAGAGGAAAATTTTTACTCTCCTCAACGAGTTAGAACTCGCAGACAAAACGCCGTCACAGTTACTAAGAGAGATGAGAGACCTCGCAGCTGGCGGTGTATCCGACGACGTGTTGTACCCGATGTGGCTTAACCGCATGCCATCGCAACTCAGACCCTTGCTCGTAAAGACCAGCAATATAGAGCTTGACGGCCTCGCTGAGATAGCCGACAGGGTTTGTGATACGACAGGCTACTCGCACGTCATGGCAGTATCGGCACATAAACATGTCGAGAACTCATGCACCACCTGTATACAGCTCTCCGCCGAGATGAAGGAACTGCGGCATATGCTCTCCGAGCTACTCAAGGCATCTTGGTCGAAAGACAGCAGCAATAGCTGTCGGACAGATCACCGCCACCGTTCCCGCAGCAGATCAGCGACACCCAACCGTCAGGGTGTATGCTTCTATCACAAGAGATTCGGCGAACGGTCAAATAGATGAACTAAACCGTGTTCCTGGATCAATCCGACCCACTCGGAAAACTAGGAGGGCTGTCTCCAATACAGGCGGTGGAAGATGGCGAGAGAACCAACGGAGGAGAAATCCGCCTATTCATTTATGACAAGAAAAATAAGGTACAATTTCTGATTGACACAGGTTCAATGGTGACGATTTTGCCACGCAACATCTTTGTCGAGGCAATACCCGTAGCGAAATTGAAGCTCTACGCAGCCAACCAAACGGAAATACCAACCTACGGCACAAAAGTGCTCACAGTGGATATGGGACTCCGGAGAGCCTTCCGCTGGCCATTCATAATAGCCGGGGTGCAGACCGCCATTATCGGAGCCGATTTTTTGGCACATTACGGATTGCTCCCAGATCTGCACAACCAAAGAATGGTCGATTCAACGACGTTGCTCTCATGCCGAGGGGTAGTTGCCCAAACAAACGTGCACGGCATCTCTACAATCAGCTCGAGTGGTGAGTACAACGATTTGTTGCTCTCTTTTGCCGACATTACAAAACCCATGAGTATGTCGGTCACCGCAACGTCGACCACTGTGGAGCATTTCATTGAGACGACAGGCCCACCGGTGTTCCAACGGCCACGTCGCCTTGTCGGCGAGAAGCTTCAGGTCCTCAAAGAAGAGATCGAGTACCTCCTCGAAAACAAATGGCTACGACCCTCGAAGAGCGAGTGGGCGAGTCCAATTCACCTTCAACCCAAGCAAGCAGGAGGATGGCGGCTATGCGGCGACTTTAGAGCGCTAAATGCCAAAACAATACCCGATCGGTATCCGACAGCCCATAGCCATGACGTCTTCCAAAGGCTGTACGGAAAAAAGATGTTCAGCACGCTCGATTTAACGAGAGCGTATTATCAGATCCCCATGGCAAAAGAGGACATCAAAAAGACGGCGATCACGACCCCAATAGGAATGTTTGAATTCCTGGTCATGCCGTTCGGCCTCCGTAACGCGTCTCAAACGTTTCAGCGCTTCATGGATTCCATTTTCAGAGGACTGGACTTCGCAATTGTCTACATTGACGACATCTTGGTAGCATCAGACAATGCCGAACAACACCGAGAGCACCTACAAACCGTTTTCGATCGACTACGGCAACACGGTCTAAAAATAAACCCGAACAAATGCGTTCTCGGCCAGCAAGAGGTCAAGTTCCTGGGTTACACCGTGAACGAAAAAGGCTACCAACCTCCGAAAGAAAGGGTTCAAGCGATTGTCAATCTCCCGAAGCCGCAAACGATCTCGGAGCTTCGCAGATTTTTGGGCCTCGTTAACTATTATAGGAGATGCATACCGAACGCAGCCAAACACCAAGCGCCGCTGAACAACCTTCTGAAAGGAGGAAGGAAAAGTGACAAAAGGAAGATACGCTGGACGGAGGAAACGGAAAAAGCCCTCGAAGACTGCAAGCGAGGAGTGGCCTCGGCGACTCTAACCGGCTTTTTGGCATCGAAAGCTGCACTCACGCTCACGACCGACGCATCGGATACGGCCATCGGCGCTTCCCTGGAACAACTAGAGGAAAAAAAATGGAAGCCAGTTGGGTTCTTCTCCAAAAAGCTGGACTCAACGCAGAAACGCTACAGCACGTACGACAGAGAATTGCTGGCAATCTACGAAGCAATTAAATTTTTTCATCACATCCTCGACGGCCGACATTTTGTGGTAAAAACCGACCACAAACCGCTAACTTACGCGTTCCGCCAAAAGTCGGAAAAGGTTCCGCAAAGACAACTGCGACAATTAGATTTTATTTCGCAATACACTACTGAGATCGTACATGTTAAAGGTGATGAAAATGTTGTAGCGGACGCGCTGTCACGGGTCGAGGAGGTTAGCCGAATAGATATGCCGAAAGCAATCTCGGCCACGCAGATCGAGGAAGCCCAGGACAACGATCCGGAACTTCGGGAAATTTTGAAAAACGAAACCTCTCTGTCTCTCCAACGACTACGCGTTGAGCGAGACGTTCACGTGTTCTGCAACATCGAGTCAGGGGTTGTGCGTCCATACATCCCGAGCAGCCTCCGGCGGAAAGCGTTCGATTCAGTCCACTCACTATCACATCCCAGTGGTAGGAGCACGAGTCGGTTACTTCGTCAGAAATACACTTGGCCCGGAATAAAAAAGGATGCCCTGGAATGGTCGCGGAGGTGCGAACCGTGCCAACGATCGAAAGTACACCGACACAATCGACTTCCGCCAAGCCCGATAGACGTTCCCGACGCGCGTTTCAACCACATCCACTTGGACATCATTGAGCTGCCAATAGTAGACGGCTATCGGTATTGTTTAACTATGATTGACCGTTTCTCCAGATGGCCCGAAGCAGTCCCGATGAAAGAGATGTCAGCAGACACGGTCGCAGCAGCTTTCTACCAGCAGTGGATTTGCCGGTTCGGTAGTCCGCTCTCCGTTACCACAGACCAGGGGAGACAATTCGAGTCTCAACTCTTCTCGTCGCTGACACGACTGGTGGGAGCCGAGAGGGTCCGGACAACTCCATATCATCCAGCGTCAAACGGCATGATTGAACGTTGGCACCGATCGCTAAAGACAGCTCTAATGTGTAGCAAACAGATTCCATGGACCAGATTGCTGCCCACCGTTATGCTGGGGCTGAGAACAGCTTTCAAAGAGGACCTCGGAGCATCATGTGCAGAAATGCTGTACGGAACAACTCTGCGAGTGCCGGGCGAATTTTTCATCAACATCGATTTGCCTGCCGATTCGCGAATCTTTCTGGAGAAATTTCGCGAAGTCATACGAGGGATCCGACCTACACCAACGGCCCACCATAGCAAGACACGCATCTTCATTCTCAAAGACCTCTACTCGGCCTCACACGTGTACGTGAGGGTGGACGCGGTCAAGCCTCCACTGGAGCCACCATACGCGGGACCATACAAAGTCGTCAAACGACTCGACGACAAACGCTTCGTCATCGACGTCGACGGAAAAGAGAAAACCCTGTCAGTCGAAAGACTAAAGCCAGCCTACGTAAGCAAACAGGACGAGATCCAGTCAACACCGGAAACCATAGACGATGTCCAGCCACTCCAAGGGGGATCCACTATGGACAAGCCTGCAAAAGGCCACGAGAAGAAGTCTGTATCGTTTCCTCTTGACCCAGTCAAAGTCACTGGGGGGGGAGTAGATGTGGCGGTCCCTCCACACGCAGCAGCTAGTTTACCGACGGAGAAACCATCGACGGAGAAACTTGTCCACCAGGACAGTCGTCAGCGCCAGCGCAAGCAGCGGCTCGTCCCACGGAGCTGGCAGTAGGGGAAACGGGAGTTTACCTCTCTAGTCACTACAAGTGTAGCGAGCTTACACTTCCGGAGCGAGCATAGAGAGAGCCGACACGCGAAGCCTAATCGCGAACGCTGTAAAAAAGACTGAGCGCATTAAAGCGCGATAGAATAAAGTAAAATACTTACCTGAATATCCGCGCGAGTTTCCTGTTAATTGGTGGGGATAACCTAAACCCCACACGCCTATGACTCCCTCAATTTCGAACGGATCGATCAGAAATTTTCAGAGAATATTTTTTAAATCTTATTCGTTGAGAATCCTTCGAAAACCTAAAAACGATATTTTCAAAACTTTCAAATAGTTGTAAGTACTTAAAAGTAATTAAATATTTCTCAACTTCTAAATATATCCTGTGGCAGCAATGTATCGGTCTATGTATACATAGAAAGTATCTGGCTCTCTCTTGCAGAGTTGGGCGTAATTCTATTTATACGAATACGAATTTATTTACAGCCTGATTTTCATGTGAATATATATACAAATTTATTCATATTTCACTTATTGCAAATACGAATACAAATACAATTGTATTCACAAATATTCTGAACATACCAATAAATTCACAGAAAAAATGTGAATATTCACAAAAAATGTGAATATTTACAAAAAAACCTGGGAATTAAAAAAAATTCACATCAAAATCTGTGAATGTCTGAATCTGTGAATCTGTATTCACAAAAATTGTAAATATAAAAAAAATGACAAAATAAGTTGTAAATTTTTTCGTATTTAAGACAAATTGAAATCAAATTCACAATGATTAGATTAAAATTTGCACGAAAAGTGAGTTCTTAAGAATTTTGAGAGAAAACATTGCTAGTTTGCCTCGAGGCAAAGAAATTTTTGCACAAAACATTTTGTGCGAAAACTTCTTTGCCTCAACACAATGTTTTCTCTTAAAATACGTAAGAACTCACTTGTGGTGTAATTTTTAATATAATTGTCGTCAATTCGATTTTAATTTTCTTCAGCTTGAGGAAATTGACAACTCATTTTGTGAATTTTTTTATATTTATATTGTAATATTTGAAACTCACAACTTTTTTTGCAAAAATGTATTTTCCTCGACGCAATGTTTTCTCTCAAAATACGTAAGAACTCACGGTTGGTGTAAATTTTAATCTAATCATTGTGAATTTGATTTTAATTTGTCTTAAATACGAAAAAATCTCAACTTATTTTGTGAATTTTTTTGTATTTACAATTTTTTGTGAATACATTCGCATTCACAGATTTTGATGTGATTTTTTTTTAATTCACAGAATTCCTGATACATATTCACATTTTTTGGTGAATTTTCACAATTTTTTCTGTGAATTTATTTGTATGTTCAGAATATTTGTGAATACCATTGTATTTGTATGCGTGCATGTGAATATAAATAAATTCGTATTCACAAGTGTGAATACGATTGTATTTGTATTCGTATTTACAATAAGTGAAGTATGAATAAATTTCTATTTATATTCACATGAAAATCACAATGTGAATGAATTCGTATTCGTATTTATAAATAGAATTACGGCCAACTCTGCTCTCTTGTAGTCAATCAATCAATCAAACTCTCCCTCCAAGGCAAGGGTTCCCAAACTTTCATCTGCTTTCTGCGAAAAAGGTGATGATCGCGCCCCCCCCCCCCCATCTTGAATGATATTAACGCCCCCCTGCATATCGTGACGCCCCCTACTTTGAAAATCAATGCTCAAAGTACTAATAAAATATTTACGTAAATTCATTAATTTCATTATTCAATTATAATGAAAATTATATCATTAATTTCATTATTCAATTATAATGAAAATTATATCATTGTTTCATTATTAAATTATAATGAAATTTATATCATTGTTTCATTATTATAATATATTTCGATAATTCAAATCAATTAACATTCCATAAAACGTTGTTTACTTGATTGTTTACTTGTTTACTTGACGTTGTTATGGCTTGATTATAATGACTTTATTTTATTGAATTTTAATTATATTACTTAAAACGAGCGCACCGTTTTATTGAATTTGAATTGATTTGAATTATTCAAATATAATTCAATAATGAAACAATGATATCAATTCAGTGTATGACGATGATATCATTGTCAGTGTAATAATCAAGACATACAATGAACAGGCATCAATACATGTATTGCCACTGCAACTGGCACTATTTTAAATTGTCTAACATCTTACGGAGCCAGTCCACTTTGGAGCCACGAAAAAAGGCTATTTTCGCGATTTTTTTTGAGGATTTTATAAAAGATATGAATATAAAAGTTGTTGGCCTTGATGAATAGTCTTGAAATACATTTAAAAAAAATGTAATTCATTTTTATTCATTTTTAAGTAAAAAAAAACTATAGTGTAACGTAACGCCTAAAAAATAGGTGGGCTAGGTAGCTCCATCACAACTCGGCAACGGCTTGTCTGGATAAAAAAATCAAAGCCCATTAGATTCAGTATGACACCAGCTACAAGATGACTCTCGGATATAAAGTTGTATTAAAAAATAAAAAAATCGCAGATGAAAAACGAAAAAAGTTTTTTTCGCAGTTTTTCGCAAAAGAGTAAAAATCAAAATTTTAAAACCATCGAGGGTCATCTTGTTGCGGATCATGTTTAGAATATGTGGTTCAAATTTCAAGAGAATCGGTTTATTAGTTTTAGAGATACGATGGAGCTAGATTTTGAAAACGTTGCTTCGAGAAAAACGCGTTTGAAGTTTATACTATAAAAAACTCCTACCTAAACTCAATCGGCAATTCCTGTACCGTACAAGATCCCTTCTGATTGCTCATCATCGTCGATTTCTTCAAGTCTTGCTTGCACTCGATTTTTCGAAATTTTCAAAGTGGACTGACCCCTTTAATCGGTCAATGTTCCGATTTTTTGAAGTTTTTTTTTCTCAAATCATCGGTAGGATATTATCGACCCCGTAATTATTTGGAGCGATATTTCCATCAAGATACGTGCATGACATGCATCGAATGGCAGGACTGGAATAATACAATTGTGAAATTTGAATGTCAGGATGGTGCCGAAGATCGCTGAATTTACGCGACGCCTGGTGCCTTCACAGTTCTCTCGTATCCGCTGCCGAAGAAGTAAACGCGCTGTACAGCGCCCAGTTGCACCTCTGGGTCGCCGGCCTTACCCTCAACATAATATCTAGGATTTACGCGATTTTCGACGCGCATGATTCTTTGAACGTTCTCAAAATTTGTCGGGAGATCGGATTGGCAGCGGCTTTCACTGTCCTACTTACAATTTTAGCTGGAGTGTGTCACGTGACCGCGGCAGAGGTATATCAATGGTACCGGATATCGTTCGGTAAAGGAGACCTGAGAACATGCATTCATTTTTAAAATTTTGCTCTTTCATGTACCAAAATTGTAATGAGTAAAAAAGAACGAAGATTAATATTGTGAGAATGTATTTTATTAGTTGATTATTCGTTTCTTTGTGATCAGAAGGAATCAATGAGGTTCTTTTTATTTTTATCATGTTAACGGTATGCGTTTTTAATTATGTATTCATTTTAGTGCGCATGCAGGCACATCATTTTTTCGAGCAACGTCTTTCGCTATTTTTGTTCCATCTTATTTTTGCTTAAACGGAAAATTTTGACGTTTTAGGCGAACAAAGTCGGGACCGCAGCATTCTCACCGGGCTCGAGTATTTTTCTAAATCGCCGCGAATATTCCAATTCCAAAATAGAAGTGAGTGAAGCGCGTTTTTCATTTTTTTTTCTTATACAGGATCAATGTTGATGGATATATTCTTTCTTCAACAGGAGAGCATGCATATAGGGTTATACTTTATGTTTCATCGTTTGCACTTTTCCGCTGCTTGTGGCTTGCTCCAAGTGGACTTGCCATTATTGCAGAGTGTGAGTCAATTAAAAGCCTACTCTGTGAATATATATATATATATATATATATATATATATATATATATATATATATATATATATATATATATATATATATGTATGTATATATATATATGTATGTATATATGTCGATTTAAAATAACGTTTATTCAGACAAATAAATTATGCATTCGACGATGTCCTCGAAACAAAATTTCCCCTTTAAATTTCAGATCGCAGGAGCCACGACGACGTATCTCGTTATTCTAAAATCTCCAGGATGATTTCTTTCGTGGGTTTTTAATGCAGGGTAACTACGACAAATGTTTTCATAATATTTATCAAAGAGGGGCCACCTTGAGGCGAGGAAATAATAAACGATTTTCATGATGTTTTTTTAAAAGGAAAGATTTCTTTACAATTTTTTAGACTTAAAGTATGTTTTATTACTAATTCTGGCAGCTACTTTTTTTTTATTAACCTTTAAAGATGACGGATATATGGCACGGTCTTCTAAACGGGTTGCGGTGGATGAAAAAAAACCAACGAAGATTTTTCTTCCATTAACACTCATGCGCAGAATATGAACCAAGAAAGAGTGAGAAATGTTGAAAATCGATGAAATGGTACGCTTTGAGATAAAAAATTGAATTTTGCGAAAAAAATGGTTACATTTTGCAATAAAGAATACTTTTTTGAAATTTTCCGAAATATTTAGGATCACGTTTTAGAGAATGAGGTTAGAAAGATTTATACCAAATTTCATCAGAATCGGTGGATTAGTTTTTTAGCTATACGTCACGCTAGTTTTGCAAATGCAGTAGAAGACCGGGGCATATCTCCGCCACTTTTAAAGATCAACATTTTTTTTAAATATGTTGTAAAGCCAAAACTAGTAATAAAACATCACCTAAGCAGCGAAAATGGTGAAGGATCTTCGCTTTAAAAAAAAATCATAAAAATCAGCAAATTTTATCCTCGAATAAAGGTGTCTCCCCCCCTGAACAGCGAATACGGTGAATTTTGCATTTTCAAGATATTGCGCGAAAACAGAAACGATTTTCGCACGCAGGTACGACATTGCGCGAACCAATTCGACGTCAGTGTTCGTAGCGGCAAAAAAAGGAACTTCAGCGATGCATCCACGACCACTGCTATTGGCTGTGGTTACGATCACCAAAGCTTCTTACTGGCTGCGAGTGATCTCGCGACGTGTTCCCGTCACTTCTGGGTTACATCGGCGATCTTTTTTTATTATTGCATGGGCACCCGGATTTGTTCAACAGTGTGTGATTTTCAACTGAACAATCTACGCAGTCATCGGTAAATAAGACTGAAAGAAAATACTTCGCACGTTAATGGTCCGTAAATCCTAGATACGAAAAGTAATTCCTCCTATCTCCAAGATCGCGCAGATATTTTATTGATTTTATCAATAAAAAGCTTTATTCCGCATCGTGAGCACCTCGTTCATCACACCTCTTGTCATTTGTACACCGGAGACATTTCCAAAGTGATAGATTTTACGTGTCACGTACATTGTCTGCATGTGTGAACATTTCTGACAGGGGGAAAAAAGGATCCGATTTATTTCTCAGACTACCGTCAGTGGAGTGCACGGCACAGAAGCGGAAGTACATCTATTATTATCGGAATCATCCGCTTGGATTACTGTTCAGGTACACTTGCACGACGAGGTCGTAGTCGTTTCACGTGGACCTTAAGGCGGCATATACATTTACAACGATAAAAAAACCGATTTTTTTTAAACGTTAGAACTATACATGTAGAATATTTTCCCAAAGTTTCAAAGTGAAATTTGAAAAACTTCAAACGTTACTACATCCCGTCAATGCTGTGCCTCACCGCTCGGATTCGGAGAGCGCGCCGCAGGTAGATACGACAGCGCCGAGGGGCAGGCAGAGATGGGCAAAAAGTAATAAAATTAACAATTACAATTATTACTGTAATTGATAATTTAATTACTTTGTAACAGATTACTTAACCCTACGTGTGTACACTATGATTTTCGAGACACGGTGTGTACACTGGGTCTTTTAGGGAACAGTCGGGTTTTCAGGGTTTCTTAGGTTTTCAAAAAGTCTGATAAAAATTCTGGGCAACTTCTTGAAGTGTCTTTTATATGACTCAGAAGTTGCCGAAGTCAAGAGTTTAAAACCGTCGTTAATAAAAATTGAAGAATAGTCGAAAAAGCGGAAATTTGTTAAGAAAATTCGTAACTCTACAATAAACAAACACAAAAAAAACGATTATAGTATTTTGTAGCTTCCCGACTAGAAATTTGGATCCGGCAGCCTGAAGACTGATCAGGCCGCTATCTAGCTCCGGTCCATAATACCGTAGTACGGCATGTCTGATCAGTGCCGGAAGTCCCCCGAACCAGTGGAAACTTAGTCCGGGCGCGAGTAGGCACCCTGAACAGGGTCAAATATGGTAGCCTGTATGCCGTATACCTTACCCGGCACGCCTGCTCTGTGTCGGATGTCGACCGGATCAGTAGGGCCTTAGTACGGACGCGAGAAGGCACCCTGAACAGGCCGAAGTACGGTAGCCTGTATGTCGCCGAAATATGGCATCCATGGACGCGAGGTTACGGCAGGCCTGGTCTGTGCCTTGGGTGGACCGGATCGGTGGCATCTCAGTACGGACGCGAGGGGGCGCCCTAAACAGGCTGAAGTACGGTAGCCCGTATGTCGCTGTAATATGGCGTCCATAGACGTAGTTGGCGAATGAAGATTTTTAGGTTATGTTTCATTCACGTCTGCGATATAAACCGCATGAATTCGAATAATCTACACTCTCCGAGCAGGTAATAAACATGGGCTTATTGTTTATATACAAACGAACTGAAACGATATTATTTAATAATACATCATTCAAAATATTCTTAATAGCAGAACTTAAAATGACTGATTAATACATACATACATACATACATACATATACATATATATATATATATACAGGGTGACAATTTTAATGTGGCCATGCTTTTTTTGAGGGCCTTGCGCGAAGATTTTGGGTCTGAAAAAAATATGATTTTGAATGGTTTTTCGAGCCTTCTTCGAAAAAAAATACGGCAGATTTTTGTCTTGAAAAATGTACGCCAGAAGAAATAAGGCACTGCGAAAAAAAACGCAAAATACATTCCGAGCACATGAGATTGAAGTTTTTTAAATGCCGAATACAATGCACCCCGGAAAACTTGATTTGCGCCCGCCACCATGGTGGAAAAAATTGTTAAAAGTACGCCGTAAAGTGGCAATTTGAGTGAAACAAACGATTTAAGTCAGACGCGATCGTGCTATAGGATGTCCTAGCTTGGTACGTTACAGCTGCAACTTCCGAATGTTCGGCTGTCACAAGAAGGTGGCTGAGAGTCCCTTGACCCGCGAATGAGCTAAGGAATCTGAACTTGTACCCATCCGAGTCCATTGCAGAGAATATGGTCAATTTCGAAAAAGTTCGAAAATTCCATGTACTGCAAATAATATTTTGAATAATTTGGAATTCGTTTCCAGCTCGTGGACACATCATTTTGAAATAAAAATTTAACACAGATTAGGAAAAATTTACAAACTTTTTCCTATTACGCGTATTATTTTTCCCACATTCATTACTGCGAGCATTGTGTGAGCGTGTGCGTGCATGAGGATGCACGAGTGCACAGGCGCGTGTGCGTAATGTGGACATTTGCCACGTTTCGAGCGCGCTCTGAACTCGGGTTCGGAGAGCACGCTACGCGGTTCGGTCCGAACGCATAGTCAAACGTCAAAACGCGTTATTTGACGTTTCGGATTAGTTAGCTGATATTGTCAGCTGATACCATCTTGGATATGCAGATTTAGCGCACACACGTCGAACTGTCGTCGAAACGCCAAATTTGACGCGTGATTTGACGTTTCATCAATCGTCTGCTATTAATTTCTGACATCTTGGGCAAATGGGGAGCACGCGCGTTGAAGGTTTGCCGAAATGCACTGTTTGGCGCGCGATTTGATATTACGTGATATCGCCGGCCATGATTGTTTGCCATTTTGGATGTGCAAAATCATGATTCGCCACGGCGAGCGATTATCTCTAGAGTTATTAAACATTTCGATTCGAATAAAAATCTACAGTACGTGTCTTTGTCATTTTTTTGCGTTCACAAGACGTAAATGAAAACACGACAACGTACTGGAAAAAGGTGTTTTTAATGATTAATTGAAAAGTACCGAACATCGGAACAAAAACAAGTTTGGTATTTTTTTCAGACAAGTTGACCGTGCCTCTACCTGGAGCGCCGATTCGATTTCTATCTACACAATAAATAATTAATACATGTCTGCGATGGTTCTGAAGGCGTAAACCAGTTATTCCATAATGATGATTATGGTCCTGGGGGATGGGTTCGGAAATCCCTGATATGACTGTCCCGAGCTTATGTTTGCTTTTACCTTACTTTCGGTTATTTTGAGGATGATTACAGGCGCATTTGTTAATAAAAAAAGATAAAAGCAATAATTGTGCTCATTCTGTGGGACCCGAATGGACATTGCTAATATGACGGCATCGAGTTCTTCTCTGCTTTTGCCGCTATTTGTGTCGTATCGCATCAAATACAATGACAGTGATTTGAGGATGATTACAGGCGCATTTGTTAATAAAAAAGATAAAAGCAATAATTGTGCTCATTCTGGGGGACCCGAATGGACATTGCTAATATGACGGCATCGAGTTCTTCTCTGCTTTTCCCTTTATTTCTGTCATATCGTATCAAATACAATAACGACGATTTAAGGATGATTACGGGCACATTTCTTAATAAACAAAGATAAAAGCAATGATTGTGATGAATCTGGGGGACCCGAATGGACATTGCTAATATGACGGCATCGAGTTCTTCTCTGCTTTTATCTGTATTTCTGTCATTTCGCATCAAATACAATAACGAGGATTTAAGGATCATTACGGGCGCATTTCTTAATAAACAAAGATAAAAGCAATGATTGTGCCGATTCTGGGGGACCCGAATGGACATTACTAATACGACGGCGTCGAGTTCTTCTCTGCTTTTACCATTATTTCTGTCATATTGCTTCAAATACAATGACGACGATTTAAGGATGATTACAGGCGCATTTCTTAACAAACAAAGATAAAAGCAATGATTGTGCAAATTCTGAAAGACCCGAATGGACATTGCTAATATGACGGCATCGAGTTCTTCTCTGCTTTTACCTTTATTTCTGTCGTATCGCATCAAATACAACGACGAGGATTTGAGGATGATTACAGGTGCATTTGTTAATAAAAAAAAGGTAAAAGCAATGACTGTGATGAATCTGGGGAACCCGAATGAATAATACTAATATGACGGCATCGAGTTCTTCTCTGCGTTTACCTTTGTTTCTGTCATATTGCTTGAAAATAAATTGACAATTTGAGGATGATTTCAGGCGCCTTTGTTAATAAACAAAGATAAAAGCAATGATTGTGATCATTCTGGGGGACACGAATGGACATTACTAACATGACGGCATCGAGTTCTTCTCTGCTTTTACCTTTATTTCTGTCATATTGATTCAAATACAATGACGACGATTTGAGGATGATTTCAGGCGCATTTGTTAATAAAAAAGATAAAAGCATTAATTGTGTTCATTCTGGGGGACCCGAATGGACATTGCTAATATGACGGCATCGAGTTCTTCTCTGCTTTTACCTTTATTTCTGTCATATCGCATCAAATACAATAACGCCGATTTAAGGATCATTATGGGCGCATTTCTTAATAAACAAAGATAAAAGCAATGATTGTGCCGATTCTGGGGGACCCGAATGGACATTACTAATATGACGGCGTCGAGTTCTTCTCTGCTTTTACCTTTATTTCTGTCATATTGCTTCAAATACAATGACGACAATTTGAGGATGATTTCAGGCGCATTTGTTAATAAAAATAAGGTAAAAGCAATGATTGTAATGAGTCTGTGGGACCCGAATGGACATTGCTAATATGACGGCATCGAGTTCTTCTCTGCTTTTACCATTATTTCTCTCATATTGCTTCAAATACAATGACGACAATTTGAGGATGATTTCAGGCGCATTTGTTAATAAAAAAAAAAGGTAAAAGCAATGATTGTGATGAATCTGGGGGACCCGAATGGATATTACTAATATGACGGCATCGAGTTCTTCTCTGCTTTTACCTTTATTTCTGTCATATTGGATCAAATAAAATTACGACGATTTAAGGATGATTACAGGAGCATTTCTTAACAAACAAAGATGAAAGCAATGATTGTGCAAACTCTGGAAGACCCGAATGGACATTGCTAATATGACGGCATCGAGTTCTTCTCTGCTTTTACCTGTATTTCTGTCATTTCGCATCAAATACAACGACGAGGATTTGAGGATGATTACAGGCGCATTTGTTAATAAACAAAGATAAAAGCAATGATTGTGCCGATTCTGGGGGACCCGAATGGACATTACTAATACGACGGCGTCGAGTTCTTCTCTGCTTTTACCATTATTTCTGTCATATTGCTTCAAATACAATGACGACGATTTAAGGATGATTACAGGCGCATTTCTTAACAAACAAAGATAAAAGCAATGATTGTGCAAATTCTGAAAGACCCGAATGGACATTGCTAATATGACGGCATCGAGTTCTTCTCTGCTTTTACCTTTATTTCTGTCGTATCGCATCAAATACAACGACGAGGATTTGAGGATGATTACAGGCGCATTTGTTAATAAAAAAAGATAAAAGCAATAATTGTGCTCATTCTGTGGGACCCGAATGGACATTGCTAATATGACGGCATCGAGTTCTTCTCTGCTTTTACCATTATTTCTCTCATATTGCTTCAAATATAATGACGACAATTTGAGGATGATTTCAGGCGCCTTTGTTAATAAAAAAAGGTAAAAGCAATAATTGTGATGAATCTAGGGGACCCGACTGGGCACTGCTAATATGACGGCATCGAGTTCTTCTCTGCTTTTACCTTTATTTCTGTCATATTGGATCAAATAAAATTATGACGATTTAAGGATGATTACAGGCGCATTTCTTAACAAACAAAGATAAAAGCAATGATTGTGCACACTCTGGAAGACCCAAATGGACATTGCTAATATGACGGCATCGAGTTCTTCTCTGCTTTTACCTTTATTTCTGTCGTATCGCATAAAATACAACGACGAGGATTTGAGGATGATTACAGGCGCATTTGTTAATAAAAAAAGATAAAAGCAATAATTGTGCTCATTCTGTGGGACCCGAATGGACATTGCTAATATGACGGCATCGAGTTCTTCTCTGCTTTTACCTTTATTTCTGTCGTATCGCATAAAATACAACGACGAGGATTTGAGGATCATTACAGACGCATTTGTTAATAAAAATAGATAAAAGCAATAATTGTGCTCATTCTGTGGGACCCGAATGGACATTGCTAATATGACGGCATCGAGTTCTTCTCTGCTTTTACCATTATTTCTCTCATATTGCTTCAAATATAATGACGACAATTTGAGGATGATTTCAGGCGCATTTGTTAATAAAAAAGATAAAAGCAATAATTGTGCTCATTCTGGGGGACCCGAATGGACATTGCTAATATGACGGCATCGAGTTCTTCTCTGCTTTTACCTTTATTTCTGTCATATCGTATCAAATACAATAACGACGATTTAAGGATGATTACGGGCACATTTCTTAATAAACAAAGATAAAAGCAATGATTGTGATGAATCTGGGGGACCCGAATGGACATTGCTAATATGACGGCATCGAGTTCTTCTCTGCTTTTATCTGTATTTCTGTCATTTCGCATCAAATACAATAACGAGGATTTAAGGATCATTACGGGCGTATTTCTTAATAAACAAAGATAAAAGCAATAATTGTGCTCATTCTGTGGGACCCGAATGGACATTGCTAATATGACGGCATCGAGTTCTTCTCTGCTTTTGCCTCTATTTGTGTCGTATCGCATCAAATACAACGACGAGGATTTGAGGATGATTACAGGCGCATTTGGTAATCAAAATAGATAAAAGCAATAATTGTGCTCATTCTGTGGGACCCGAATGGACATTGCTAATATGACGGCATCGAGTTCTTCTCTGCTTTTACCATTATTTCTCTCATATTGCTTCAAATATAATGACGACAATTTGAGGATGATTTCAGGCGCCTTTGTTAATAAAAAAAGGTAAAAGCAATAATTGTGATGAATCTAGGGGACCCGACTGGGCACTGCTAATATGACGGCATCGAGTTCTTCTCTGCTTTTACCTTTATTTCTGTCATATTGGATCAAATAAAATTATGACGATTTAAGGATGATTACAGGCGCATTTCTTAACAAACAAAGATAAAAGCAATGATTGTGCAAACTCTGGAAGACCCGAATGGACATTGCTAATATGACGGCATCGAGTTCTTCTCTGCTTTTACCTTTATTTCTGTCGTATCGCATAAAATACAACGACGAGGATTTGAGGATGATTACAGGCGCATTTGTTAATAAAAATAGATAAAAGCAATAATTGTGCTCATTCTGTGGGACCCGAATGGACATTGCTAATATGACGGCATCGAGTTCTTCTCTGCTTTTACCATTATTTCTCTCATATTGCTTCAAATATAATGACGACAATTTGAGGATGATTTCAGGCGCATTTGTTAATAAAAAAGATAAAAGCAATAATTGTGCTCATTCTGGGGGACCCGAATGGACATTGCTAATATGACGGCATCGAGTTCTTCTCTGCTTTTACCTTTATTTCTGTCATATCGTATCAAATACAATAACGACGATTTAAGGATGATTACGGGCACATTTCTTAATAAACAAAGATAAAAGCAATGATTGTGATGAATCTGGGGGACCCGAATGGACATTGCTAATATGACGGCATCGAGTTCTTCTCTGCTTTTATCTGTATTTCTGTCATTTCGCATCAAATACAATAACGAGGATTTAAGGATCATTACGGGCGTATTTCTTAATAAACAAAGATAAAAGCAATGATTGTGCCGATTCTGGGGGACCCGAATGGACATTACTAATACGACGGCATCGAGTTCTTCTCTGCTTTTACCATTATTTCGGTCATATTGCTTCAAATACAATGACGACGATTTAAGGATGATTACAGGCGCATTTCTTAACAAACAAAGATGAAAGCAATGATTGTGCAAACTCTGGAAGACCCGAATGGACATTGCTAATATGACGGCATCGAGTTCTTCTCTGCTTTTACCTTTATTTCTGTCGTATCGCATCAAATACAACGATGAGGATTTGAGGATGATTACAGGCGCATTTGTTAATAAAAAAAGATAAAAGCAATAATTGTGCTCATTCTGTGGGACCCGAATGGACATTGCTAATATGACGGCATCGAGTTCTTCTCTGCTTTTGCCTCTATTTGTGTCGTATCGCATCAAATACAATGACGGTGATTTGAGGATGATTACAGGCGCATTTGTTAATAAAAAAAGATAAAAGCAATAATTGTGCTCATTCTGGGGGACCCGAATGGACATTGCTAATATGACGGCATCGAGTTCTTCTCTGCTTTTACCTTTATTTCTGTCATATCGTATCAAATACAATAACGACGATTTAAGGATGATTGCGGGCACATTTCTTAATAAACAAAGATAAAAGCAATGATTGTGATGAATCTGGGGGACCCGAATGGACATTGCTAATATGACGGCATCGAGTTCTTCTCTGCTTTTATCTGTATTTCTGTCATTTCGCATCAAATACAATAACGAGGATTTAAGGCTCATTACGGGCGTATTTCTTAATAAACAAAGATAAAAGCAATGATTGTGCCGATTCTGGGGGACCCGAATGGACATTACTAATACGACGGCGTCGAGTTCTTCTCTGCTTTTACCATTATTTCGGTCATATTGCTTCAAATACAATGACGACGATTTGAGGATGATTACAGGCGCATTTCTTAACAAACAAAGATAAAAGCAATGATTGTGCAAATTCTGAAAGACCCGAATGGACATTGCTAATATGACGGCATCGAGTTCTTCTCTGCTTTTACCTTTATTTCTGTCGTATCGCATCAAATACAACGACGAGGATTTGAGGATGATTACAGGCGCATTTGTTAATAAAAAAAGATAAAAGCAATAATTGTGCTCATTCTGTGGGACCCGAATGGACATTGCTAATGTGACGGCATTGAGTTCTTCTCTGCTTTTACCTGTATGTCTGTCATATTGCTTCAAATACTATGACGACGATTTGAGGATGATTTCAGGCGCATTTGTTAATAAAAAAAGGTAAAAGCAGCGATTGTGATGAATCTGGGGGACCCGAATGGGCATTGCTAATATGACGGCATCGAGTTCTTCTCTGCTTTTACCATTATTTCTCTCATATTGCTTCAAATATAATGACGACAATTTGAGGATGATTTCAGTCGCCTTTGTTAATAAAAAAAGGTAAAAGCAATAATTGTGATGAATCTAGGGGACCCGACTGGGCACTGCTAATATGACGGCATCGAGTTCTTCTCTGCTTTTACCTTTATTTCTGTCATATTGGATCAAATAAAATTACGACGATTTAAGGATGATTACAGGCGCATTTCTTAACAAACAAAGATAAAAGCAATGATTGTGCAAACTCTGGAAGACCCGAATGGACATTGCTAACATGACGGCATCGAGTTCTTCTCTCGAAGAACTCGACGCCGTCGTATTAGTAATGTCCATTCGGGTCCCCCAGTATCGGCACAATCATTGCTTTTATCTTTGTGTATTAAGAAATGCGCCCGATTGAGCACAATTATTGCTTTTATCTTTTTTTATTAACAAATGCGCCTGTAATCATCCTCAAATCCTCATCGTTGTATTTGATGCGATACGACAGAAATAAAGGTAAAAGCAGAGAAGAACTCGATGCCGTCATATTAGCAATGTCCATTCGGGTCTTCCAGAGTTTGCACAATCATTGCTTTCATCTTTGTTTGTTAAGAAATGCGCCTGTAATCATCCTTAAATCGTCGTAATTTTATTTGATCCAATATGACAGAAATAAAGGTAAAAGCAGAGAAGAACTCGATGCCGTCATATTAGTAATATCCATTCGGGTCCCCCAGATTCATCACAATCATTGCTTTTACCTTTTTTTTTATTAACAAATGCGCCTGAAATCATCCTCAAATTGTCGTCATTGTATTTGAAGCAATATGAGAGAAATATTGGTAAAAGCAGAGAAGAACTCGATGCCGTCATATTAGCAATGTCCATTCGGGTCCCACAGACTCATTACAATCATTGCTTTTACCTTATTTTTATTAACAAATGCGCCTGAAATCATCCTCAAATTGTCGTCATTGTATTTGAAGCAATATGACAGAAATAAAGGTAAAAGCAGAGAAGAACTCGACGCCGTCATATTAGTAATGTCCATTCGGGTCCCCCAGAATCGGCACAATCATTGCTTTTATCTTTGTTTATTAAGAAATGCGCCCATAATGATCCTTAAATCAGCGATATTGTATTTGATGCGATATGACAGAAATAAAGGTAAAAGCAGAGAAGAACTCGATGCCGTCATATTAGCAATGTCCATTCGGGTCCCCCAGAATGAACACAATTAATGCTTTTATCTTTTTTATTAACAAATGCGCCTGAAATCATCCTCAAATCGTCGTCATTGTATTTGAATCAATATGACAGAAATAAAGGTAAAAGCAGAGAAGAACTCGATGCCGTCATGTTAGTAATGTCCATTCGTGTCCCCCAGAATGATCACAATCATTGCTTTTATCTTTGTTTATTAACAAAGGCGCCTGAAATTATCCTCAAATTGTCAATTTATTTTCAAGCAATATGACAGAAACAAAGGTAAACGCAGAGAAGAACTCGATGCCGTCATATTAGTATTATTCATTCGGGTTCCCCAGATTCATCACAGTCATTGCTTTTACCTTTTTTTAATTAACAAATGCGCCTGAAATCATCCTCAAATCGTCGTCATTGTATTTGAAGCAATATGACAGAAATAAAGGTAAAAGCAGAGAAGAACTCGATGCCGTCATGTTAGTAATGTCCTTTCGAGTCCCGCAGAACGAGCACAATTATTGCTTTTATCTTTTTTTATTAACAAATGCGCCTGTAATCATCCTCAAATCCTCGTCGTTGTATTTGATGCGATACGACAGAAATAAAGGTAAAAGCAGAGAAGAACTCGATGCCGTCATATTAGCAATGTCCATTCGGGTCTTTCAGAATTTGCACAATCATTGCTTTTATCTTTGTTTGTTAAGAAATGCGCCTGTAATCATCCTTAAATCGTCGTCATTGTATTTGAAGCAATATGACAGAAATAATGGTAAAAGCAGAGAAGAACTCGACGCCGTCGTATTAGTAATGTCCATTCGGGTCCCCCAGAATCGGCACAATCATTGCTTTTATCTTTGTTTATTAAGAAATGCGCCCGTAATGATCCTTAAATCCTCGTTATTGTATTTGATGCGAAATGACAGAAATACAGGTAAAAGCAGAGAAGAACTCGATGCCGTCATATTAGCAATGTCCATTCGGGTCTTCCAGAGTTTGCACAATCATTGCTTTTATCTTTGTTTGTTAAGAAATGCGCCTGTAATCATCCTTAAATCGTCGTAATTTTATTTGATCCAATATGACAGAAATAAAGGTAAAAGCAGAGAAGAACTCGATGCCGTCATATTAGCAGTGCCCAGTCGGGTCCCCTAGATTCATCACAATCATTGCTTTTACCTTTTTTTATTAACAAAGGCGCCTGAAATCATCCTCAAATTGTAGTCATTATATTTGAAGCAATATGACAGAAATAAAGGTAAAAGCAGAGAAGAACTCGATGCCGTCATGTTAGTAATGTCCTTTCGGGTCCCGCAGAACGAGCACAATTATTGCTTTTATCTTTTTTTATTAACAAATGCGCCTGTAATCATCCTCAAATCCTCGTCGTTGTATTTGATGCGATACGACAGAAATAAAGGTAAAAGCAGAGAAGAACTCGATGCCGTCATATTAGCAATGTCCATTCGGGTCTTTCAGAATTTGCACAATCATTGCTTTTATCTTTGTTTGTTAAGAAATGCGCATGTAATCATCCTTAAATCGTCGTCATTGTATTTGAAGCAATATGACAGAAATAATGGTAAAAGCAGAGAAGAACTCGACGCCGTCGTATTAGTAATGTCCATTCGGGTCCCCCAGAATCGGCACAATCATTGCTTTTATCTTTGTTTATTAAGAAATGCGCCCGTAATGATCCTTAAATCCTCGTTATTGTATTTGATGCGAAATGACAGAAATACAGGTAAAAGCAGAGAAGAACTCGATGCCGTCATATTAGCAATGTCCATTCGGGTCTTCCAGAGTTTGCACAATCATTGCTTTTATCTTTGTTTGTTAAGAAATGCGCCTGTAATCATCCTTAAATCGTCGTAATTTTATTTGATCCAATATGACAGAAATAAAGGTAAAAGCAGAGAAGAACTCGATGCCGTCATATTAGCAGTGCCCAGTCGGGTCCCCTAGATTCATCACAATCATTGCTTTTACCTTTTTTTATTAACAAAGGCGCCTGAAATCATCCTCAAATTGTAGTCATTATATTTGAAGCAATATGAGAGAAATAATGGTAGAAGCAGAGAAGAACTCGATGCCGTCATATTAGCAATGTCCATTCGGGTCCCACAGAATGAGCACAATTATTGCTTTTATCTTTTTTTATTAACAAATGCGCCTGTAATCATCCTCAAATCCTCGTCGTTGTATTTTATGCGATACGACAAAAATAAAGGTAAAAGCAGAGAAGAACTCGATGCCGTCATATTAGCAATGTCCATTCGGGTCTTCCAGAGTTTGCACAATCATTGCTTTTATCTTTGTTTGTTAAGAAATGCGCCTGTAATCATCCTTAAATCGTCGTAATTTGATTTGATTCAATATGACAGAAATAAAGGTAAAAGCAGAGAAGAACTCGATGCCGTCATATTAGCAGTGCCCAGTCGGGTCCCCTAGATTCATCACAATTATTGCTTTTACCTTTTGTTATTAACAAAGGCGCCTGAAATCATCCTCAAATTGTCGTCATTATATTTGAAGCAATATGAGAGAAATAATGGTGAAAGCAGAGAAGAACTCGATGCCGTCATATTAGCAATGTCCATTCGGGTCCCACAGAATGAGCACAATTATTGCTTTTATCTTTTTTTATTAACAAATGCGCCTGTAATCATCCTCAAATCCTCGTCGTTGTATTTGATGCGATACGACAGAAATAAAGGTAAAAGCAGAGAAGAACTCGATGCCGTCATATTAGCAATGTCCATTCGGGTCTTCCAGAGTTTGCACAATCATTGCTTTTATCTTTGTTTGTTAAGAAATGCGCCTGTAATCATCCTTAAATCGTCGTAATTTTCTTTGATCCAATATGACAGAAATAAAGGTAAAAGCAGAGAAGAACTCGATGCCGTCATATTAGCAGTGCCCAGTCGGGTCCCCTAGATTCATCACAATCATTGCTTTTACCTTTTTTTATTAACAAATGCGCCTGAAATCATCCTCAAATTGTCGTCATTATATTTGAAGCAATATGAGAGAAATAATGGTAAAAGCAGAGAAGAACTCGATGCCGTCATATTAGCAATGTCCATTCGGGTCCCACAGAATGAGCACAATTATTGCTTTTATCTTTTTTTATTAACAAATGCGCCTGTAATCATCCTCAAATCCTCGTCGTTGTATTTGATGCGATACGACAGAAATAAAGGTAAAAGCAGAGAAGAACTCGATGCCGTCATATTAGCAATGTCCATTCGGGTCTTCCAGAATTTGCACAATCATTGCTTTTATCTTTGTTTGTTAAGAAATGCGCCTGTAATCACCGTTAAATCGTCGTAATTTTATTTGATCCAATATGACAGAAATAAAGGTAAAAGCAGAGAAGAACTCGATGCCGTCATATTAGTAATATCCATTCGGGTCCCCCAGATTCATCACAATCATTGCTTTTACCTTTTTTTTTATTAACAAATGCGCCTGAAATCATCCTCAAATTGTCGTCATTATGTTTGAAGCAATATGAGAGAAATAATGGTAAAAGCAGAGAAGAACTCGATGCCGTCATGTTAGCAATGTCCATTCGGGTCCCCCAGAACGAGTACAATTATTGCTTTTATCTTTTTTTATTAACAAATGCGCCTGTAATCGTCTTCAAATCCTCGTCAGTGTATTTGATGCGATATGACAGAAAGAAAGGTAAAAGCAGAGAAGAACTCGACGCCGTCGTATTAGTAATGTCCATTTGGGTCCCCCAGAATCGACACAATCATTGCTTTTACCTTTGTTTATTAACAAATGCGCCTGTTATCATCCCCAAGTCTTCGTCATTTCATTCGATGCGATATGACTGAAAGAAAGGTAAAAGCAGAGAAGAACTCGATGCGGTCATATCAGTCATGTCCAATCGGGAACCCCAGAATCATCACAATCATTGCTTTTATTTTTATTAATAAATGCGCTTATAATCGTCGTCCATGTGTCGTATCGAATTCCCCAGAACCACCATCGCCATTGCTTTTACCTTTGTCAGTCAACAAATGCGCTTGAAACCGTCCACCGAGCGTCTCGATACCCTTTGACTCAAAATAACCGAAAGTAAGGTAAAAGCGAACATAAGCTGGGGACAGTCATATCAGGGATTTCCGAACCCATCCCCCAGGACCATAATCATCATTATGGAATAACTGGTTTACGCCTTCAGAACCATCGCAGACATGTATTAATTATTTATTGTGTAGATAGAAATCGAATCGGCGCTCCAGGTAGAGGCACGGTCAACTTGTCTGAAAAAAATACCAAACTTGTTTTTGTTCCGATGTTCGGTACTTTTCAATTAATCATTAAAAACACCTTTTTCCAGTACGTTGTCGTGTTTTCATTTACGTCTTGTGAACGCAAAAAAATGACAAAGACACGTACTGTAGATTTTTATTCGAATCGAAATGTTTAATAACTCTAGAGATAATCGCTCGCCGTGGCGAATCATGATTTTGCACATCCAACATGGCAAACAATCATGGCCGGCGATATCACGTAATATCAAATCGCGCGCCAAACAGTGCATTTCGGCAAACCTTCAACGCGCGTGCTCCCCATTTGCCCAAGATGTCAGAAATTAATAGCAGACGATTGATGAAACGTCAAATCACGCGTCAAATTTGGCGTTTCGACGACAGTTCGACGTGTGTGCGCTAAATCTGCATATCCAAGATGATATCAGCTGACAATATCAGCTAACTAATCCGAAACGTCAAATAACGCGTTTTGACGTTTGACTATGCGTTCGGACCGAACCGCGTAGCGTGCTCTCCGAACCCGAGTTCAGAGCGCGCTCGAAACGTGGCAAATGTCCACATTACGCACACGCGCCTGTGCACTCGTGCATCCTCATGCACGCACACGCTCACACAATGCTTGCAGTAATGAATGTGGGAAAAATAATACGCGTAATAGGAAAAAGTTTGTAAATTTTTCCTAATCTGTGTTAAATTTTTATTTCAAAATGATGTGTCCACGAGTTGGAAACGAATTCCAAATTATTCAAAATATTATTTGCAGTACATGGAATTTTCGAACTTTTTCGAAATTGACCATATTCTCTGCAATGGACTCGGATGGGTAAAAGTTCAGATTCCTTAGCTCATTCGCGGGTCAAGGGACTCTCAGCCACCTTCTTGTGACAGCCGAACATTCGGAAGTTGCAGCTGTAACGTACCAAGCTAGGACATCCTATAGCACGATCGCGTCTGACTTAAATCGTTTGTTTCACTCAAATTGCCACTTTACGGCGTACTTTTAACAATTTTTTCCACCATGGTGGCGGGCGCAAATCAAGTTTTCCGGGGTGCATTGTATTCGGCATTTAAAAAACTTCAATCTCATGTGCTCGGAATGTATTTTGCGTTTTTTTTCGCAGTGCCTTATTTCTTCTGGCGTACATTTTTCAAGACAAAAATCTGCCGTATTTTTTTTCGAAGAAGGCTCGAAAAACCATTCAAAATCATATTTTTTTCAGACCCAAAATCTTCGCGCAAGGCCCTCAAAAAAAGCATGGCCACATTAAAATTGTCACCCTGTATATATACATACATATACATATACATACATACATACATATATATATATATATATATATATATATATATATATATATATATATATATATATATATATATATATAAAAGAGCGAATTCACTATTTTTGTCGAAATTACATGCATGTGAGTTGTTTTTACAGACTAAGGGCCTTTGCACATGGCGTATTGTCTACGCGCAGACGATGCGATACAAACGCAATACACACATGATCCACACACTTTTTGGACTGAAAAACACATATAGATCAAGTGTCTATCGCGTTTGTATCGCGTGGTCTGCGTGTAGAAAATACACCGTGTGCAAAGGCCCTAAGTGGGCAAAAAAAATTCAGTGGTCAAAATATAATTATTGTTACATTGCAATGATGTAACTTTGAACATCATACATAAAATTATTGACATTCTGTAGAATATAATTAGACTGATAAAGATAGGGAAGAAAAGAAGAAAGTTTACGCAAGTGTTAGAATGGCTAAATAGGTAGCGCGCTCAGCTCTAGAATAAGAAGGCATAGGTTCAATCCCGAGGGTAGGTAAAAACTTTAACGAGGCAGAATATGTTTTAATTCAATTATCATATAGGCAGGAACATAAATAAGAGGTATATTGAAACAAAAGATACTAACAGAATTTTTTTATTCATAATTTTTGGATTGTTTTTATTTGTCATTTCAGGCATAGATACTGCAGCCGGATCAGAGCCTGCAAGGGTATACTGACCAGGTCCGTAACCAGCATCCGCATCAGGGCCGCATGCAAAAAGCGTTTCACGCCTGTTGAAGCCCTGATACGGCAGCCTGCAAAGTGCCGTAGTACGGAATACGGCATGCCGGTTACGGCCCTAGTCTGCTGCGTAGCAAAATTTCTAGTCGGATTAGACTATGAGCTTTCCAAAGAATATCCCCACTAGAAATTTTGTAAAATGCACATAACCTGAGATGCACTTCTTTCACCCATCTTAAAAAACTGTTAGAACAAAAAAACTCATTTCTGTAAAAAGCATGGACTAATAAAAAAAAACCGACAAAGCAAGAAAGTAGAGAAAGCAAGAAATAATATAGCAAAACTTTATCTTCTATAAAAATATGAGAAAATAACGGACTTATAACACAAAAATACAAAAAAAGTTTAGTTTTTGAGATAAAAGTCGGTACAAAATAGCCGAAACAGCATCAAATTACATAAAACATTTGTTTTAGCCATGAAAAATACTGAAAAACTACGAGGAAAACAAAAAAAACTGCACTCACTTACCTTCGAAAATACCGATGCCGTGTGTACACTGACCCTTTTAGGGAACGGACATGACTTTCACTGGCCGGCGTTTGAAAGTAAGCGGCCAGACCCGGGCGCCCCTTGGGCCTTTAGTCCCCACTACTACCTAGATTTTTTAGGGGGGGGGGGAGCCGAAGGCCGCCCTGAATTCACGAGTGGGAATTTTGAGTTTCAAGTTTCGACTGTTCCGTCAAAGACCCAGTGTACACACGGCTGGATTAAATAATCAATAACCAGATGTACCTAGTGCAATTTCATTCAAATTCTATGTAAACTTTAGACGAGTTTTTCTCAAAACCGCTTTTTAGAAATAGGCGTGCAGGATTACTCAATAATTATTAAGCCGATAGAGTTGAAACTTGGTAGAAATATTGAAAATATTAATACCATCTACTAACCGAGAATTGTTTTTGAAAAAGTAGGAAAGAAACGACATTTTTATTCAAATTTTTACAGAAATTTTGCGTGAAATTCTGATTTTTTTTTGTCAGTGCGTGCCATTGTATTAATTTGCATTTTCTTCATTTTAAACCTTCCTTGGCACACTGGGTCATTTTGACCCGGATGAATTTGAAATAAAATGCTCACTTTCCCAAAATTGAAAGTTTTCCATATTTTTTTACAACTCAATTTTATCCTTTCCGAATTTTAATTATGCAGACAAATTAAGAAATGTCTAAAGCGAATCCCGGATTTTTTCAATAAAAACCGACTAAAATGTTGTTGAGGGCAGGTGCATGAAGTGAAGTATTCGGGTCAAATTGACCCAATGTATCAAAATCTGTTTTTTTTTAAATTTGTTTGCAAATCGAAGCTAGACGGCACGCCGATTTGCAACTCCCGCGGCAACCTTGCTGTAACACTCTACCACAGTTCCACTATTTTGATGATAAATGAATTTAAAAAAAAAACATTTATTCTTAAATATACTATTAAAGTATACCTACTGTTTCATGAATGTAGAATAATTATTTCTTAGTTTAAAAAGTCCCTTAATATTGCTTATTTTTTCCCGTCTAAATGTATATCTCACCTTACACGAGCATTTGTCATAGCAATCCAACAAAATATAATCATTTTTCGTTTATTACCTTAAGGAGTTACCCCCACTTGCGATTTTGAAAAAATCGATTTTTTTATTGCATTTTTTTGAAGTATAAGTATCTGAGAATATGTCCTGAAAATGTCAAGTCGATCAGCGTTGAAAGAGAAGAATCTGTTGTGTAAGCGACCGGAAATTGAAACTTTAAGGCGTTACCCCCACTTGTAGCGCAAAAAAGGCCTTTTTCATGAAGTTTTTCAAAGAAAACTACAAAACATTTTTAATCGATCAATATACCATCTTAAAGAACACGTCTTGAAGAACTTTCAGTAATTTTTTTATTGGAAAATACTACATTGTTTAGTGGCAAATGGCCGTCAATGAAATAATGTTGTTATATACACGGTTTGCGGTGAACAACATTGCGGCGAAGTGGATCATTTAAAAAAAAAAATGCGGATGGATTTAGTCAAATGTAAGTATAAACTAGTCTTTAATCGAAGGATTTTAAAAAATATTCATTTTTCACAAAATGGCGGACAGTCAAAGTTAATGGTTCGATTTTAACGAAAAAAATCGAAAGATTAAAGCCTACATTTTTATGTATTAAATAAGCCTGCAAAATTTCAAGAAGATTGGTTCATTAGTGTTCGAGTAATCTGGGTCACCGATTTCAGAAATGCCATTTTGAGAAAAACGCGTTTAAAGTTTCAATTTCCGGTCGTTTACACAACGGATTCTTCTCTTTCAACGCTCATATCTCAGTCAATTTTGTTCGGATCGACTTTAAATTTTCAGGACATATTCTCAGATACTTATACTTCAAAAAAATGCAATAAAAAAAATCGATTTTTTCAAAATCGCAAGTGGGGGTAACCCCTTAAACGCGTTTTTCTCAAAATGGCATTTCTGAAGTCGGTGACCAAGATTACTCGAACACTAATGAACCGATCTTCTTGAAATTTTGCAGGCTTATTTAATACATAAAAATGTAGTCTTTGATCGTTCGATTTTTTTTTTCGAAAAAAAATGGCCGTTTTATAGCCAAAAAACGGCCGTATTTTTTCGTTAAAATCGAACCATTAACTTAGACTGTCCGCCATTTTGTGAAAAATGAATATTTTTTAAAATCCTTCGATTAAAGACTAGTTTATACTTATATTTGACTAAATCCATCCGCATTTTTTTTTCAGATGATCCACTTCGCCGCAATGTTGGTCACCGCAAATCGTGTATATAAAAACATTATTTCATTGACGGCTATTTGCCACTGAACAATGTAATATTTTTCAATAAAAAAATTACTGAAAGTTCTTCAAGATGCGTTCTTTAAGATGGTATATTGATCGATTAAAAAAGTTTTGTAGTTTTCTTTAAAAAAAATCATGAAAAAGGCCTTTTTTTGCGCTACAAGTGGGGGTAACGCCTTAAGTCTTACTTCTCTCTCTATGTTCTTTATCGTTATTTTCTCAAGTTAGACAGACTTTCAGACAGATTCTTACCTCGTTAACTAGACATCAGATTTGTTTGAATGTAAAAAATACCATTCCTACAACTAATGGCTGAATCTTCAAAAAATTGCAGCATGTCAACTTTTTTCCGATATTTTAATATTACATACCATTCTTCCCTAATGACTCCTTTTCGATGGGAAAGTTTTTACTCTACCCTATTGTTTTTATTCGCTAGTAGAGGCGTCGTTCGGATCGATCGTATGCCGGTGCATTGTGACATTGCATGGATACATTGTGACGCGATTGTCGATCTTTGCATATCAAATTACGATTTCAAATATCAGACAATAAAAAAGTAATTAGCAATAATTTGCGGCGAGGGATGGAACAATATTTTATAGCTAATCATTTTTATCGCGTGAGAGACGATAAATAGTAACTATATAATCCGTTGGAAGATAAGATTCTGAAAAGCTCTGATCGAGCTGAAATTTTGCACAGACCTTCCTTTTATATTCTAGGAGAACCCCTAAAAGGATTTTTGGCGACTACCAATAGTTTTCGAGATATCGAATTCTGAAAGTTATTTTACTGCGTTCCTACTATATCTATACCGAAGAGACTCAGTTCTGGCTATATCTATATATGTGGTCGCGCTCTCTGTTTTGTGTGGATATTCGTCGATAGAAATGGAATGTTAAACATTCGCAGCAAGATCTATTCTTGGAGCTATTGAAGGACATAAAACGCGCTTACTAAGGTAGTCCAGTCATTATATACATTTGAAAATGCAAATGAACCGAGGAAGCTGAATTTTTAATATAGTGTGGGGGGCTAAGAAAAGCTTATCTTGAAATTGTCGACTAAGATTTCCGATGAGCTTTCTCCTACATCTTGAAAAAAGGGGTAAGCTTTATTTTTTGGTGATAACTCGGCTCTCCGTTATCATACGAAAATTGCGATATTATACTTTTTTGTTGCTTTTTTACGCTCTACAATTTATGTCATATAAATGCTTCACCTACCGTCGCTCGTTGTTGAGATATCGAAAGTGAAAGTAAAAAAATAGGGTTTCGAAATTTGTTTTTGCTCTTTTCTCCTTTCTCGTGATACATATCGAAAAATGGCTATTTCAAACTTGTAGAGCATGTTCATACCTAGCAACATATATTTTTTTTAGTTTTTTTTTTACCCAAACCTTAAGACTTTTAGTGCGCCACAAGTTGGCACGTCCGTGCGAAGTTTCGATTTCACAGCTCGCGCGGTTGTACAGATATGTTGTAACGGATCGCCGGTTCTAGAGAAAATTATTAAAGTACAGTATAAATAAATTGAACAGCAAAATTATGAATCATATGTATGAAATTTATTATGCAAATACATGTTTTTGTGTTGTTGAAGATGAAGATGTGTGAAGATCCGTTTTTAATGTTTATATTTTTCTTCGTTTCGATGGTCTTGGTTCACAGTCTACCTGTTCGGAATACTCATCGAGTTGTGGAGATTCTTCAACAACATGAGATGATTCTTTGATAGTTGGATCATCCTCATTGAGCAGGATGTCGACTTTGACGACGTTGCTGCATGTTTGCTCACTGCAATTTAGGCAAATAATGGAACAAGCAATCCCTGCTTTTCAGCACTCACAGGGAGCTTCATATTTTCCCTTGCACTTGCACGATATGAGCTTTAAGGGGAGATATCTGAGTAAACGGCAAGAAAAACAGGTAAACTTCGGGAGTTTTTGTCTCAAAAACTAATGTTTCGATTGGATCCGGGTTTTTTTTTAATTGGAAAATATGCACATTGAGGTATGTTTAGGAATTTTTTAAAATAAATTCGTTGACTGGGTGCGATTCAAAAGCGATTATCTCGAAACATAGTTTTCGAAGTCTGTGCCAGATGTATCTCGAAAACGGCTTGTCCGATTTTGTCCAAATTTGGATACAATATTCTTCCATAGTTTTTCTCGTTCGCCACGTAGGATTTTTTTGAAATTTTCATTTTTGACGGAATTGCGACCGTTTTAATTGAACATTCGTTTTTCGTTCGCAATTTGCGACGATGTTGGATTGCATACACATTGCATGAAAAAGCAATGGTTCAATCAAGTGAAAAACCCCCACGTGGCGAACGAGAAAAACTATCGAAGAATATTGTATCCAAATTTGGACAAAATGGGACAAGTCGTTTTGGAGATACATCTGGCACCGACTTTGAAAAATATGGTTCGAGATAATCGCGTTTGAATCGCTTCCAGTCGATGAATTTATTTTAAAAAATTCCTAAACATACCTCAATGTACATGTTGTCTAATAAAAAAAAACCCAGATCCAATCGAAACATTAGGTTTTGAGATAAAAATTCCCGAAGTTTACCTGTTTTTCTCGCCGTTTACTCAGGTACCTCCCCTTATAAACTCAGGACGCGCGAGTTCAGCTGAGCTGATAAATGGTTCGAGTCCATGATTTGTTCGTCGCTAACCCCGTTCGTGAGAATCTATGTGAAACCCGAGCCACTTTTGCACCTGGTGATACGAACGGAATATATGCTGGCGTGGTGCGCTTTCCATTGGTGGGAGTAGCGAGAGGTGGTTAAACTCATTGTTAGCAACTGATTTAGCGAAGCGGTGGAATCGTAAAGCATTGATAGATTTTTTCTGCTTGTTACCGCCATATGAGAAATTGTCCTCCTGTGGAAGTCAGAACATTCGGATCGACTTTTTCTTGCTAGAATAATGCCACCGATGTATGCTTTTAGAGAGCGTTGATGAATTTTTATTTGCCAATATTAAAAAAAGACGATGTGGTATCGCTAAAAAAATGAAAGAAAAGTATGTTGTCGAGAACGACCATATCATGCTTTATACTAGGCGGAGAGTAGAGTTTTGCGGCTGTATTTCCTTTTGCTCGTTTTCGGAAGTATACGTTTGTTTTGTCCTGCGCGAGTCTACTGATTAAGGGGCCAGTCCTCTTTGAAAGTTTCAAAAAATCGAAAGCAAGCAAGACTTGAAGAAATCGACAATGATGAGCAATCAGAAGGGATTTCGTACGGTGCAGGAATTGCCGATTGTGTTTAGGTAATAGTTTTTCATAGTATACACTTCAAACGCGTTTTTCTCGAAACAACGTTTTCAAAATCTCGCTCCATCGTATCTCTAAAACTAATAAACCGATTCTCTTGAAATTTGAACGACATATTGTAAACATGATTCGCAACAAGATGACTCTCGATGGTTTTGAAATTTTGGTTTTTACCCTTTTTTTTGCGAAAAACTGCGAAAAAACGCATTTTTTTTACTTTTTTCGTTTTTCATCTGCCATTTTTTAATTTTTTGATAGAACTTTATATCCGAGAGTCATTTTGTAGCTGGTGTCTTACTGAATCTAATGGACTTTGATTTTTTTGTTTCAGACAAGCCGTTGCCGAGTTGTGATGGAGCTACCTAGCCCACCTATTTTTGAGGCGTTACGTTAAACTATAGTTTTTGTACTTAACAATGAATAAAAATGAATTTAAAAATTTTGTTTATGTATTTCAAGACTTTATTTATCAAGCCCAACAACTTTTATATTCAGATCTTTTAGTAAATCCTCAAAAAAAAATCGCGAAAATAGCTTTTATTCGTGGCTCCAAATTGGACTGGCTTCGTAAAACCGAAAGATTCGGTCATAAATCGATGCTTCTTCAATTGCCGTGGTTACGATCAGAGTATCTGCATCCTCAAAGGCCTGTTCAACTTTAATCCTTAATCCGTGAACCGGGGTTGTTTTCGTCCGGGCGCAAATTTGTTTTCGAAATTTCTCGAACGTCGGCGATGTCAGGGCCCGTGGACGGGAACAAAAAAAATATAGGCAGGTAGGTTCGTGAGCGCACAAGGTCAGGTCTGGCAGTCAGTTACTCTCGAACTAGAGTGCGAGAGAAATCGGTGCAGGACGAAAACGACCCCTGTTCACGACTAATGTAAATAAACTTGGCGGTTTTCGATTTTTTTTTCGTTTGTTCATATTTTGATGTTTTGAACTGTAAACAATCAATGTAACGTAAATATTTCAGTTAAAAAAGAATTATGGCGGTCAGAAGGGCCGAGGAGATTTATTACTTATGGTCTAATAACATAAATAAAATAAGAACAAAACTTAACCTCCCAAAAATATGCCTATGTTCCCGGTGCAAAATAGGGTATCTGGTTTATTTCTACGATACTGTAGTATTTTTTTCCTTGAACAAAACATTTTTCATTTGAATAACCGTTTATTAAACTTTTTTCCCATAATTTTTACGCCCGATGCATTCAAAACAAAAAAAAACGTTTTTCGCGGGCATTGCTTGACATTTGTTGAAAAAAAATTAAAGTTGATTAAAAATTAAGTTGATTAAAATTTTGCAATTAAAATTTTGCAAATTTGAAAATTAAGTTGATTAAAAATAAAAAATAAATTCTTTGTTTTCGCTTTAAAATGAAAGTATAGAGATAAACCATGATTTTTTTCAGATTTTTGTGACAAAAATTGTAAGTGTGACAGCGCCCAGCCGAAAACGATCCCGGTTCACGGAATTAGGGTGCCGAAAAAACCTTTACGGATTGAGGGTTAATTTCGACTCTTGCAGAATAAAGGCGAAGAATTTGCACCAAGTTATCTTTGTGTCGCTTGCGAGTTACTTCTCTTGGCTAACTTTTGGAGCTGTAGGTTTATCGAATGTAAATTCTGATGATTGGTTTTATCTCGAAAGTCGTACTCTTTCCGAAGTTTTGCCTGAAAATATTCCGTGCGTATCACCGGGTGCCAACGTGGCTCGGGTTTCACAAGGATCCTCAGGAATCAGGTTGGCAACGAACAAATCATGGACTTGAACCGGATATCAGCACAGCTGAACCCACACCTATTGAGTTTTAAAGCTCATATCGTGCAAATGCAAGAGAAAATGTGAAGCTGCCTGTGGGTGCGGAAAAGCAGGGATTGCTTGTTCCTTTATTTGCCAAATTGCAGTGGGCAAACATGCAACAACGTCGCCAAATTCGGTATCCTGCTCAATGAAGATGCGGATGATTCGACTGTATCGAAGAATCATCTCATGTGGTTGAAGAATCTCCACAACTCGATGTGTATTCTGAACAGGGAGATTGTGAACCAGGACCATGAAAACGAAGAAAGATATAAATATTAATCACAGGCTTCCGTTCATCTTCATCTTCTACAACACAAAAACATGTATTTGCAGAATAAATCGTATACGTGTGATTCATGACTTTGCTGTTTTATTTGTTTATATTGTACTTTAATAATTATCTCTAGAACCGTAGATCCGTTACAACATTCTATTCAACCGCGCGAGCTGTGAAATTGAAACTTCGTGCGGACTTGCCATCTTCACAGCGTGCTAAAAATCGTAATTTTTCGCTAAAAAAAACAAAAAAATATATGTTGTAGGTATGAACATGCTCTACAAGTTTGATAATAGGCATTTTTTCGATATGTCTCACGAAAAAGGAGAAAACAGCAAAAAACAAATTTCAATGTCCGATTTTCAAACTTTCACCTTCGATATCTCAACAACGAGCAACGGTAGGTAAAATTGTTTTATCCCCTACATTGTAGAGCGTAAAAAAGCAACAAAAAGTGCATTATCGCAATTTTTGTATCATGACGGAGAACCGAGTTATCGCAAAAAAACCAAATTTACCCCTTTTTCAAGATGGCAGTGAAAGCTCATAGGAAATCTTGGTCGACAATTTCAAGCTAAGCTTTTCTAAGCCTTCTCCACACTATATTAAAAAATCAGCCTCCTTGGTTCCTTTGCAGTTGTCCGCCTCTTTTTTGGATATAATGACTGGACTAAGGGAGTGTTTTAAGCCTCCCACAGAGCAGCCGTCAGAACAAATTAGGGAATACAAATAAAAAATGTATGGACAGTAAAAAAAAACCCAAAAAAATAAAGACTATTTTAAAAACGCAAAAAATGTAGACTACAGAAAACAAAACAAAAATTAGAATGTTTTCGGTAACCCAAAATATGGTGAACCCCACGACAATTTGCACAAATTGTATGTTCCATTCATGGCAAAAAACTTCAGCAAAAGGCCATGCAAGATTACGGCAGACGAAAGAAATACAAAATAAGTACTATGTCGACCAGCGGAATTACTAGTGAGCCTTGGTGACTGGCCCCCTAGCGATGGAACGTAAAGTAAGTGGAAGGTCACATGTATGGGTATAGCCAGAACTGAGCCTCGTCGGTACAGATATAGTACGAGCATAGTGAAATAAATAACATTCAAAATTCGATATTTCGAAAACTATTGCTATAGTCGCTAAAAATTCTTTTAGGGGTTCTGTGCAAAAGGAACGTTGTGTAGAAAGTTGCATAAAAATATTTATAATTAAAGAAATTATAAACAATCTTGTGAAGAACCTCTGAACGTGTACTTGATAGCTACCCGCTTGATATGAAACAAAAAAAGATTTTTTTTTCTCTTAAAATAGATAATATTGACTACGACTCGACCGAGCTCTTTTGTGTTGTCGTTTTTCAATCGTTAAAAACAAATTTTTGCATTTATTTTTAGATTTTTCGAAGAAACGTTACATTATTATTAATAACTAATGAAAAAATGTTCGAAAAATGTCAGTCAAGATTAACTACTATTACACTCAATAAGTGTACCAAATTTCAAGTCAATCCGTTAATTAGATGTTGAGAAACCGTGTACACCGTTCTGAACAACATATAGTTTTGATAAAAACGCGTTGGTAGTTTTACCAGCAATTTATCGTTGTAATTATAAGTTTACCTTTAATCTGTGATTCCTATATCATATGTTGGACCGTCCTATTCAATTTGAGTCGCCTTAAGGTAGACCGAGCGCGCGCTCTTGATTTCTATAGATTTTGTTCAAATTTTAACCAGACATTGTTCATATCATTATGCATATGTGAGTGAAATTTCGAAACAGTTGGCTATTTAGATTGGGAGATAATGGATTTTTAAATTGCACTTTTTAACACTGCAGGGTTTGCATTGCAATTTGGACAGAATAATTTTCCGTAAAAAATATTTGTCCCTTACAATAAGAAGACATATGGCAATACCGCATCGTTCCACGTATCCAATGACGTAAGTTTGCGCGGACTATTTAAAATAATACTGCAACACAAATTTTCATTTGGAAGTAATTTTCAATCGACCAATGTTTTAATTAGTTATGAATTAACCAACACTTTTATTTGTTAATGAAGATAACATAAACACTATAAAATATTAATATTTATAACGCAAATATTTTTTTATGCTAAAAGTTATTAACGTTCGAAACACGATAATTATTTTTCTTTCTCGAAATATTGAACAATACTATTCTGCGATGTTGCCATATGTCTTCTTGTTATAGGGGACAATCATTTTTTACGGAAAATTATTTTATTCTTACTAAACGTTTTTAGCATAATTGAATAGTAAAGGCAATTCAAACTTTTTTCACTCTTCCCCTAACTAGTTTGCTATTTAAATATAATTTGTTTTCAAAATTTATAAACACAATAGAATGGTACGATGGATTATGTGACCTGAATTTCGGTCAATGGAGACCCTGCAGTGTTGAAAGTTGCAATTTTGAAACCCATTATCTCCCAATCTAAATAGTCGACTGTTCTGAAATTGCACTCAAACATGCATAATGATATGAACAATGTCTGCTTAAAATTTGAACAAAATCCGTAGAAATCGAGTGCGCTCGCTCGTCCTACCTTAAGGGACGAATGAGTGTTCCTTATTTTCATAGTAGCCTAACCCCTTAATATACACTACCGGCCAAAAGTTTTTGGACACTTCAGATAATTGCATAATTGTATTTTTTTATTGGTTTTTTCCTTAGGTACCCGCTTTTCGCGTTTGTTACCTATTCTTCCCCACATTATGACCGTTCTTTCCTCTACTGTTTTACTCCCTTTTTCTCCATCTTTCTCTCTGTCCCCCCCCTCTTGCGGCCGCAGCCGACTTCCCCGTCCGTATTATATTCATCATGACATTTTCTGTCATGGGTATAGGGAAACTGCGGAAAACCTATACCAATACAGCCGGTCACCGATTCGCCCCCCGGTCGTGCAACTAGTCTTATTTCGCCGCGAAATGCCGAAGAAAAACATTTCGCGACGAAATGTACGCGACCGCGATTCGAACCCGGGACCTCCCGGTCCGCTGGTTTAGTGGCGAGCACGCTAACCACTAGACCATCGCACCGGTTGATTGCATAATTGTATTAGAATAATACAATTCACCATAGAGATCATTATAGTATCTTCGTGAAATTGTAAATGAAATGAATTATATTATTCTAACATTATTTAGCAATTATCCAATGATCGAAAGTTGTGCAATTATCTGCAGCGTCCGAAAAATTCTGACCGGTAGTGTGTGTGTGTGTGTGTGTGTGTGTGTGTGTGTGCGTATGCGTGTGCGTGTGCGTGTGCGTGTGTGTGTGTGTGTGTGTGTGTTTTTGTGTGTGTGTGTGTGTGTGTGTGTGTGTGTGTGTGTGTGTGTGTGTGTGTGTGTGTGTGTGTGTGTGTGTGTGTGTGTGTGTGTGTGTTGGTACACTTTGGTGTACCAACTTTGGTGGTTGGCACAATTTGGTACACTTATTCACGGGAATAGTAGTTCAGTCTTGACCGGCGTTTTTCTTCTTAACATTTTTTTCCATTACTTATAAACAATAATAATGTAAGTATTCCTTGAAAAGTCAAAAAAAAAGTTCAACATTTTGTTTTCGATGATTGAAACACGATAACAACAAAGAGCTCGGTCAAGGCTTAAACAAGATGATCTATTTTATGAAAAGAAAACTCGTTTTTCTTTTCAGATCAACAAGATGGCCAAAATCAAGTACACCGTTGAGCAACTCACGTTACAAGGTCTTTCACGAGATTGTTTATAACTTCTTTAATTGTTTTAAACTAAATTTCATTTTATAACGAACTAAATTGTTTTAAAATAATGTTTTAAACCAAATTTCATTAAAAAACAAAAAATATTACGAAGTTTAGTACACAACTTTGTTCGTTTACATACAAATATGTATTCAAACGGAGAGAAAGAAAAATGGCCGCTGGGAGTAGACGCGTTTTCGGGAAGCTCTAGTGGACAAGTGATAGAGAAAGCAAAAAAGTGAAGTCGTCGTACTGAAAAGTAGCAAAAAAGCTGCGGAAGGAGGTAAGGAGAGTGTACGAGAGTAGGCGTTGGTGAAAGAGAAAGTTTACGTGGAGTGTTGAGTGCTTAGCTGAGGTACAGATTAGTGGAGGTTAAACATGGGAGATACGGAAGAAGCGATAAAAGGCGGGAAAGAGTCATCGGAAGCGGGATGGCAGGACGTCGAGGGAGACGAATTGGCGGAAGTCAACGAGAGGATGATAGATGGCACCACGGGTAAGAAGCAAGGAGGCTTGCCAGCGAAAAGAGCGAGAGGAAGACCGAAGAAGGGAGAAGGTAAGAGCACAAGAGCGGCGGTCGGTAAAATAGAGCGGTACCTGACCAAGGGGGATATGCTAAGCGGAGGTGCAAGTGAGGGCTTCGTTACAAAGAGCAAGCTGCGGCACACACCGATCAAAACAATTTACAACGAGAGAGAAGAGAAAGACGGTGAAACGGGGGGGCAGAAGAATGAGAAAGAAAAAAGAGAGGGGCAAGTCGCTGCCAGTGTCTTCGGCGATTCAGAGAGTGATTGCGGAAATCCAACAAAAGTAAAGGATAGGTGTGAAGCGCTGGCCCCGACCGATGAGGCACGTGTAGCGAGGAATCCGAAAGAGGACGGTGCGAAGATGAAGAGAGGGCGGCAAGGCGAGGAAGAAGACGCCGACGACCCGAGCGAGGGTGAGGAGGGGGAAGGGGAAGATGGGGGTAAAAGAGGAACTGGCGAAATGTCGGACGATGATTTGTCCAAAGCCAGCGAGAATGAAGAGGCAGAGCCCAACTATGGGAAGCATTGGTGGTGCGAGATTCGGAAAGCGGAGATAAGAATGAGAGGAGTGATAAGACATCGGCTAGAAGATTTCGAAAAGAGCTCGAAATTGTGGTGGAAGGAGGAGGTAAAAACAATAATAAAGGAGGAGAGTGAAAAGCGGATGAAACAATGGTTCAACGAGGAGTTAAATAAAATAAGAGACGAGTGCGCGGAGGAAGGAGATGAGATTTGTGATAACTGTGAGCAGAGCCAAAAAGAGATGCGTGAGCTGCGAAACACGGTGAGAGAATTAAGAGAGAGCGCAGCCCGAGAGAGAAAACAGTGGGAGGAGGAGCGTCTTATGCTCTTGAGCGCCATCAACGGGAGGGGAAATAAAGAGGGAAGTAAAGAGGAGGAGAAGGCGACGGGGAGGGGCAGAACAGGGGGTGGAAACTACAGCTTCGATTCAATCAGCGAGGCATCATTGGTGGTGAGATCGGCGAGAAAAGCAAGGAACGACGAAGGAAATGCATCAAGGAGACAAGGAAACATGAAACAAATAATGGAGAGGAAGCCGAGGCCATTGAACGAAGACGAGTTAAACGAAGAAAAAAGAAGAAGGGAGTACAGAAAAAACAATGTAAGTATATGTTGGCCGGTCGAAGAAGGATATACAAAAGCCAAGATGCTGGACGAGATCGCTGAAAAATGTGGACAAGATATCGGAGAAAAAACGATGTTCAAGTATGAAAGCAGAGATTTGGTGGTAGTAAGATGTAGAGGATGGAAAGAGAAACGAGAGTTGATGGATAAGAAGAGAGAATTGAAGGGGACGGGCATCTGGATAAATGATGATCTGACTAAAAGAGAAAAAGAAGTTCAAAAATGGCTCCGGGAGATTGCGGGGAATGAAAAGAGGGATGGAAGAAAGGCGGATGTAAGCTACATGAAGATAAACTTCGGGGATGGATGGTGGGGATGGAACGAACGGAGCGGGAACATCGACTGTCTCAGTTGCGAGCGAGGAAACAGGCAACCCATTCGAAATGGGCAGCAGTCCTTTCGGACGATGCAGCAGCCCTTTCGGACCGGGGGACGGCAATGACGACGACAAAAAGGAAGAAAGAAGAGAGAAAAGAGAAGATCCGGCGGAGTTGCAGAGAGGGGGAAGCGGGGAGAGGGTAGAGGAAAAATCAGAATTTAAAATAATTTTGTGGAATGTGGCGGGGATATTTAAAATCGGAGAAGCTTGGGAATTCATAGAAAAGGCAGACATTGTCATTTTGCAAGAAACGTGGGTTGAAAAGAAAGATGAGGATAAAGCTGTTCTAAGTTTGAGTTCGAAATTCAGTTGGAATTTCAAAGCGGCGATTAAAGAAAAAGGGGTAAAAAAAGGGAGAGCAAAAGGGGGGCAGGCAATAGGTGTAAAAAAGGATTGGGAAGCGTGCTGGAAGATAAAAGAGTGGGAGTTTGGGTTAATTATGTGCAATTGTAAGTTAAGGGAAAGTACAGCAATAATAACAGTGTATAATAACATCGGAATGGGGAAAATTGCAAAAGAATTGAGAGAAGTAATTTTAGAAAAAGCATGTAAAAAAGAGAAAGTTGTGATTTTGGGAGATATGAATGCGAGGATTGGGAATGAGCAAGCGATGATTGCGGAAGATCTGGATGACGGAGACTACGAAGTAAGAAAATCTCAGGATAAGTTATTGAATGCGGAGGGCAAAAAGATGCTGAGTTTGTGCGAGGACTTGGGTTTAAAGGTGTTAAATGGGAGAACAGAGGGGGATAGAGAGGGTAAGGTGACTTTTGTAGGAGGGGGAAAAGAACGTTGCGGGTCGGTATTAGATTTCGCTATAGTATTAGACAGGGGGGAGCAGGAAGATATTAGCCGGATGGAGGTGATAAATCGAATAGAGTCTGATCATCTGCCAATAGTGTTAACTATGAGGGGAAAGGAAACAGAAGAACAGGTAGGCTTTGAGGCGGACGAGGATGAGTGTAAAATTACAAAATTGATTTGGAAAGAAGAAAATGGGGATAAATTTAGAGATGAATTACAAAAGGATACAAACATGGAAAAAAGTAGAGTGGGGTGGGATGGAATTAAGGAAAAAATATTAAGAGCTGCAGGAAAAGCAGGGCTAGTGAAAGCATACGGAAAAAGTAAGAGAGTGAGAAGATTGCCAAGATGGTTTAATGAGGAATGTAGACTGCAGAGAGATGTTGTCTGGAAAAAATTGAAAGCTTTCACGAAACATAGAAATTCTGAGATGAAGACTGAATTGGTAGTAGAAAGAAAAAAGATGAAGGTAACGATAAATGAGGCAAAAGAAAAATGGAGAAATGATATTTGGGAGCAGGTGGGAAAAGCCAAAAATATGCCAAAATGGTGGAAAGCCATTAATAAATTTAGAAATAAGGATAGAGGGACAGTTGGGGAAAAAATATCGAGAAAGGCATGGAAGGAGCATTTTGAGAGATTGCTGAATGGAGAGAGGGGGCAAGAGAATGGGGAGTCAGAAAATATAAGGATATGGGATAAAGAAGAGCAGGTAGTTAATGAAGAAGAATGGGAGAAAGCAAAAGAGTTTTATGAGGAGTTCACAATGAAAGAATTGGAAGCAGCGTTGAGGGATATGAAAAATGGAAAAGCTGCAGGGGAGGATGGAATAGGAGTGGAATTTTTAAAGGCGCTCCCAAAGACACAAAGGGAGGAACTAAGAGAGGCGATAAATGGTATTTGGAGAGAAGGAATATTAGCAAAGGGGTGGGGAACGGCGCGGATTGTGCCAATCTATAAAGAGGGGGAGAAGGAAAAGGCAGAAAACTACAGGGGCGTATCACTATTGGATGTGGGGTATAAAGTTTTGACAAAAATGATGACGATAAGGCTAAGTAAATGGATAGAGAAAAATGGTAAACTGAAGGAGAGTCAGGCGGGTTTCAGGAAGGGAAGAGGCACGAGGGACCAAATATTTACGTTAAATGCAGTAATAAACAAGAAATTGAAAGTGAAAGGTGGAAAGCTATATGTCGCCTTTATAGACTTTAAGGCGGCTTTTGATAGGGTTGATAGGGAAAAAATGATAGTAAAATTAAAGCAAAAAGGAATTGTGGGTCGAATGCTGGAAACGATAAAAGGAATTTATAGGGAGACGAGAGCAGAGGTGCAAGCTAGAGGAAAAATTACAGAAAACTTTAGAACAAAGAGGGGAGTTAGACAAGGATGCGCTTTGAGTGCAGTGTTGTTCGACTTATATATAGATGATCTGGAAGACAAGTGGGAAAGGAAAAATATAGGTGGAGTTGTGATAGGAAGGGAAAAGATTTTTGCAATAAAGTATGCAGACGATGTGGCGGCAATTGCGGAGACGGCGGATGGGTTAAGAAGTATTTTGAAGGACTTGGAAAATTGGGCAGGAGAAAATATGATGGAAGTAAATGCAAAAAAAACGAAAATAATGATATTTAGAAATGGAGGAAGGATCAAGAAAGAGGAAAAATGGGAATATAAAGGAGAAGAGGTGCAGATAGTAAATAATTTTAAATATTTGGGTTTTTGGTTTTCATGTAATAACTCGGTTTGGGTTCATGGAAAAAAGACTGCGGGAAAAGCGCAAAAAGCAATGAATATGGTGTGGGGCGTATGGAGGAGGGCGGGGAGAGACATAATGGAGGAGAGGCTATGTTTATTGAATTCGATAGTAAGAGCGGGCGCTATGTACGGAGTGGAAGTATGGGGTGTGGGCGAAATAGATATTTTTGAAAGGATCCAAAGTAGATTTTGCAAAATGGCGTTAGGTGTAAAAAGGACCACACCAATGTATGTATGGAGAAGAGAGCTGGGGGTGCCGACAATGAAGTATCTGATAAGAGAAAGGGCTTTACGATATATTGTAGAAATATTAGAAATGACTGAAAAAAGATGGCCAAAAATTTGTCTGATGGAGGAAGTAAGGGCCATTGTAAATCATGTGCCGTCAAAGTGGGGGAAGTGCCTAAAGCATGTATTAACGGAAATGGGGGTGCAGGATATAATCGGGATGATTTGGGAACGGAGAGAGGTGAGAAAAATTGAAGCAAGAATAAAGGAGGGATTAGAAAATCTAAAAAACGAGACGTTGAAGAAAGAGGGGAAGAAAATAAAGGGTTCGACGTACAATTATAGGTATAAGTTTATTGTGGAGGACGATATTATGCCCTGGAAATATTGGTCTGAGGTAAATGTGAAGGGCAAAGACAAAGAAATGTGGGCTAGAATAAGGTGTGGAAATGTTGGAAGAGCGGGAAAGAAAGGACAGAGTGACTGGATGTGCAGAATTTGTAATGAGCAGGACGAGACCCTGGAGCATTTATTGTTGTGCAAAAAAAGCCGAGGGATGGTGACGGAAAATGCGAGAAAAGGCGTGGAGGAATGGCTGGAAGGAATTGATGAAGTGGCGATTTTTGGGGAAGTAATAAATATGTTGGCAGGTAAAATACAGAAAGGGATTTGTGCATATTTCAGGGAGATTGAGGAAGTGTGGAGTAAAAGGAGTGTGGAATGAGAGACCGAGAGAATATAAGAGAGAGACTGAGAGATTATAAGATTTGTTAAAAATATAGTGTCTGACATTGTATAAGTTTTGTAAAAAACTTTTTAAAAAGTTATGCAAATAAAACTCTATTGATTGATATGTATTCAAACGATTTCTTAATCATCTTACTTATTCCTTCAATTTTTTTTTAAATATCCCTCATTTTGTCCCTTTGATTACTGATCTACTTGAATATATTTATACACGATTCTTGCCAACTACAAAAACCGACCAACTCTGAACAGGACATAAAAATGATTCGGAATAAAAGTACCACGAACAAGCAGCGGGGATAATGTTGAATTCTGCGACGGGAGCAGGTGAAACGACAATACGCACGTGAGCAAGGATTAATAATGAAAAATTCCTGGAGAGCCGTTACATTCTCCATAATTTCATCGTCCGAACGTTGAAGTCGGTTTCCGTGAGCGACAAATCGATACTCCGTTTTTCAAAGGCCATTAAGGATATAGTACTAGCATCGTACAGAAGTAATAAATGCACACACACACACACACACACACACACACACACACACACACACACACACACACACACACACACACACACACACACACGCACGCACGCACGCACGCACGCACGCACACACACACCACACACACACACACACACACACACACACACACACACACACACACACACACACACACACACACACACACACACACACACACATACACACACACACACACACACACATGGGGAGTCTGAAACCCCTACGTGGCGCGTCCCCAGGTGGCGGATAGGGGGATGC
>OZ023317.1:23439845-23509108 GCA_964007375.1 Ophion obscuratus
ATCTGGATATAGATATGGATATGGAAATGTCCATATAGATATACAGGGTAGGAGGCAATTAAAATACCTCCCGTGGACCAACAGACACGGGGAACAAACCTCGACAACAAATGATAATGGGAAGTTCAATTAAGGATGTACGGATTAGGGTGCAGGTGCACGGAACCCCAGTACCGGCGCCTCCAGGGAGTGAGCAAGCGGGCTCCCGGGCGTCGTCACCATACGACCGCAGTACCACGGAGGTGGGCCACTTGGCCTCCATGGCGCACAATGTTCCAAGTGAAGGAAAGGAAGAGGAAGGGAGAAACCAACAGATCTTGAAGTTGGTGGAGAGGCACGGAAAGACGCTGGAGAGCCTAGCCTCTTTTATTCAGCAGAAGAAAAACCTCCACAAAGAGATCCATCGGTGGGTTCCTATGCTTACCAGTACTTGGAAAGGTATAGAGGACCTGGTAACGTGGAGTGCAAAGCCACAGGCGGAAACGTCGACTGGAGTTACGCAAACCACGCCAACCATAAGCCAAGCGAAATCGACTCTACCTAACAAGGAGAGGAACGATGAAGGCATGGACGTGGACGGTACCTCGACGCAAGTAAGCAAGGCGAAGAGGAGAAAGCGGGTTACACCAACGTCGACCGAGGGAAAGGTGCCGAAGAAGAAGAAGCAGCTGGAGGAGCTGGCTGGTCAACCCGAGGATAAGGGAGGTGTGCGATCAGAGCAGGAGTGGCAGACTGCCGGAAAGAAGAAAAGATCGCACAAGATATCCCAGACGCAGCCTCAGAAGAAGCCGCAGAAACCTCGCGAACGGCCGACTCTGCCCAACGCTCTCGTCATCCACAAAAAGGGTGACTTGAGCTATGCGGAGATCTTGAGTCGTATAAAGAAGGATCCGGCGCTCAAGGATGCAGGTGAATGCGTCCAAAAGGTACGCAGAACGAACGCGGGAGATCTGCTGTTCGTTCTGAATAAGGAGAGCTCAGCCAAAGCACCGGAATTGCGAAACCAATTTGAAGGTGTTCTTGGCGAATCAGCAACGGTGCAGAGTAAAGTCCAGGAAGTGGATCTGGAGATCAAGGACCTGGAAGAGGATGCGACGAAGGAGGAGATATTGGCGGCCCTGCAGAGAGTCTTGGGACCGGACTATCCAGCCACGGAACACTCTCTTAAGTCTCTGCGTAAAGCATATGGCAGGACTCAGACCGCGGTATTACGAATCATGGTGCCCGCTGCCCGGAAACTTCTGGATACAGGAATCATCCGAGTCGGCTGGTGTAATTGCAGAATCCGAGAGGTGGTGAGGCCACTCAAGTGTTTCAAGTGCTGGAAATTTGGACACTTATCACGGAACTGCAAGAGCAGCGTCGACCGGGCTAAAGACTGCATCAAGTGCGGTATCACTGGCCACAAAGTTGCCGAATGCACAGCAAGCGCAAAGTGTGTCATGTGTGCAGAAGCGGGAGATGGGGCACCCACAGCCCACATCGCAGGTAGCAGCCGATGTCCAGCGTATACGCGGGCTCTCCAGGCTCTCCAGGCACTCCAAAAACGCTGCAAATGAGAGTACTCCAGCTCAACCTCAACCATTGTGAAGCCGCACAGGACCTGCTCATGCAGACTGTGCGCGAGCTGAAGCCTGACTTGGCGATACTCTCGGAACCATATAGACATCTAGACACGCGACCCTGGGAATCTGACGCAAGTGGGAAGGCCGCAATTTGGTCTTGCGGAAAGCTTCCATTTCAGGATCTTGCGAGTCGGATGGAAACTGGTTTTGTGAGAATAAAAGCCGAAGGAGTTCATTTCTACAGTTGTTACGCACCGCCTAGCCTGACGACTGATGAGTTTGAGAATTGTCTCGACAACTTAGTCGCAGACGCTAAACAACGATTCCCGGTAGCCATAGCCGGAGATTACAACGCGTGGGCTGTGGAATGGGGTAGTAAAGTGACGAACAGGAAGGGTCAAGTCCTGCTTGAGGCTATGTCCTTATTGGATGTAGTACTACTTAATGCAGGTACAAAGCCCACTTTTGTTAAAGGTGAAGCCTCGTCTATAGTGGACCTCACTTTTGTGAGTAGTAGCCTGGCCAGAGGCAACCAGTGCCACTGGGTAGTCAGTGATATCTACACTCACAGTGATCATCAAGCGATTCTCTGGGAGATTCGCGGAGACTTCAGCAGAATAGCGAAGGCACCGAAGACAAACGGGAAGGGCTGGAAAGCGAAAATGTTTGACGCGCACTTGTTTCGTGAAACTTTTGACACCAGCCCCCTCGCAGCAGAAAGTGCAACCGAGAAGGTCGAGGTGGTCATGCAGAGGGTCACCGAAGCATGCGATGCCACAATGCCACGGAAACGTGATGTCGACTTCCGACCAGCGGTACACTGGTGGAGCGAACGAATTGCCGGCCTCCGAAGGGAGTGTCATCGAACTCGCCGCCGAGCGCAACGAGCTCGAGGCAAACGCTCGTTCCCCGATTTGGAAGAACAGCACAGGAAGGCGCGCTTGAAGCTTAAAAAAGCTATCAAGCAGAGTAAAGCTGAAAGCTGGGGCGAACTGCTCAGCGAGGTGGAAGATGCTCCCTGGGGCAGGCCATACAAAGTAGTAATGACTCGGCTGAAAAGCCAGCCGATGCCATCGCCTGTAGACGCAGCCCTGCTGGAAAAGATTGTTACACATCTGTTCCCTGAGCAACCCGAGGAGGACTACCAGCTCGCGGAGGACGTCGATGAGGACATCCCAGCCATTACTGAAGAAGAGCTTCTTACGGCGATTGCCAGGGTGGGCAACAATAAAGCCCCCGGTATGGATGGGATACCCAACATCGCACTCAAGGCAGCGATCAAGTTGGCACCGGCAATATTCCTGGGCATGTACAATGGGTGTCTCAAGGAAGGAATCTTCCCGGACAAGTGGAAGTGGCAGAAGCTAGTGCTCCTCCCGAAAGGGAAGAAGCCGCCGGACGAACCTTCATCCTATCGTCCGCTCTGTATGCTGGATACCGCCGGAAAGATCTTCGAGCGCATCATCCATAACAGGATTGAGAAGTTCGTGGACCCTCTACTGGCGGAGGGCCAGTTTGGCTTCAGAAAGGAGCGCTCTACGCTGGATGCCATTAACACAGTGGTGAAGCAGGCGCAGGAGTCGACTGCGGGTAAACGATGGACAAGAGGGTCCAAGAAGTACTGCGCAGTTGTCGCTCTCGACGTCAAAAACGCTTTCAACTCGGCGATATGGAAGTGTATCATGGATGCCCTAAAAACATTAGGTGTAGCATGGTACCTCCGGAGAATAGTGGCGAGTTACCTATGTAATAGGTGGCTCATGTACGACACAGAGGATGGACCGAAGACGTATAGGGTGACTGGAGGAGTTCCTCAGGGCTCTGTACTTGGACCGCTTCTGTGGATCATCATGTACAATGATCTGCTGCTATTGCAATTGCCGAAAGGAGTGTCTGTCGTAGCGTTTGCAGATGACGCGGCGCTGATTGTCATCGCCAAATTCCTGGAGCAAATCACCGCACTCTTCGGCGAAGCTTTCGCCAAGATAAAGGAATGGATGTCTTCTGTTGGACTGCAGCTTGCAGCCCACAAAACAGAAGTACTCCTCGTATCCAGCAGGAAGGTGATGGAAACGGTAACGCTCAGGGTTGGAAACACCGAAATCACATCCCAACCGTTCATTCGGTACCTGGGTGTGATTCTCGACGCGAGGCTTAACTTCAAAGAGCAAACCGAGCAGATCAGCAGAAAGGCCGCTCGGGTGGCTACCACACTGGCGCGACTCATGCCTAATGTTGGTGGCCCCAGACAGAAGAGGAGGAAACTGCTGTCATCAGTGACGACCTCAGTGCTCACCTATGCCATACCCATATGGGCTGACGCACTGAAAATCCAGGAGTACCGCAGGAAGGCTGCAGCAACGTATCGCGTCAGCGCCTTGAGGGTAGCCTGTGCATTTCGCACTGTCTCCGAGGACGCTATCAACGTTATCGCGGGAATGCTGCCCATTGAGGTGCTCGCTGAGGAGCGTAGAGCGATGTACCAGCAGAAGGGAGCTAGAAATCCCAGTTGTGCAAGGACAGAAGCGAGAGCAACCAGTTTGAACCAGTGGCAGACGATGTGGGATGCCTCTACCAAGGGAAGGTGGACACATCGACTAATTCCGAAGGTGGAGATATGGGTGACCCGTCTACATGGGGAGCTCAACTATTATCTCACTCAAGTGATCTCAGGACACGGCTGCTTCCGGGCTTATCTCTATAAGTTTAATTATGAAGATTCCCCGGACTGCCCAGCATGTGTAGCAGTCGAGGAGAACGCTGAACATGCATTGTTCCAATGCCCACGGTTTAGTGCCTCTCGCGCGATAGTCGAGGATCAGCTGGAGACACGCATCACCCCGGATAACCTGGTTGAGTTGATGCTGAAGTCAGCAGACGCATGGACAGCTGTATCGGCTTATGCTGTCGCAGTAATGAAGGAGTTGCGACGTGCAGAACGCGCGAGGAAGAAGACGACGCCGGAAGACCAGGCAGTCATAGATGAAATCAGCGACACGAACCCCTAAACCACTCATACCATCTCGAGTGGAACGGGGGATGTAAGGTCGTCTGACCACTGTAGGAAGAGCTACGGCTAAGGCCTCTCCCGCGATGTAATACCTAGCGGTCGTCCCGCGGGAGAATTTGTAAGGCCACAGAGGAACGGGGGTTTTTAGTCGGTGCAAGCCCGACACACGGCAATTATTTGCTACGGTGCGCAGGCATTTTCCCGCTAAACCTCTTAAAAAAAAAAAAAAAAAAAAAAAAACACACACACACACACACACACACACACACATTTAATATGCTGTTGCCAAAAATCCTTTGGATTTTGATTCGAGCGTAATATCAATGAACGTAATATCAATGAACGTAATATCAATGAACGTAATATTGACATTAAATTTTGTTCCTCGTATTCGTACGATTGAAATTAATTGGTTTCCCATCTAAAACTGGTAAATTAAGAATAGCGAAGATAATAATTTCAATATTTCGCAGAATTCAAAACGTTTTCATCCGTCCATCGAAACATTTTCACATACAAGAATCTTTTTTAAGCTTTTTTTCAAGTGTGCAGAACGAACTCGTACCTGATCTGCGCGAGCGTATTTACGTTGCGAGCGCTATATCTGTAATGGCTTTTACACCGGGGGCTCGTTTGATTTTTATTTGTATTATTTTACGGTCGACTCTTCGCGACGAGTACTCGTAATGCGGACTCGTCACAAACGTATAGAACACTTTGATAAATTAAGGAGATTGAGACCCTGAACGTGTGCACGCTGACTATGATAGTGCTTCTCATATGGATATATATATATATATATATATATATATATATATATATATATTAAATGCATATGCTTAGGGCAAGAAGCGCAGTTGATAGCATTGCGTTCGTACTTCGTCCTTTAGTAGGATTTATATCGCACCATTGGCAATGACGCATCGAGACTTCTCTCTCGTAGTTTACTTTGCAGAAGGGTGAAACTGTACGCGATCCGTTGCTTGGGGGCTTATGTGGAAATCACAAGCTCGAAAGACCCGCTGGCAACATATTAGGAATATGGGGATAGCCATTAATGAAACAAAACCCGTCATTAAAATAAATCGGGTAAATTCATAAAATTCGTTTGCATTAAAATATTTTTATAATTAAAATCCATTTTATTCATAACGAAAACTTATTATAAAACAATATTCCATCGAAGAATTAAAATATAAAATTCATCAAATTAATTTTTAAAGTTCATAACATTCACTTAAAAAGTTCATAAAATTAATTTGAAACTAATCATAAAATTGATTAAAAAGATTCGTAAAATCCATTAAAAAGGTTAATAAAATTCATAAAATTGATTTTTTTAAATAATAAAATCACAAAAAATCCATTTTTTACATTTATGAAGGGTTTTTTGTAATTCATGAAATTCATTAGAAAATCCATTTTTTAAATTCACAAAATGAAGTGTCTGGAAATACAAATGATCAGCGACGATAGAAAAAAGGACTAGAATTATTGGGGCGGTGTGTTTATTGTTGGACGTCAGCAATAACGATAATATCGGCGCGTCTTTCGTTACGAACTAACCGAAAGTTCGCTAAGTTTCCGGGCCACGTTTGTTCGTCGGTTTAATATAGAAAAATTCTATTCGATTGTCACTTTTTGTTTATTGCAGGAGAGAGACAATTGATCGAAAAAAGGCGCAGTAATGTCACTTTACGATGATCTCAGGCCTTTCGTGAAGTTTTCAATGATTTTCGGGCTCTCGCCCTATTCCTTGAGTTCGGTCGACGTGAAGCTTTCGCGAATCGGTATGGTGTATTCAAGCCTTTGCGCGATAGGTCACGGTTATCTCGTTTATTTGCGCTACGAGGACTTGGCGGGTCTCGGAGTGGACGAAAAGTTACGTTTTCTCACGGTAATGCGAACCGCACTCTCCGCCTGCGCTTTGTTCGTCGATATATTCGTTTGCGCGATGTGGCACCGAAAATTGCAGGCCGCGTTGATTTTCATGCAGCGTTACGATGACGCTGTCAAACTGACAGCCACACCGAGGCCGATCTTGGTGCGTTGCTGGCTCGGTTTGCTCGCCACGCTGCTTTACTTTCTTTTTCTTGGCTGGTTGACCTACGTTTACGAGAGTGAGACACCCTTCGAGAGCGCGATAATATACTTTGCTCTCTATACGGCTATCACCTCGAGTATTCTCAAGTTCTCCGCTATCGCTGCCTCGCTTCTCTACAGATTTCGTCATCTCAACGCTATCATCAAGTCTGGCGCGTGGCGCGATCAACCAGGTAGGTTCGACATTGCAGTTAACGGGTTACATCTACACTCAGAAAAAAAAATCATTGATCCAATATCATTGGTTTTATTGAATGAAATTTCGTTGATTCTGCAAAATTGTTGGTGTAAATAATCGGATTTATTAGTCCAAACAAAACGCTATTGACTCTGATAACATGATAAAATAAAAAGTTTTTTTTTCATTCAAAAGATATATTGTTAGCCGAGAACAATATATTATTGGAACTATCTAAAAAATTATCGCGAACAAATTATATAGTTTTGGATGCATTTTCTGGAACGAAGAAAAAAGCGTTTCAATTCATAACATGAATATTGTTGATTCGAGTACACAACAATTTTTTATTTCGCTCATTTGATTCAGATAAAATTTCCATTGAGTAAATATGTTATTTTATTTTATTCACCATATCCGATATTGATTTCCAGATACATTATTCGTTAAAATATTAATATTTTATTTTGTTTGAAAAATATTGAGCAAATGTCTGAATTGGTTAAAAAATGATGCGGAAAAAAAATTTGTTTCTTGCGCATTTTGTTGGAAAAATTCGACCGAATCATGGCCGAGGGCCACCGAAATTATAGGTATGAGGAAACCTGTAGTTCGAGGAGTAACCGCTAGAAGTCGCACGCGCGCTCGTTTCTCGTAAGCGTAGCGCGACCCGAAAATCTACTTAAACGCCGAAGAAACTTTAAAGAGTATCGCTTCTTGGCCTGTGGCTAGATATTGATATTCTCTCCACTATTATCGTGGATGATCATTCTAATGCTCACTTTTTATTTAAGATTCAAAACAAATTGAAAAACTTACGTCTCATGGCATATTCGTTTCGATGTAGTAACGAAATAATTCATTCTATTGATATTTTTGTACGAAATAAAAATTTTTGTAGCAACCGCCTAATTATTTCATCCGTACATCTACGGATTGTATGTAGAATGATTTCAATAGAATCAGGGCTGGATTTAGAGGTCGGAGGCATTGGGGCAACAAAGGAGCGGAGCCCTCCCCCCCCCCCCCGCCCAAATTATTTTCCAAATAAAACGAACAATTTTTTTCACTTGAGATTTTCAATACATAATTTATTGTGAAACCAAGTAGATTCACTTAGCATTCAACAAACATATATAAATATAATCGAAAAAGAGAATTATCTGAAATCAAATTTTAGTGTTAATGAACGGAACCTTCCAAGCTTTTTTCGCCGAAAAATTGTTGATGATTTCGCTGAAATCCAGTTCCCGAAGTAAATCACTTTCAATGCTTAGGAGCGATAGCTTTGATAGACGGTTTTGTCCCATCGTGGTTCGCAACCTATTTTTTATAATTTTCATTTTCAAAAATGAGTGCTCTCCAGTGCAATTCGACACCATCAAAACTAAACATATTCTCAATGCAATTTCGAGGTTTGGGAATGTAGTTCTGAAATTTTGGTCATCGAGAATTTGGTAGTAAAATAGCTCCGGAGATTGGTATTTTCCATAGTCCTTTTTGTACACGTCGATCAAAGATACAAATTGAACCAACTTATTACCAAGACTAGGTTCTGAATCAGCGGTTCTAAAACAGCGAAGAAAATATCAAAGGAAAAGTTGTTTACTAGTGTTTACTAGTTTACTCGTCGGAATTTAAAATATTTTTTTTCCAAAGTCTCTATTGTGGGGGCCCCTCTTTTGTGGAGGCCCCGGGGCTGTAGCCCCGGATGCCCTCCCCTAAATCCGGCCCTGAATAGAATATAATTTTATTTAAAGGATAATGTAGATATTCAGAGAACAGAAGATTTTCAAATAAAATAATATGTTATTTGAATCAATCACATTTTCCAATATTTTATAGTATTGTAACAATCTCATATATCTGTGGCACTCCGCGATCAGACATTTATTTGAATCAACCAATATACTTATTTGGTTTAATTGGTTTTTTTTTCTCAGTGTAGCTCGTGGCCGGAAAAAGCGGAATTGTCCATTTTTTTCTCTATATTAAGGAGGCTGCTCAGGGTCTTTTCGGGGCAAGTGGCACGAGTACGCATATGCTTAAACACTGGTGCCTGTAACGGCTGCCAACTCCGAATAATCAAATTTTCGGTTACGTAAAATAAATAAATTGCAGCTAATAAATATGTGGAATGCACCTACTTGACTGTTTAGAAATGTTATTAATCTTTTTGACAGCGTAGCTGTCAAGCATCTTTCGCGAATTCTGTTTTTTTGTTCAGCGAAAATGAAAAGATGGAAGGGAAACATGCAAACCGAAAAATAGTACAATCAACGATTGGAGCAGGTGCAACCTGGAAAGCGGCGGAAAAAAGTAGTTGAGCCGGAAAATTAATGCGCAGTCGAGGGACGACGCGTAATTGATTTGAAGGTTATGTCGAAACACATGTACTGCAGTTTCTATAAAGAGTGATTCAAAATATTTAAATACTCTTTATAAAACCGCGGACAGAAATTTTTAACAAGGAAGCAATAGTTTGCGCGTTTCAAATGTTGGCGCCTATTCAAAATGGCCGAATTGACAGCAGCGTTGCCACGTGTCGTAGGGCGCTTTATCGTTTTACGTGAATCAGGCGAAATTTCCTGTTTTATTTTACGAATATCTTCATAACGAGACAGTCAAAACGCTGTACCCCTCGTTGAAATAATTCATAAAAATCGCAAGAATTTCTTCCGCCTATTTCCATTCAATTGGGTGGGGGTAAAAATGTCGAATGACCAAATATAGAACGACAAAGATTTCGAAACGACATAATTATGAACTCTCAAAATAACGAAGGTTAAATCATTCGAAATTTTATCTTTCGACTGATAAAAAAATCGAATGACTATAAATCGAACCATTATTTATTGGAGAGGTAATTTATTCGAAAACGAATATTCAGATTGTCTGCAATTCGGAACATAAAAATACAGAATCGAAAAATGCAGAACACCCATATCTCCGAAACAGAAAATAGCGAGTGCCTAATATGCGTAATGCCGTCTATGGCGAAAAGCAATATATCGAAACGCAAAATGTCGATGGTCCGAAATGTCGAACGCCGTAAGGTCGAACGGCCAAAATGGCGAACGTGGTGGGGCCCGTTACGTGGGATGACTGTCTTACGATATTTTAGCCTACAGACCGCCAGCGCCATCTCGCAGCTTCACTCTGAGGCGCAAGTGACATATTGCTCGATTCGCCATTCGGGCCGTTCTACATTTTGCCCCTCCGCGATTTCAACCACTCGACTTTTCGGCCGTTCGCTTTAATGATTTTCTGCATTGTGAACCATCGCCATTTTTTTAATTCGGAGAATTGTCGTCTCGAATTATTTGGTGTTATGCGCACAGGCCCATCGATTTTATGTTTTTCGATATTTTATTAAATCTGATTTTTGTTTTTCGCTACATATAAACTTCCGAGATGTTCATATTCGTAATTGTTATTTTCGACTTCACAGACTCTAGTAAGATTGATCTATCTATATTCGAACATTCGTCATTTTCGAATTCGACATTTTGGCCCATCTACATATAGATCGTTCGACATTTGTCCCCCCACCCCATTCAATTCTTACTATTTTTATTATGTTGCGACAGTCGTATTAGAGTTCTCATGAAGCTTTTGCCATGTCACCCGTGTATAAGAACCGAACTTCAATCATCAATTTCTCAACAATCGCGCAGACGAAGTACTTGAAATTTTACACGAAGTCGTAAAACCTGTTCGCAAATATCATCAATAAATTTCAGCAAATTCTTTCTATTTCGCAACAGCTGAACAACCTTAAAGAGTATGGTTTTAAGTATCTTTCACAAATTTATTAGTGAAAAATACAGTAGAACCTCGATTATCCGAACTAGTCTGGGTCCCAATTAGTTCGAATAATCAAAAGTTCGGATAATCGAAACGTGGGTTTTTTGGGACGAGATCATAAACAACAATTTTGCTTATGATCTCGTCCCAAAAAACCCACGTTTCGATTATCTGAACTTTTGATAATCCGAGCTAATTGGGACCGAGACTAGTTCGGATAATCGAGGTTCTACTGTATTTCGAAACGTGGTTGAAGCAATGATTTGTGCAAGACCGCTGTTTGAAAAACGTCCGTCGCAGTGACCACTGCTACTTGGAAACAAATGATCCGAAAGAAAAAATCATACGTGTTTAGTTTTTTTTTCATGAAATTATCCAGTTCTTGGTCAAAGGATTTGATGAAATATTGATTCTTGAAAAAATGCCGCAGTCCAAAGTACAGGTATCGATTTCGGTGAAAAAAAACGCTGTATTTTCGGTGATAAAAAGCAAAATATGCATCGGAAAAGAACTGCCTTCTTTCCAACACTGATTTTTTATATGTACAAGAAGCTTGTAAAATTTTAACTTGACCGGTGCAGTGGATTTTGAGATACTGTTGTCACCTATTTAGAAGAAGTCATTTTGAGAAAAACGCGTTTACAGTTTGCCGGTTCGTGGAACCTGCCTATAAACGCCTATAACTCCCTCAATTTTGAACGGATCGATCAGACATTTTCAGAGAATATTTTTTAAATCTTATTCGTTGAGAATCCTTCGAAAACCTAAAATCGATATTTTCAAAACTTTCAACTAGTTGTAAGTCCTTAAATCGTTTCTCAACTTCGAAATATATCCTGTGGCAGCAATGTATCGGTCTATGTATACAGTAGAACCTCGATTATCCGAACTAGTCTCGTTCCCAATTAGCTCGGATTATCAAAAGTTCAGATAATCGAAACGTGGGTTTTTTGGGCCGAGATCATAAGCAAAATTGTTGTTTATGATCTCGTCCCAAAAAACCCACGTTTCGATTATCCGAACTAATTGGGACCGAGACTAGTTCGGATAATCGAGGTTCTACTGTACATAGAAAGTATCTGGCTCTCTCTTGCAGAGTTGGGCGTAATTCTATTTATACGAATACAAATTTATTTACATCCTGATGTTCATGTGAATATATATACAAATTTATTCATACTTCACTTATTGCAAATACGAATACAAATACAATTGTATTCACAAATATTTTGAACATACCAATAAATTCACACAAAAAATGTGAATATTTACAACAAAAAAACCTGGGAATTAAAAAAAATTCACATCAAAATCTGTGAATGTAAATGTATTCACAAAAAATTGTAAATATAAAAGAATTCACAAAATAAGTTGTAAATTTTTTCGTATTTAAGACAAATTATTGGGAGTGCAACTTTGCAGTGACCGTTTTTTTCAAAAGTTTAAGGCTTTATTATAAAAAAGTGGCTACATATTTTTTAATTAAAGTACTGCCCGTCGCTAGCTACGACCTCGGCCCATCTTTCAGGTAGCATTCGAATCCCGCGTCGATAAAAGTCTTGGTCCTTGGAGGCAATCCAGGAATCGACCCAATTTTTGACTTCTTCGTAAGTACCGAAGTGCTGGTCAGCCAAATCGTGTGCCATTGACCGGAACAAGTGATAGTCGGAAGGGGCAATGTCTGGAGAGTACGGCGGGTGCGATAAAACCTCCCATTTCAGCGTTTTCAAGTACTTTTTCACGACATTTGCAACATGGGGTCGGGCATTGTCATGCTGCAGTATCACCTTGTCATGTCTTTCGTTGACTTGTGGCCGTTTCTCTTTGAGTGCCTTACTCAAGCGCATCAACTGACGTCGGTAGAGTTCCCCTGTGATGGTTTCGGATGGTTTGAGCAGCTCATAGTACACAACGCCCAGCTGGTCCCACCAGATAAGCAGCATCACTTTGGATCCGTGAATATTCGGTTTGGGCGTCGATGACGGAATATGACCAGGCAGTCCCCATGATTTTCGGCGTTTAGGATTATCGTAGTAAACCCACTTTTCATCTCCAGTCACAATCCGGTGCAAAAATCCCTTCCTTTGTTGTCTTTGGAGTAGTTCCCGCAAATGCTGAGAATTCGGCTCGTAGGTTGCCATGTTTGAGTGCCAATAACTTAATAATGCATACACGTATCCGTTAGCTTTTTTAAATTGTTTACATTGGCAGAGCCTAGTTTAAATGGCAGAGCTAGTTTAAAATGCCACCTTTTTTATTGAGCTAGGGCCACTACTTCGGCCGCAGTGGCTCTCTAATTAAAACGGTCACTGCAAAGTTGTACTCCTAATAAAATCAAATTCACAATGAATAGATTAAAATTTGCACCAAAAGTGAGTTCGTACGAATTTTGAGAGAAAAAATTGCTAGTTTGCCTCGAGGCAAAGAAATTTTTGCACAAAACTTTTTGTGCGAAAACTTCTTTGCCTCAATACAATGTTTTCTCTTAAAATACGTAAGAACTCACTTGTGGTGTAATTTTTAATATAATTGTCGTGAATTCGATTTTAATTTTCTTCAACTTGAGGAAATGCACAACTCATTTTGTGAATTGTTTTATATTTATAATGTAATATTTGAAACTCACAACTTTTTTTGCAAGAATGTATTTTCCTCGACGCAATGTTTTCTCTCAAAATACGTAAGAACTCACGGTTGGTGTAAATTTTAATCTAGTCATTGTGAATTTGATTTTAATTTTTCTTAAATACGAAAAAAATCACAACTTATTTTGTGAATTTTATTGTATGTTCAGAATATTTGTGAATACAATTGTATTTGTATGCATGCATGTGAATATAAATAAATTCGTATTCACACTTGTGAATACGAATTTATTTGTATTCGTATTTACAATAAGTGAAGGGTGAATACATTTTTATTTATATTCACATGAAAATCACGCTGTGAATAAATTCGTATTCGTATTTATAAATAGAATTACGGTCAACTCTGCTCTCTTGTAATCAATCAATCAATCAAGGCTCCCTCCAAGTTCCCAAACTTTCACCAGCTTTCTGCGAAAAAGGTGATGATCGCGCCCCACCCCCCCCCCCCTGCAAATCGCCTGCAAATCGAGACGCCCCCTACTTTGAAAATCAATGCTCTAAGTACTAATAAAATATGTACTTAAATTCATTAATTTCATTATTCAATTATAATGAAATTTATATAATTGTTTCATTATTAAATTATATTTCAATAACTAAATCAATTAAAATTCCATAAAACGTTGTTTATGTCTTGTCTGTTTATGTCTTGATTATTACATTGAGAAAAATGGGATAGTGTAAAGATGATTGATAAAATATTAAGTAATATTTTATTAATTATCTATACACTATCTCATTTTTCTCAATGTAACAATCAAGACATAACAGGTATGTCTTGATTATAATGACTTTATTTTATTGAATTTTAATTATATTACTTAAAACGAGCGCAACGTTTTATTGAATTTGAATTGATTTGAATTATTCAAATATAATTCAATAATGAAACAATGATACCAATTCCGTTATAATTGAATAATGAAATTAATGAAATAAAATAAATATTTTATTCGTCATCTTTATACTATCTCATTTTTGTTGTCAGCGTAATAATCAAGACATACAATGAACAGGTATATACATTCATACATAATACACACACACACACACACACACACACACACACACACACACACACACACACACACACACACACACACACACACACACACACACGCACGCACGCACACACACACACACACACACACGCGCACGCACACACACACACACACACACACACACACACACACACACACACACACACACACACACACACACACACACACACACACACACAGATCATTTGCTGCGATAACATCGAAGCCAAAATGCCAGGAATTGCCATACTGGCACTATTTCAAATTTTCTAACATCTGAAGGAGCCAGTCCACTTTGGAGCCACGAAAAAGGCTATTTTCGCGATTTTTTTTGAGGATTTTATAAAAGATATGAATACAAAAGTTGTTGGCCTTGATAAATAGTCTTGAAATACATTTAAAAAAAAATGTAATTCATTTTTAAGTACAAAAACTATGGTGTAACGTACCGCCTAAAAAATAGGTGGGCTAGGTAGCTCCATCACAACTCGGCAACGGCTTGTCTGAAATAAAAAAATCAAAGTCCATTAGATTCAGTATGACACCAGCTACAAAATGACCCTCGTATATAAAGTTGTGTCGAAAAATAAAAAAATCGTAGATGAAAAACGAAAAAAGTATGACAAACGCGTTTTTTCGCAGTTTTTCGCAAAAGAGTAAAAATCAAAATTTTAAAACCATCGAGGGTCGTCTTGTTGCAAATCATGTTCAGAATATGTGGTTCAAATTTCAAGGGATCGGTTTTAGAGATTTTAGGTTTAGGTTTAGGTTTTAGATTTAGATTTAGGTTTTTTTTAGGTTTAGGTTTAGGTTTAGGTTTAGATTTAGGTTTTAGATTTAGATTTAGGATTTAGGTTTAGGTTTTAGAGATACGATGGAGCTAGATTTTGAAAACGTTGTTTCGAGAAAAACGCGTTCGAAGTTTATACTATGATAAACTCTTACCTAAACTCAATCGGTAATTCCTGCACCGAACAAGATCCCTTCTGATTGCTCATCATCGTGGATTTCTTCAAGTCTTGCTTACATTCGATTTTTCGAAATTTTCAAAGTGGACTGGCCTCTTAAATCGGTCAATGTTCCGATTTTTTGAAGTTTTTTTTTCTCTAATCATCGGTAGGATATTATCGACCCCGTAATTATTTGGAGCGATATTTCCATCAAGATACGTACATGACATGCATCGAATGGCAGGACTGGAATAATACAATTGTGAAATTTGAATTTTAGGGTGGTGCCGAAGACCGCTGAATTTACGCGATGCCTGGTGCCTTCACAGTTCTCTCGTATCCGCTGCCGAAGAAGTAAACGCGCTGTACAGCGCTCAGTTGCTCCTCTGGGTCGCCGGCCTCACCCTCAACATAATATCTAGGATTTACGCGATTTTCGACGCGCATGATTCTTTGAATGTTCTCAAAATTTGTCGGGAGATCGGATTGGCAGCGGCTTTCACTGTCCTACTTACAATTTTGGCTGGAGTGTGTCACGTGACCGCTGCTGAGGTATATCAATGGTACCAGATATCGTTCGGTAAAGGAGACCTGAGAACATGCATACATTTTTTAAATTTTGCTCTTTCATGTACCAAAATTGTAATGAGTGAAAAAGAACGAAAATTAATATTGTGAGAATGTATTTTATTAGTTGATTATTCGTTTCTTTGTGATCAGAAGGACTCGATGAGGTTCTTTTTATTTTTATCATGTTAACGGTATGCATTTTTAATTATGTATTCATTTCAGTACGCATGCAGGCACATCATTTTTTTCGAGCAACGTCTTTCGTCATTTTTCTTCCATCTTATTTTTGCCTAAACGGAAAATTTGGACTTTTTAGGCGAACAAAGTCGGGGCCGTAGCATTCTCACCGGGCTCGAGTATTTTTCGAAATCGCCGCGAATATTCCAATTCCAAAATAGAAGTGAGTGAAGCGCATTTTTCAATTTTTCATTGTACAGGATCAATGTTGATGGATATATTCTTTCTTCAACAGGAGAGCATGCATATAGGATTATACTTTATGTTTCATCGTTTGCACTTTTCCGCTGCTTGTGGCTTGCTCCAAGTGGACTTGCCTTTATTGCAGAGTGTGAGTTAATTTAAAGCCTACTCTGAATATATATATATATATATATATATATATATATATATATATATATATATATATATATATATATATATATATATACAGGGTGGCCGGAACATTGACGTCCAAAAATAAAATTTAGGTCCCTTGTATCGTGGGGTATCCGAATAACCCCCATGTATGTCCCGCCACTTTTCATAGTTTTCGAGTTATGCATTTTTTTCTGAATTTTTGAGAATTTTCCACCTGAGCAATTAAAAGAAAATAAAAAAAAAGTAAAAGACTTTGTCGAGATTTTTTTCGCAACTGAATCTTCATGAGTAGTACTTTTATGCACAAAATAATCAGCTTCGTAACTGTGATGCAAGTTATGAAAATGTTGGTCTAAAGTGAAAAATTTACGTTCGGTAAATTATGACTTAAATTTTCAATTTTAAATTAAAAATCTAAACAGGTGACTTCATGGTTCTTAATTAGGCCTCAAGAATGCGCCAGACTCTCAGCTTTCATAATCATTAAAAAAAAGTAATACTTAATAGGGCTACTTTGGCTACAATTGACCTTCAAAGACACCCGAGTCGAAATTTTCGAGCCGCGTTAAACCCACAAAATGAAGGCGAGCAGAAATCGGCGTGAGCGGATTATTGGGTATCTAAAGGAGGGTACCATGTTTGAAAGTACCATGCGTTAGAGCCTCCGATGAACCTCCGGCATGGCAGAAAGTAGACTTTTTGACTCAAAGGAGGTCAGTGAGGTTCACAATTGAACCTACGGAACCTCAGTTCGGCCTACTGCGAGCGCTCCCGCAGAACCTACTTCCCCCCCTTTCGGCCTACTGTACACTGCTAAACAAAAAAATGAATTTATATAGAATCTATTTAAATAAAATAGGTATTTTCCTTGTCTCACAGCCTACTACGATCATATTTCTTTCAAAGATATTTATATATATTAATAAAGATGAGATTTAAATTAATCTTTATTTGCTTACAATGCACACTGTAAAGCTAAGTGTACTATATGTATAAAATATTTCATAAATCGAAAATAAAATGAACGCCTTAATTGAGAGCTTTACCACAAGGATTTTTCATCCTAATTCGTCATTCCCTGGCCTATAGAAATGATTTTGTTCGAAGAAAATATTTGCGCTATATGCGCCTTGAACCTAGCCTACCTACTCATAACTACGCTCCGCTGCCCCTATGCTACCGAGTGCTTATAACATTTTGGTCGCTGATATGGCATAAGAGACCAAATGAATACCTCTAACTATTAGTTGTATCACATAAGCTATGTGAATTAGTTAATATAATTGTGATAATTAGAGAGTTTCATCGAATAACATGCTATAGATTTTTCAAACAAACACACATATACATATACATATATATAAAATTCCTCTCTCTCCACCTTCTCTACCCCCCGCTCCTTTTATATGAGTGTTGCAATAAAGATGGACCATTAGTTCAATCAAATAGAAAAAAGGTTAACTCTAAGAAAATTCTATTTAAGGTAAATTTAAAAAAAATAACTAGACCCATTTAGTGAACTTAACTAAATTGTTTTTTTGAACAGATGAAGATGTTGAACTGATGGCACCGAATCACAGATTTATTAGGATCAAATAAAATATGTAGTTATTGGACGATATTAAATAGATTCATTTTCTATAAATAAACATTTTTGAAATCAATCATTTTAATGATGGAATGCAATAGGAAAAATTTGGTTCTATGAAAAATCTAGTTAACTAAAATAAAAAAGAATCAAATAGACGCGGTTAGTTAATATTATAATTATTTAGCGGAAAAAAATAAAAATATGCTTCATACATACACGTGGAAATGGTTTTTAAATTTTCGACGTGCTAAAAATGAAAACAAAGAAAAATCAAACATTTTATTTAAAATCGACGGTAATCGGCCGTCGACATTTATCAACTTATTATTGAATAAACAAAAAAACAAAACGAACAAAAACAAAAAGAAGAAATAAAGAAAAAATCGAATGAGGTTGAATTCTAAACCGACAATTTCAATCCTGTAAAACATGAAATAGACTATAATTAACACCCTAACGTTCCATATAGATATCAACATTATATGTTATTTAGATCTACACTGCCAGCCAAAAGTTTTTGGACACTCCACATAATCGCAAAACTTTTGAGCGCTGGATAATTGCCAAATAATGTTAGAGTAATATAATTCATTTCATTTATTATTTCACGAACATACTATAAAGATCTATATAATTAAGTAATTATACAGAGCTTTATACTATCTTCGTAAAATAATTATTATTCTACCATAAGTTTGCAATGATCCAAAGTGATATTAAGTTTTGCAGTTATCTGAAGTGTCTGAATACTTTTGACTGCTAGTGTATATTCGAATATATTAATGCAACCACATATTTCGAGTATAATATATATATATATATATATATATATATATATAGTATTATATAATATATACCGTCGCTTAAAAGTTTGGATACACCATAGTCGATATTTTTGCTGCACGAAAAGTTACATAGCTTCGTAAATAAAAAGATAACCAAATTTACCGAACGGCGTTTTGATGGGAATAAATTCAGCTTTATATTGCTTTTCTGAAATATTTTTTTATAATTTTCTTTTCGCCCCGGTACGCACTTTTATACGTGCCTGATTTTCGGCTTCTTTTCGACCATCGAGAATTGGGCGCATGACTTATGCAAAAAAAATTGTTGCGTTTATCCATGATAAACTTGAACGGGGTAGCAAGAAGTCCATTTGCGTTTTTATAAAGTTTTGTACGATTTTTTTCGCAATGTTATTTCATTTTTTGCTAAAAAAGACTAATTCTAGATAATGCAATGTAACTCAAGAACTAGAGGGTTTAAGAAGAAACGTCAAGGACGAAAAATGTCGCATAAGCTTATAGTGGATAGACTGACATTTTTAAAGAATTTTCCTGTGAGATTTTTTCTGACAGGAAAACGCCCATTAATCCGATAGAATTGGAGTAAGACTGTATATACAAGCATTCTTTTATGAATTGCCTATAAAATAATAATAAATCGATATTGAGAAAATTTGATTGTTTTCGCATATTAATATTGCACTAATAATTTGATAAGGGGACGATGTATTTTTATTAATTTCGTCATCGAACGGGTTACCGACCAGGCCACAATGGAATGATGATGGAGGAGATATCGAATTTGGGCCGAAAGCAGGTTAGGTGGGGTCGAGGCAACAGTTTGAGGTTGAAAGCAGGTTAAGGAGGCCTGTGCTCTGCACGTTTCACTGAAACTGGGGTCGAGAGAAGGTTTGGGAGGTCTAGCAGAGGCTACTGTGGGCCAAGAGGAGGTCTCTGCATGGCACTGAACTCGACAAATGAGGTTTCGTAGGTTCAACGGAGGCTGGCGGCTTATGTATTACAAAAGAAATGGGTCCTGCGAGGGTTCAGAGGAGGCTAAAAATTTCGACTCGGGCAGCGAGGTGGAACATTCTTAAAATTAGCCATCTGATTAAAAACAAAATTTTGCCCATTTTATCATTCCTAAGGTTATTTAGTTTGTTAACTAACCAAAAATGACTGCAGCGAAAGCTAAGATTCAAACATTTGGAGGTTTATTTTTTTTAGTTTAATTTAAGTTTAATGAATTTTGCGCGATCGCGTAAACGAGGGCGCAACTCTTTTACCTGATCTACGAGAACGGATTTTTGGACGTCAATGTTCCGGCCACCCTGTGTACATATATATATATATATATATATATATATATCGATTTAAAATAACGTTTATTCATACAAATAAATTATGCATTCGACGATGTCCTCGAAACAAAATTGCCACTTTAAATTTCAGATCGCAGGAGCCACGACGACATATCTCGTTATTCTAAAATCTCCAGGATGATCTCTCTCGTGGGTTTTTAATGCAGGGTAATTACGACAAATGTTTTTCATAATATTTATCAAAGAGGGCACACCTTGAGGCGAGGAAAAAATTAACGATTTTCATGATGTTTTTTTAAAAGGAAAAATTTCTTTACAATTTTTTAGACTCAATGTATGTTTTATTACTACTTTTGGCAGGTACTTTTTTTTTATTAACCTTTGAAGATGACGGATGTATGGCACGGTCTAGTAAACGGGTTGCGGCGGATGAACAACAACCAACGAAGATTTTTCTTCCATTAATACTCATGCGCAGAATATGAACCAAGAAAGAGTGAGAAATGTAGAAAATCGATGAAATGGTACTTACGCTTTGAGATAAAAAAATTGAATTTTCCGAAAAAAATGGTTACATTTTGCAATAAAAAATACTTTTTTGAATTTTTCCGAAATATCTAGGATCACGTTTTAGAGAATGAGGTTAGAAAGATTTATACCAAATTTCATCAGAATCGATGGATTCGTTTTTAGCTCTACGTCACGCTAGTTTTGAAAATGCAGTAGAAGACCGGGGCATACCTCCGCCACTTTTAAAGATCAACATTTTTTTAAAATATGTTGTAAAGCCAAAACTAGTAATAAAACATAACCTAAGCCCGGAAAATGGTGAAGGATCTTCGCTTTAAAAAAAATCATAAAAATCAGCAAATTTTATCCTCGCATGAAGGTGTCTCCCCCCTGAACAGCGAATACGGTGAATTTTGCATTTTTGAGATATTGCGAGAAAACAGAAACGATTTTCGCACGCAGGTACGACAGTGCGCGAACCGATTCGACGTCAGTGTTTGTAGCGGCAAAAAAAGGAACTTCAGCGATGCATCCACGAACACTGCTATTGGCTGTGGTTACGATCACCAAAGCTTTTTATTGGCTGCGAGTGATGTCGCGACGTGTTCCCGACAATTCTGGGTTACATCGGCGATCTTTTTTTATTATTGCATGGGCACCCGGATTTGTTCAACAGTATGTGATTTTCAACTGAACAATCTACGGAGTCATCGGTAAATAAGACTGAAAGAAAATACTTCGCACGTTAATGGTCCGTAAATCCTAGGTACGAAAAGTAATTCCTCCTATCTCCAAGATCGCGCAGATATTTTATTGATTTTATCAATAAAAAGCTTTATTCCGCATCGTGAGCACCTCGTTCGTCACACCTCTTGTCATTTGTACACCGGAGACATTTCCAAAGTGATAGATTTTACGTGTCACGTACATTGTCTGCATGTGTGAACATTTCTGACAAGGGGAAAAAAAGGATCCGATTTATTTCTCGGACTACCGTCAGTGGAGTGCACGGCACAGAAGCGAAGTACATCTATTATTATCAGAATCATCCTCTTGGATTACTGTTCAGGTACACTTGCACGACAAGGTCGTAGTCGTTTCACGTGGACCTTAAGGCGGCATATACATTTACAACGACCAAAAAACCGATTTTTTTTAAACGTTAGAACTACATATGAAGAATATTTTCCCAAAGTTTCAAAGTGATATTCGAAATACTTCTAACGTTACTACAGCCCGTCAACGCTGTGCCTCGCCGCTCGGATTCGGAGAGCGCGCCGCAGGTAGATGCGACAGCGCCAAGGGGCAGGCAGAGATGGACAAAAAGTAATAAAATTAACAATTAACAATTACAATTATTACTGTAATTAATAATTTAATTCCTTTGTAACCGATTACTTAACCCTACGCGTGTACACTATGATTTTCGAGACACGGTGTGTACACTGGGTCTTTTAGGGAACAGTCGGGTTTTCAGGGTTTCTTAGGCTTTCAAAAAATCTGAAAAAAATTCTGAGCAACTTCTTGAAGTGTCTACTATATGGCCCAGAAGTTGCCGAAGTCAAGAGTTTGAAACCGTCGTTAATAAAAATTGAAGAATAGTCGAAAAAGCGGAATTTTGTTAAGAAAATTCGTAACTCTACAATAAACAAACATAAAAAAAAACGATTATAGTATTTTGTACCTTAGACTATGAGCTTTCCAAAGAATATCGTGTCTTCGGCGTGGGCTCCAGAAAGTTGAATTATTTGAGCACTTGAAAGTGGGAAATATTTTACGGCATAAGCCATGTCATAATAAACGGAACAGCAAGTATTTGGCACAAAATGAATTTTTATTGTTTCAAATAAAAAAATTATGAAATATTAATAATAATTAGTGAAAGAAAAAATACAGTGCGCAATTGTGGCAACAGTGCGTTCGATGATCATCGCTAACCGGCGTTTCGCACGATGCACAAGAATGCATTGTTTTTTTGTTTTCGTCGTGAACTTCTTCTCCATCGGCTTCATTTGAACTTCTATTCGTCGTAAAACACATTAGCGCGACGGTCGCGTAAAATGCACATAACCTGAGATGCACTTCTTTCACTCATCTTAAAAAACTGTTAGAACAAAAAAACTCATTTCAGTAAAAAAGCGTGGACTAATAAAAAAAACCGAAAAAGCAAGAAAGTAGAGAAAGCAAGAAATAATATAGCAAAACTTTATCTTCTATAAAAATATGAGAAAATAACGGACTTATAACACAAAAATACAAAAAAAGTTTAGTTTTTGAGATAAAAGTCGGTACAAAATAGCCGAAACAGCATCAAATTACATAAAACATTGGTTTTAGCCATGAAAAATACTGAAAAACTACGAGGAAAGCAAAAAAAACTGCTCTCACTTGCATTCGAAAATACCGACGCCGTGTGTACACTGACCCTTTTAGGGAACGGACATGTCTTTCACTGGCTGGCGTTTGAAAGTAAGCGGCCAGACCCGGGCGCCCCTTGGGCCTTTAGTCCCCACTACTACCTAGATTTTTTAGGGGGGGCGGCGAAGGCCGCCCTAAATTCACGAGTGGGAATTTTGAGTTTCAAGTTTCGACTGTTCCGTCAAAGACCCAGTGTACACACGGCTGGATTAAATAATCAATAACCAGAAGTACCTAGTGCAATTTAATTCAAATTCTATGTAAACTTTAAACGAGTTTTTCTCAAAACCGCTTTTTCGAAATTGGCGTGCAGGATTACTCAATAATTATTAAGCCGATAGAGTTGAATCTTGGTAGAAATATTGAAAATATTGCTACCTTCTACGAACTGAGAATTGTTTTTGAAAAAGGAGGAAAAAAACGACACTTTTTATCCAAATTTTACAGAAATTTTGCGTGAAATTCTGATTTTTTTGTCAGTGCGTGCCATTGTCTTAATTTGCATTTTCTTCATTTTAACCCTTCCTTGACACACTGGGTCATTTTGACTCGAACGAATTTGAAATAAAATCCTCACTTTCCCAAAATTGAAAGTTTTCCATATTTTTTTACAACTCAATTTTATCCTTTCCGAATTTTAATTATGCAGACAAATTAAGAAATGTTTAAAACGTATCCCGGATTTTTTCAATAAAAACCGACCGAAATGTTGTTGAGGGCAGGTGCATGAAGTGAACTATTCGGGTCAAATTGACCCAATGTATCAAAATCCTTTTTTTTTAAATTTGTTTGCAAATCGAAGCTAGACGGCAAGCCGATTCGCAACTCCCGCGGCAACCTTGCTGTAACACTCTACCACAGTTCCACTATTTTGATGATAAATGAATTTAAAAAAAAAACATTTATTCTTAAATATACTATTAAAGTATACCTACTGTTTCATGAATGTAGAATAATTATTTCTTAGTTTAAAAAGTCCCTTAATATTGCTTATTTTTTTCCCGTCTAAATGTATATCTTACCTTAGACGAGCATTTGTCATGCCAATCCAACAAAATATAATTATTTTTCGTTTATTACCTTAAGGGGTTACCCCCACTTGCGATTTTGAAAAAATCGATTTTTTTATTGCATTTTTTTGAAGTATAAGTATCTGAGAATATGTCCTGAAAATGTCAAGTCGATCCGAACAAAATTGACTAAGATATTAGCGTTGAAAGAGAAGAATCCGTTGTGTAAACGACCGGAAATTGAAACTTTAAGGCGTTACCCCCACTTGTAGCGCAAAAAAAGGCCTTTTTCATAAATTTTTTCAAAGAAAACTACAAAAAAATTTTAATCGATCAATATACCATCTTAAAGAACACATCTTGAAGAACTTTCAGTAATTTTTTTATTGAAAAATATTACATTGTTTAGTGGCTAATGGCCGTCAATGAAATAATGTTTTTATATACACGGTTTGCGGTGACCAACATTGCAGTGAAGTGGATCATCTGAAAAAAAAAATGCGGATAGATTTAGTCAAATATAAGTATAAACTAGTCTTTAATCGAAGGATTTTAAAAATGTTAATGGTTCGATTTTAACGAAAAAAATCGAACGATTAAAGACTACATTTTTATGTATTAAATAAGCCTGCAAAATTTCAAGAAGATCGGTTCATTAGTGTTCGAGTAATCTTGGTCACCGACTTCAGAAATGCCATTTTGAGAAAAACGCGTTTAAAGTTTCAATTTCCGGTCGTTTACACAACGGATTCTTCTCTTTCAACGCTCATATCTCAGTCAATTTTGTTCGGATCGACTTTAAATTTTCAGGACATATTCTCAAATACTTATACTTCAAAAAAATGCAATAAAAAAATCGATTTTTTCAAAATCGCAAGTGGGGGTAACCCCTTAAACGCGTTTTTCTCAAAATGGCATTTCTGAAGTCGGTGACCAAGATTACTCGAACACTAATGAACCGATCTTCTTGAAATTTTGCAGGCTTATTTAATACATAAAAATGTAGTCTTTAATCGTTCGATTTTATTTTCGAAAAAGAATGGCCGTTTTATAGCCAAAAAATTACCGTTTTTTTTCGTTAAAATCGAACCATTAACTTTGACTGTTCGCCATTTTGTGAAAAATGAATAATTTTTAAAATCCTTCGATTAAAGACTAGTTTATACTTATATTTGACTAAATCCATCCGCATTTTTTTTTCAGATGATCCACTTCGCCGCAATGTTGGTTACCGCAAATCGTGTATATAAAAACATTATTTCATTGACGGCCATTTGCCACTGAACAATGTAATACTTTTCAATAAAAAAATTACTGAAAGTTCTTCAAGATGTGTTCTTTAAGATGGTATATTGATCGATTAAAAAAGTTTTGTAGTTTTCTTTTAAAAAATTCATGAAAAAGGCCTTTTTTGCGCTACAAGTGGGGGTAACGCCTTAAGTCTTACTTCTCTCTCTATGTTCTTTATCGTTATTTTCTCAAGTTAGACAGACTTTCAGACAGATTCTTACCTCATTAACTAGACATTAGATTTGTTTAAATGTAAAAAATACCATTCCTACAACTAATGGCTGAATCTTCAAAAAAATTGCAGCATGTCAACTTTTTTCTGATATTTTAATATTACATACCATTCTTCCCTAATGACTCCTTTTCGATGGGAAAGTTTTTACTTTACCCTATTGTTTTTATTCGCTAGTAGAGGCGTCGTTCGGATCGATCGTATGCCGGTGCAAAGCATGGATACATTGTGACGCGATTGTCGATCTTTGCATATCAAATTACGATTTCAAATGTCAGACAATAAAAAAGTAATCAGCAATAATTTGCGGCGAGGGATGGAACAATATTTTATAGCTAATCATTTTTATCGCGTGAGAGACGATAAATAGTAACTATATAATCCGTTGGAAGATAAGATTCCGAAAAGCTCCTCCGTCTGATCGAGCTGAAATTTTGCACAGACCTTCCTTTTATATTCTAGGAGAACCCCTAAAAGGATTTTTGGCGACTATCAATAGTTTTCGAGATATCGAATTCTGAAAGTTATTTTACTGCGTTCCTACTATATCTATGCCGAAGAGGCTCAGTTCTGACTATATCTATATATGTGGTCGCGCTCTCTGTTTTGTGTGGATATTCGTCGATAGAAATGGAATGTAAAACATTCGCAGCAAGATCTATTCTTGGAGCTATTGAAGGACATAAAACGCGCTTACTAAGGTAGTCCAGTCATTATATACATTTGAAAATGCAAATGAACCGAAGAAGCTGAATTTTTAATATAGTGTGGGGGGCTTAGAAAAGCTTATCTTGAAATTGTCGACTAAGATTTCCTATGAGCTTTCTCCGCCATCTTGAAAAAAGGGGTAAGCTTTATTTTTTGGTGATAACTCGGCTCTCCGTTATCATACGAAAATTGCGATATTATACTTTTTTGTTGCTTTTTTACGCTCTACAATTTATGTCATACAAATGCTTCACCTACCGTTGCTCGTTGTTGAGATATCGAAAGTGAAAGTAAAAAAATAGGGTTTCGAAATTAGTTTTTTGCTCTTTTCTCCTTTCTCGTGATACATACCGAAAAAATGGCTATTATCAAACTTGTAGAGCATGTTCATACCTACAACATATATTTTTTTTAGTTTTTTTAGCCAAACGTTACGACTTTTAGTGCGCCACAAGTTGGCACGTCCGTGCGAAGTTTTGATTTCACAGCTCGCGCGGTTGTACAGATATGTTGTAACGGATCGCCGGTTCTAGAGAAAATTATTAAAGTGCAGTATAAATAAATTAAACAGCAAAATTATGAATCACACGTATGAAATTTATTATGCAAATACATGTTTTTGTGTTGTTGAAGATGAAGATGTGTGAAGGTCCGTTTTTAATATTTACATTTTTCTGCGTTTCGATGGTCCTGGTTCACGGTCTTCCTGTTTGGAATACTCATCGTGTTGTGGAGATTCTTCAACCACATGACATGATTCTTTGATAGTTGGATCATCCTCATTGAGCAGGATGTCGACTTTGCCGACGTTGTTGCATGTTTGCCCACTGCAATTTAGGCAAATAACGGAACAAGCAATCCCTGCTTTTCAGCACTCACAGGGAGCTTCACATTTTCCCTTGCACTTGCACGATATGAGCTTTAAGGGGAGGTATCTGAGTAAACGGCAAGAAAAACAGGTAAACTTCGGGAATTTTTATCCCAAAAACTAATGTTTCGATTGGATCCGGGTTTTTTTAAATTGGAAAATATGTACATTGAGGTATGTTTAGGAATTTTTTTAAATAAATTCGTTGACTGGAAGCGATTCGAACGCGATTATCTCGAAACATAGTTTTCAACGTCTGTGCCAGATGCATCTCGAAAACGGCTTGTCCGATTTTGTCCAAATTTGGATACAATATTTTTCGATAGTTTTCCTCGTTCGCCACGTAGGATTTTTTTAAATGTTCAGTTTTGACAGAATCCCGGCTGGAAATTGAGTTATGGCGCTAATCACGCTCGGATCAGGTTGCCAGACTGCCATTATATGGCGCTAGTATGGCAACCAGATCACGGCGTGAACAAAAATGTAACGCTGTCCGCGATAACGGCGGGATCTGGCAGCCTGATTACGCCCAAATCTGGCAGCCTCATTGGGCCACTACCCTGGCGCCTTATGATAGCGTATATACGGCTGCCTGATCGGATGTATTAATATTACAGAAAATATACGGAACGAATAACATACAACTTTTTTTGTTTATTGAATATTTAAGACCAACTTACATCTGAACAGTTTGTTGTCCGCACGTTCCCCACGGTCCACATACCCCTAATTTCTTCCGGAACGATCCTCCGGCCGAGAAAAACTCAGAGCACCATGCGTCCATGGCTACTCGTATTTAGAAGTTCCTCGGCAAGCCCTCCGGGGCAAATCTCATGCAGCAAGGTTCCTCGGCAAGCCCTCCGGGGCAAATCTCCTGCAGCAAGGTCCCTCGGCAAGCCCTCCGGGGCAAATCTCCTGCAGCGAAGTCCTCGACGAGTCCTTCGATGACCGATGGCTTCCTTCGAAGAAAGCACGCCCTCGCCGAGGACGGCTCTGGCGACGCATCGGTGTGCTCCTCTGCGGGGAGCCCTCGCGAAGACACTGGACACTGCCACTGCACCTGGAAGGGTCAATGAAAGATTAATACCTCGCAGATGACCGTCCCCCTTATTACCCTGTAAATAAATCCCCTCTCTGTATCTAACCTCCGGCTGTCACTCTTGTTGGAAAATATCCTCCCCTTAACAATCAAGTCATGACTCCCCCCTGCCCCTTAGTATTAGTTCACACGCGTAAATACCCCCCCCCCTCACAACTACCGCTATTACGTTTTTTCTTTTCTTTTAATTATTATAAGAGTAAAATACTTACCGGCGTTGCGCGACGAGCCCGCGCACACTTACCCGATACGCGGGCGAAATCCCTCGATGATCGCCCGTAATCCACCTAAACAAAGGAAGAAAAATCACGCGCACAGAATGTATCGATAAAATCACGCGCACAGAGTGTATCGATAAAAACACGCGCACAGAACAAGTACGAAATAAATGTACAGCTCGCCTATGACAGCTCGGGGTTACCCGCGTGTCATAGGCTAGCTCAACGGGTGCCCGGCGTTCCGCGGCACCGCCATTGTGAAAACGTTTTACCCAACCTTTCCCTCGCGAGGCACATGGCGCGCTCGGCACACGGCAGCGCGCTCGGCTCCCGTCGACCGCGCTCGACCCACCTCGGCCGCACGCGACGACCGAGCGTCGTGCGTAGTTCGCGTAGCGCCCGAGGGTCGGCGCCCTGTTCCGCGCTTTCCCATAACCGTTGGTAGCGTTGGTCGGGAATATAACCCGACCACCGGCTACGAACCGGGCTGGAAAAAACAGACGCGTTCGCAGCTCGTGCACGCGTCGGAGAGTGTCGCAGACCCGTTACCTCTCCACATCCAAGCATATCGTTTTTTCCTCTTTTTACGCCGTACGGTGTAGAAGGGAAAAAACACATATCCTACCTTTTCTTTTGACGCAGACCCGTGTTGAAGAAAAAAGGCTCCTCTAGAAATTCCTACCTCTCCACAAAAACCCATCTTTGTATTATATTTTCCTTTGTTTTTATATTTTATTCAATTTTAAAATACAGTATCTTTTTCTCGTTAACACCTCACAATTTCCTTATTTTTTTTTGTTTTATCCCATATCTCAAACATAACTTTTCAGTCTTTGTAATCCTCGACTCATCGTTGGACACTCTCCACCCACTCCTCACCATGGCTTGGAAGAGAGTGCGTCAATTTGGCGCCCAACGTGGGGCATCAACGGTTTAAATGGCTAAATCACCTAACCAACACCTATGAGATTCATGCTCACTCCCACCGAACCCGAGGATGTACCCCGACGACCTGTCGGACGTCCTCGCAAAATCCCGATGAAGAGAACACCTACTCGGACTTCGGAACACCTTGCGGAACTCCACTCTTCCCAAGAGCAATCACTTCCGGGAGTGATTAAAAACCCGGTGGCGCCCAACATTTCTACCACCTCATCGTCTCCGACAATTACGCCTACCATGGCCGACCAGGACGCTTCGGGGAAAATGCCTCTCCACGGAGAACCGCAAGGAGCAACGGTTAACCCTTGCGTCACCATTCCAACAGCGCCACCTCCAGACGCATTTACCACATGGGAACCCTTGTTGCGCCTCCTCCAACACGGGGCACCGCCTCCACCGCCAATGCCCACATACAGCGGAAGCGACTACGAGGATCCGAAATTATTTCTGCGTCGATGCGAGGAATACTTTTCTGCAACCAGCACCCCGGCCATCAGTCGAACTCAAACCGCTACCAACGGCCTCCGTGGAGACGCCGAACGGTGGTGGACCGTCTACCAGCCCTTGGACTTCGACTGGTCGAAATTCAAGGAACTCCTTCTCGGCCGTTACGATAGCCCCGTCATCATCTCCAGACTAAACGGGCAGCTGTTCTCTCGGAAACAAGGCGAACGTGAGGGAGCCGGAATATTTCTACAGCAAAAATATCTCCTATATCAACGGATCCGGGCCGACGAACCGGAGACCATGAGGGTCGCAACGCTCCTCGAGCTCCTTCGACCGAACCTCCGGATGGCAATTCGACCGTCAAATCCGAAGACCCTCACCGCCCTGATGACGAAGGCTATGGAGGCCGAATATGATTGGACCGAGCCCCTTCCCCCATCGCGATCAAAAAGGGAGGAACCGCTCAAAATTGAAAGACCGACGAAATCCCCCGCAGACGGTACTTCTCGGCCTCAATGTTGGCATTGCCCAGAAAAACATTTTCACCGGGACTGCCCAGTTCTCGCCCAACGGAAGTCTGCCAGTCAGGAGTCGGGAAACTCGCCTCGGGCGGCGGATCCACCCCGTCCCGCCGACTCCAACCAGAAGTAGGAATCACAGATACCTCGACGGGGCAACACCAACTACCTCATGTCCGGGTCATCATCCAGGGCAAGGAGGTATGCGCCGCCGTGGACACCTTCGCGAGCCACTGCTTCGTTCATCCGAACTGTCTACCCCCCGGCCACCCGATCACTTCGGGCTCGTCCACCGCCAATCTGGCCGGGCGAAATAATAAAATGGCACTCACGGGGTTAACACGAATTAGCTTCGCCATTTAAGGGCATCAGTTCGACGCGGACGCATGGGTAGCACCGGAAGCTCGAGAGCCCCTTATCCTAGGGCATCCTTGGCTGAAACAACAAAGAACCATCGCCGACCTGGGGAACGACGTACTATATCTCGGGAGCCACGAGCGTTTCTCAGTGAAGCTGGTCAACGCTTCCATACCACAGCCGAGAACTAACGGTTTCAACCTGGAATCCGTACAGCATAGCTTCCCCCCCGAATATCAACCCAAGTTCGAGGCTCTCCTGCGAGCCTACGACCAAATCTTCGATTCCGCCAACGGCTTATCTCAAACGCAGAGTACCGACCACGAGCGAACGATTCGGGTCATCCGGGACCGACAGCACAAGTACCAGCAGCGGTACGCTGCCGGCCCAACCACCAGTCACTACCAAGTAGGCGACTGGGTATACGCCAGGCAACACCCACTGTCGAAGGCGTCCGAAGGGTTTCACGCAGGTTTCGCGCCGGTATGGAATGGACCATACCAAATCCGCGCGGTCCTTGGAGCAGAAATCTACACAATCCAGCGGGACAACGACGCCCGTAAGGTGCACGGTAATCTCCTAAAGCCGGCACACTCAGCAATGCAGACGGACGGTTCTGCAACCCACCATACCACAAACGAGCCAGGACTGGCTCAATCCTCCACCAGTCTCCAGCGGTCGACACCCGATCCTCCGGAGCACGTGAAAGGGCCAATGGAGGTCCTTCCCACCACCACTCTCGCAACAGACCCATCGAACCCGGAGATGGAGTCATCGGGAAACCCCCAGGAACCGATTGAGGTTCCCCATCACGACACTTTCCCCAGAGACGAGCTGAACCCTAAGGCAAGCTCTGAAGAATGTCACCAGGCGCCGATTGAGGTGCCAACACCACTGAACCCGCCGCGCAAAAGAGGCCGGCCAAGAGAACGCAAGAACGAAATTCCGTCCACGCTAAAAACCGGAATTACCGAGCATCGCGGCCCTCGGTACCAGCTGCGACCGAGGAAACCACGAAATAAACCATCGACCAGAGATCGACCGGATCATTAGGGGGGGGCATTTGTTGTCCGCACGTTCCCCACGGTCCACATACCCCTAATTTCTTCCGGAACGATCCTCCGGCCGAGAAAAACTCAGAGCACCATGCGTCCATGGCTACTCGTATTTAGAAGTTCCTCGGCAAGCCCTCCGGGGCAAATCTCCTGCAGCAAGGTTCCTCGGCAAGCCCTCCGGGGCAAATCTCCTGCAGCAAGGTCCCTCGGCAAGCCCTCCGGGGCAAATCTCCTGCAGCGAAGTCCTCGACGAGTCCTTCGATGACCGATGGCTTCCTTCGAAGAAAGCACGCCCTCGCCGAGGACGGCTCTGGCGACGCATCGGTGTGCTCCTCTGCGGGGAGCCCTCGCGAAGACACTGGACACTGCCACTGCACCTGGAAGGGTCAATGAAAGATTAATACCTCGCAGATGACCGTCCCCCTTATTACCCTGTAAATAAATCCCCTCTCTGTATCTAACCTCCGGCTGTCACTCTTGTTGGAAAATATCCTCCCCTTAACAATCAAGTCATGACTCCCCCCTGCCCCTTAGTATTAGTTCACACGCGTAAATACCCCCCCCCCCCCTCACAACTACCGCTATTACGTTTTTTCTTTTCTTTTAATTATTATAAGAGTAAAATACTTACCGGCGTTGCGCGACGAGCCCGCGCACACTTACCCGATACGCGGGCGAAATCCCTCGATGATCGCCCGTAATCCACCTAAACAAAGGAAGAAAAATCACGCGCACAGAATGTATCGATAAAATCACGCGCACAGAGTGTATCGATAAAAACACGCGCACAGAACAAGTACGAAATAAATGTACAGCTCGCCTATGACAGCTCGGGGTTACCCGCGTGTCATAGGCTAGCTCAACGGGTGCCCGGCGTTCCGCGGCACCGCCATTGTGAAAACGTTTTACCCAACCTTTCCCTCGCGGGGCACATGGCGCGCTCGGCACACGGCAGCGCGCTCGGCTCCCGTCGACCGCGCTCGACCCACCTCGGCCGCACGCGACGACCGAGCGTCGTGCGTAGTTCGCGTAGCGCCCGAGGGTCGGCGCCCTGTTCCGCGCTTTCCCATAACCGTTGGTAGCGTTGGTCGGGAATATAACCCGACCACCGGCTACGAACCGGGCTGGAAAAAACAGACGCGTTCGCAGCTCGTGCACGCGTCGGAGAGTGTCGCAGACCCGTTACCTCTCCACATCCAAGCATATCGTTTTTTCCTCTTTTTACGCCGTACGGTGTAGAAGGGAAAAAACACATATCCTACCTTTTCTTTTGACGCAGACCCGTGTTGAAGAAAAAAGGCTCCTCTAGAAATTCCTACCTCTCCACAAAAACCCATCTTTGTATTATATTTTCCTTTGTTTTTATATTTTATTCAATTTTAAAATACAGTATCTTTTTCTCGTTAACACCTCACAATTTCCTTATTTTTTTTTGTTTTATCCCATATCTCAAACATAACTTTTCAGTCTTTGTAATCCTCGACTCATCGTTGGACACTCTCCACCCACTCCTCACCATGGCTTGGAAGAGAGTGCGTCAAGTTTAACATAACATACATTTTTTAACTTACTGATAGTCTTTTGTTTTTTGTTCTTATATTTATTATTTTTATATTTTTGTTTATATATTTATTTGAAATATATATTTGAAAGCTATATCCGCACACTTGTGGTCATTCTTTTTTTTGTCGTTCTGGGCGGTGACCGTCCCAGTCCTTCGCGTTGTTCAGCACCTTGCCGACAGCTTGCTGAACTTGATTAAAATAATGGCAGTCCATCAATATTAAATTGTAAATACAAAATCTTTTCTCTGTGGATATCTGTATTCACATACCTCTGAAGGTAATTTTTCATGCCAAAGTACACAAAGTGACCAATGGTTTGACCATTTTCGTCTGTAAAATCGACTATTTCGTATGTAGCTGAATTTGTGCTTAAAAAAGTTTTCGCTGACTGAGGTAAATGAGGTAGTAGCCTTCGTCGGAAAATTTTAAACAAACCATGAACTTGAGTGTGTGGGATATTGTTGTTGATGACCCATTCTCGCAGTTCTTCAACTTCATCTCTGTTCCAACATTGCACATTTTCTTGACCAGGCTCTTTATCTTCGCCGCCATTTAAATCCTCTCCGCCGACATGGGGATCTTCTTCGCTGCCGTTCGAACCCTTTCCGCTGATATGGAGATCTTCTTCCCTGGGGTTGAGATTCTCTCCGCTGACATGGGGATCTTCTTCGCTGCCATTAAAACCCTCTCCGCTGGCATGGAGATCTTCTTCGCTGCCGTTCGAACCCTCTCTTCTGACATGGAGATCTTCGCTGGGGTTGAGATTCTCTCCGCTGACATGGGGATCTTCTTCGCTGCCAATAAAACCCTCTCCGCTGGCATGGGATGTTCTTCGCTGGTGTTCGAATCCTCTCCGCTGGCATTGGGATATTGTTTGCTGGTAGCTTTATCAAGACTTTCCTGATCTTGAATTTTATGATTCGGGCCTCTTTCTGTAAATATTCAAATTTTTCGTAAACAAAACAACGTATAACATTCTCATTTTTCAAATTATATTTTATATTGATATTATACTATTTTTTATTTTTTTTATATTTTTATATTTTTTGAATTATATTTTATATTGATATTATTCTATACACAAATGTATAAAAATTCATAAATTATGTAAAAGTTGAAAAAAGTAAGGTTATACATACCTGGTACTTGACCATTCTATGACCCATTCTCGCAGTTCTTCAACTTCATCTCTGTTCCAATGTTGCACATTTTCTTGACCAGGCTCTTCATCTTTGCTGCTATTCAAATCCTCTCCGCTGACATGGGGATCTTCTTCGCTGCCATTAAAACTCTCTCCGCTGGCATGAAGATCTTCGCTGGGGTTGAGTTTCTCTCCACTGACACGGGGATCTTCTTCGCTGCCATTAAAACCCTCTCCGCTGGCATTAGGATACTGTTTGCTGGTAGCTTTATCAAGACTTTCCGGATCTTGAATTTTATCATTCAGGCCTCTTTCTGTAAATATTCATATTTTTCATAAACAAAACAACGTATATCATTCTCATTTTTCAAATTATATTTTATATTGATATTATACTATTTTTTATTTTAGAAATATTTTTGAATTATATTTGTACTGATATTATTCTATACACAAGTGTATAAAAATTCATCAATTTTGTAAAGGTTGAAAAAAGTAAGGTTATACATACCTGGTACTTGACCATTCTCGCAGTTCTTCAACTTCATCTCTGTTCCAACGTTGCACATTTTCTTGACCAGGATTTTCATCTTTGCTGCCATTTAAATCCTCTCCGCTGGTATGGAGATCTTCGCTGCAGTTCGAACCCTCTCCGCTAACATGGAGATCTTCGCTGGGGTTGAGATTCTCTCCGCTGACATGGGCATCTCCTTTGCTGCCTCTCCGCTGGCATGGAGATCTTCTTCGCTGGTGTTCGAATCCTCTCTGCTGCCATTAGGATATTGTTCGCTGGTAGCTTTATCAAGACTTTCAAGATCTTAAATTTTATCATTCGGGCCTCTTTCTCTAAATATTCAAATTTTTCGTAAACAAAACAACGTATATCGTTCTCATTTTTCAAATTATATTTTATATTGATATTATACTTTTTTAAATATTTTTATATTTTTTGAATTATATTTTAACGATATTATTCCATACACAAGTGTATAAAAATTCATAAATTTTGTAAAAGTTGAAAAAAGTAAGGTTATACATACCTGGTACTTGTACCGATGATCGGGACTCGTCAAGATTCATAACGTTTTCACTTTATATGCTCCTTTTTATATTTCGTGAAAACTTTCAAGTTTTAACCCAAACACGATGTATAAATTTCCAGTCGGGTATACAATATGACACACGTGCAAGCATATATATATATATATATATATATATATATATATATATATATATATATTAGACTGATTTAAAAAAAAAACATTATTTTTTTTTCCTTCGGGATTCTCGTGCTATTGTTGGGCAGTAATAAAAGAAAATTTCTCTAAAAAGATGGGCGCGGTCACTCGATTTTTAGAGGTGGCTATCTCGACTTTTTTGTATTTGAATTTTTTTAACGAACGTATTGCATTTAAGCATAGTCACGGCTTCGGGTTCCGGATAAAAATCACATCCAGCAGCTATTTCGTAACAAAAATAAACTCTAACAATTTGAAAAGATTGCAATATTCACAATTTAAATTCAGGTAGATCAATAATGGCGTCTATACTACTCTCTTTATTCATGTAGATTTATTTAGACGCATTAACATTTCGCACTTTTTACGAAAAATTAAATTATAAGCTTTTATTCATAAATCGTATATTTACATTTTCAAAATGCTACACTTATATTATCTTCAAACTCATTTATATTTCTTCCCAGCCACTGTACATAAAATCGCGCATACCACTGCACAAGTCACTGCGCATCCGTGGCGCCATTTTGTATTGGCGCAGCGCATTTGTAAGTGGTGTTGTTTTTTTTCAATGTGGCTCAAGTAAAGACAATTTTAAACAATGGCTCGGAAAAACGAAGACAACATAATTTGGCTAATCGGCAAGGAAATTTCGAAAATAAGTACCCGTCATTTACCGTCAAATCGGAAAGTTTTCTGTTTGTTCTTTTACAAACATAAGAGAGAAAAACTGACCATACGTCGAAGTGCACACGAAACAATGAAAGAAGTTTTCGAACAATGGAAATGTGCTGAAATTCCAACGCGTAGATTGAATAACGCAGTCGTGAAATTAATAAAACTCCATCTAGTCTGGAAAAAACTTTTAAAAAATCGGGTTAAAAAGAATTTGCCCTCACAAATATTGAAGGAGCGTAAATTTAAGAGAGATTTGGACAAACTGTTCAACGTTGCACATTTTCGTTCTGCCCAAAATGTTAACGAACTTGGGCGGTTATTTTTGCTATCACACGTTTCGATTATTTCTCCATTGTGACGGCAACTTCTTTTAAACCCGATGTTTTAAAAGTTTTTTCCAGACTAGATGGAGTTTTATTAATTTCAAGATTGCGTTATTCAATCGACGTGTTGGAATTTCAGCACATTTCCATTGTTCGAAAACTTCATTCATCGTTTCATGTGCACTTCGACGTATGGTCAGTTTTTCTCTGTTATGTTTGTAAAAGAACAAAATCAAAACTTTCCGATTTGACGGTAAATGACGGGTACTTATTTTCGGAATTTCCTTGCCGATTAGCCAAATTGTCTTGTCTTCATTTTTCCGAGCCATTGTTTAAAATTGTCTTTAATTGAGTCACATTGAAAAAAACAACACCACGATGCTCGATGTTATGCACAGTGGCTGGGAAGAAATATAAATGAGTTTGAAGATAATATAAGTGTAGCATTTTGAAAATGTAAATACATGATTTATGAATAAAAGCTTATAATTTAATGTTTCGTAAAAAGTGCGAAATGTTAATGCGTATAAATAAATCTACATGAATAAAGAGAGTAGTATAGACGCCATTATTGATCTACCTGGATTTGAATTGTGAATATTGCAATCTTTTCAAATTGTTAGAGTTTATTTTTGTTACGAAATAGCTGCTGGATGTGATTTTTATCCGTAACCCGAAGCCGTGACTATGCTTAAATGCAATACGTTCGTTAAAAAAAATTCAAATACAAAAAAGTCGAGATAGCCACCTCTAAAAATTAAGTGACCGCGCCCATCTTTTTAGAGAAATTTTCTTTTATTAGTGCCCAACAATAGCACGAGAATCCCAAAAGAAAAAAAAATAAGTTTTTTTTTGAATCAGTCTAATATATATATATATAGTTTTTGAATGCAACACTGTCGCCACCACTTTAGCGCTAGCCTGTGCACTGCCATGCATGGGCCTCCTAATAGAGCCACATTAGGGCACTGATAAGGCAAACCACATTATGGCCATTTTCACGTTTGCCATAAGTTTGCCTGACCTGTGGCTGCCTGTTCACGGCAGGCTCACGGCCGCATCAAAATTCCCGTAACACGGATAGCCACACAGCTCCCTCATTACGGCCCGATCATAAATCTGGCGAGCCTGAACAAATTTCCAGTCGGGATTGCGACCGTTTTAATTTAACATTTGTTTTTCGTTCGCAATTTGCGACGATTTTGGATTGCATACACATTGCAGAAAAAAGCAATGGTTCAATCAAATGAAAAACCCCTACGTGGCGAACGAGAAAAACTATCGAAGTGGCGAACGAGAAAAACTATCGAATTGTATCCAAATTTGGACAAAATCGGACAAGTCGTTTTCGAGATACATCTGGGACCGACGTTGAAAACTATGTTTCGAGATAATCGCGTTTGAATCGCTTCCAATCGATGAATTTATTTTAAAAAATTCCTAAACATACCTCAATCTACATGTTGTCCAATAAAAAAACCCGGATCCAATCGAAACATTAGTTTTTGAGATAAAAATTCCCGAAGTTTACCTGTTTTTCTCGCCGTTTACTCAGGTACCTCCCCTTATAAACTCAGGAGGCGCGAGTTCAGCTGAGCTGATAAATGATTCGAGTCCATGATTTGTTCGTCGCCAACCCCGTTCGTGAGAATCTATGTGAAACCCGAGCCACGTTTGCACCTGGTGATACAAACGGAATATATGCTGGCGTGGTGCACTTTCCATTGGTGAAAGTAGCGAGAGGTGGTTAAACTCATTGTTAGCAACTGATTTAGCGAAGCGGTGGCATCGTAAAGCATTTATAGATTTTTTCGGCTTGTTACCCCCATATGAGGAATTGTCCTCCCGTGGAAATCAGAACATTCGGATCGACTTTTTCTTGTTAGAATAATTCCACCGATGTATGCTTTTAGAGAGGGTTAATGAACTTTTATTTGCCAATATTGAAAAAAGACGATGTGGTATCGCTAAAAAAATGAAGGAAAAGTATGTTGTTGAGAACGACCTTATCATGCTGTATACTAGGTGGAGAGTAGAGTTTTGCGGGTCTATTTCCTTTTGCTGGTTTTCGGAAGTAAACGTTTGTTTTGTCCTGCGCGAGTCCACCGATTAAGGGGCCAGTCCACTTTGAAAATTTCCAAAAATCGAAAGCAACCAAGACTTGAAGAAATCGACGATGATGAGCAATCAGACGGGATTTTGTACGGTGCAGGAATTGCCAATTGAATTTAGGTAAGAGTTTTTCACAGTATAAACTTCAAACGCGTTTTTCTCGAAACAACGTTTTCAAAATCTAGCTCCATCGTATCTCTAAAACTAATAAACCGATTCTCTTGAAATTTGAACCACATATTGTAAACATGATTCGCAACAAGATGATCGTCGATGGTTTTGGAATTTTGGTTTTTACTCTTTTTTTTTACGAAAAACTGCGAAAAAACGCGTCTTTTTCGATACTTTTTTCGGTTTTCATCTGCCATTTTTTTATTTTTTGATAGAACTTTATATCCGAGGGTCATTTTGTAGCTGGTGTCATACTGAATCTAATGGACTTTGATTTTTTTGTTTCAGGCAAGTCGTTGCCGAATTATGATGGAGCTACCTAGCCCACCTATTTTTGAGGCGTTACGTTAAACTATAGTTTTTGTACTTAAAAATGAATAAAAATGAATTTAAAAATTTTGTTTATGTATTTCAAGACTTTATTTATCAAGCCCAACAACTTTTATATTCATATCTTTTAGTAAATCCTCAAAAAAAAATCGCGAAAATAGCCTTTTTTCGTGGCTCCAAATTGGATTGGTTCCGTAAAACCGAAAGATCGATGTCCTCGCCGACGATTTCATCAGAGCCATAAATCGATGCTTCTTCAATTGCCGTGGTTATGATCAAAGTATCTGCATCCTCAAAGGCCTGTTCAACTTTAATCCTTTATCCGTGAACCGGGGTTGTTTTCGTCCGGGCGCAAATTTGTTTTCGAAATTTCTCGAACGTCGGCGATGTCAGGGCCCCTGGACGGGAACGAAAAAAAAGTATAGGCAGGTAGGTTCGTGAGCGCACAAGGTCAGGTCTGGCATTCAGTTACTCTCGAACTGGAGTGCGAGAGAAATAGGTGCAGGACGAAAACGACCCCTATTCACGACTAACGTAAATAAACTTGGCGGTTTTCGATTTTTTTCGTTTGTTCATATTTTGATGTTTTGAACTGTAAACAATCAATGTAACGTAAATATTTCAGTAAAAAAAAATTATGTCGGCCAGAAGGGCTGAGGAGATTTATTACTTATGGTCTAATAACATAACTAAATATTACTTATGGTCTAATAACATAAATAAAATAAGAAAAAAAATTAACCTCCCAAAAATATGCCTATGTTCCCGGTGCAAAATAGGGTATCTGGTTTATTTCTACGATACTGTAGTATTTTTTTCCTTAAACAACAACATTTTTCATTTGAATAACCGTTTATTAAACTTTTTTCCCATAATTTTTACGCCCGATGCATTTACAACAAAAAAAACGTTTTTCGCGTGCATTGCTTCGCATTTGTTGAAAAAAAAAATTATTAAAAATAAAAAAAAAAAAATTCTTTGTTTTGGCTTTAAAAGGAAAGTATAAAGATAAACCATGATTTTTTTCAGAATTTTTGACAAAAATTGTAAGTGTGACAGCGCCCAGCCGAAAACGATCCCGGTTCACGGAATTAGGGTGCCGAAAAAACCTTTACGGATTGAGGGTTAATTTCGACTCTTGCAAAATAAAGGCGAAGAATTTGTACCAAGTTATCTTTGTTTGTATAGCTTGCGAGTTACTTCTCTTGGCTAACTTTTGGAGCTGTAGGTTCATCGAATGTAAATGTCTGATAATTGGTTTTATCTCGACCGTCGTACTCTTTCCGAAGTTTTGCCTGAAAATATTCCGTACGTGTTACCAGGTGCCAACGTGGCTCGGGTTTTACAAGGATCCTCAGGAATCATGTTGGCGACGAACAAATCATGGACTTGAACCGGATATCAGCACAGCTGAACCCACACCTACTGAGTTTTAAAGCTCATATCCTGCAAGTGCAAGGGGAAATGTGAAGCTGCCTGTGGGTGCAGACAAGTAGGGATTACTTGTTCCTTTATTTGCCAAATTGCAGTGGACAAACATGCAACAACGTCGCCAAATTCGGTATCCTGCTCAATGAGAATGCGGATGATTCGACTATATCGAAGAATCATCTCATGTGGTTGAAGAATCTCCACATCTCGATGTGTATTCTGAACAGGGAGATTGTGAAGAAGGACCATGAAAACGAAGAAAAATATAAATATTAAAAACGGACCTTCACACATCTTCATCTTCGACAACACAAAAACATGTATTTGCATAATAAATTTCATACGTCTGATTCATAATTTTGCTGTTTAATTTATTTATACTGTACTTTAATCATTTTCTCTAGAACCGGCGATCCGTTACAACATATCTGTACAACCGCGCGAGCTGTGAAATTGAAACTTGGTGCGGACTTGCCATCTTCACAGCGTGCTAAACGTCGTAATTTTTCGCTAAAAAAAACAAAAAAATATATGTCGTAGGTATGAACATGCTCTACAAGTTTGATAATAGGCATTTTTTCGATATGTCTCACGAAAAAGGAGAAAACAGCAAAAAAACAAATTTCAATGCCCGATTTTCAAACTTTCACCTTCAATATCTCAACAACGAGCAACGGTAGGTAAAATTTGTATATCATCTACATTGTAGAGCGTAAAAAAAGCAACAAAAACGTGTATCATCGCAATTTTTGTATCATGACGGAGAGCCGAGTTATCGCAAAAAAACCAAATTTACCCCTTTTTTAAGATGGCAGAGAAAGCTCATAGGAAATCTTGGTCGACAATTTCAAGTTAAGCTTTTCTAAGCCCTCTCCACACTATATTAAAAAATCAGCCTCCTTAGTTCCTTTGCATTTGTCCGCCTCTTTTTCGGATATAATGACTGGACTAAGGAAGTGTTTTAAGCCTTCCACAGAGCAGCCGTCGGAACAAATTAGGGAATACAAACAAAAAATGTATGGACAGTAAAAAAAACCCCAAAAAAAATAAAGACTATTTTAAAAACGCAAAAAATGTAGACTACAGAAAACAAAACAAAAAATTAGAATGTTTTAGGTAACGCAAAAAAATGGTGAACCCTACGACAATTTGCACAAATTGTATGTTCCATACATGGCAAAAAACTTCAGCAAAAGACCATGCAAGATTACGGCAGACGAAAGAAATAAAAAAACAAGCACTATGTCGAGCAGCGAAATTACTAGTAAGCCTTGGTGACCGGCCCCCTAGCGATGGACCGTAAAGTAAGTGGAAGGTCACATATATGGGTATAGCCAGAACTGAGCCTCGTCGGTATAGATATAGTACGAGCATAGTGAAATAAAGAACATTCAAAATTCGATATCTCGAAAACAATTGCTATAGTCGCTAAATATTGTTTTAGGGGTTCTGTGCAAAAGGAACGTTGTGTAGAAAATTGCATAAAAATATTTATAATTAAAGAAATGATAAACAATCTTGTGAAAAGAACCTCTAAACGTGTACTTGATAGCTACCCGCTTGATATGAAACAAAAAAGAGAACTATTTTTCTCTTAAAATAGATAATGTTGACTACGACTTGACCGAGCTCTTTTGTGTTGTCGTTTTTCAATCATCAAAAACACATTTTTGCATTTATTTTCAGATTTTTCGAAGAAAAGTGGCATTATTATTAATAACTAACGAAAAAAATGTTCCGAAAAATGTCAGTCAATATTAACTACCATTACACTCGATGAGTGTATCAAATTTTAAGTCAATCCGTTAATTAGATGTCGAGAAACCGTGTACACCGTTCTGAACAACATATAGTTTTGATAAAAACGCGTTGGTAGTTTTACCCGCAATTGATCGTTGTAATCATAAGTTTACCTTTAAACTGTGATTCCTATATCATATGTTGAACCGTCCTATTCAATTTGAGTCGCCTTAAGGTAGACCGAGCGCGCGCTCTTGATTTCTATAGATTTTGTTCAAATTTTAAGCAGACATTGTTGATATCATTATGCATATGTGAGTGAAATTTCGACACACACACACACACACACACACACACACACACACACACACACACACACACACACACACACACACACACACACACACACACACACACACACACACACACACACACACACACACACACACACACACACACACACACACACACACACACACACACGTTAGTTATATTCAATTTAATTGCAAAAATTAAAAACTGTTTCTCTTTCGTACCACAAATAATGTTGCCATGATCAGCTATCATCCAATCGACGAAAAATAATCCATTGACGTAAATACAAACGATCCGTCAAACGATAACATCAAACGCTTTGCGAGTATTGGCTTGACGGCCGTTTTTTCTTACTTCAGTTTACACACTTCGTCGCTTTGGGCCCTTGAAAGTGTCACACTTGAATTTGACGGGTTGTTCTAGGGCAGCGCAGCCCGCGACCTTACCCAAGATTCCCTCAATTAGTCTACCTAGTTGAAAGTCGCGAGCGCGAATTATCGGTAATTCACGCGCACCCTTCACCCGAGGTCGTACACTGCTCGTAATTTGTGTTGACCGAAATAGAGAAGAAGGTTGAGAGCGAGAGAGCAGATAGAACCTTCACATAGTTGGTGACAACTCCAAATAGACAAGTTTCATATGTTACATTATTTACAACGAGGTGAGACACTCACGGATATCCACCATTAACGGGGTCACTCAGAAGGATGATACGAATAAATGTCGATGGTTCGTACTTTTGTGCGCCAGTAGTTCGTCCAGCGACTCCTCGCAAGTCCGACGCGCACATTTAACACGCGCTCTCGTGGATTCGGGTACCGCCGCGATAAGAAAGAGATAGAAAAAAGAGTGTGAGTCTCTCGGCACAGGTCCAAGTTGGATCGATGAGGCAATTAGATTGCTTTCACTCGGTAACTCCGCTCGCAACTGCGAACGTCCGCAATTTTTACCTGGATCTTCAAAAATAAAAAATCATCATTGCATCTAACCGTGGTCGGGCTCTACTGCTGAAAAAGTACTGCTTAAGGCTCTATTGTTAAAACTGTACTGCTAAATGGGCTCTACTGCTAAAGGCTCCATACTGCTAAAGCTGTACTACTAAAAGGTTCCACTGCTATAAGCTGTACTGCTAAATGGGCTCTACTGCTAAAACTGGACTGCTTAAACAAGCTTCTGACAGAAGGCTCATATAAGTTTTTTGTCGATTTTTTGGGATTTTTCTTGCAACATTTACCTTCCTATCGGTGCCATTGTGCTGCACTCATTTGTACACCTCATTTGTACTCCTGTGACGTCAGGAACGTCATAAGTTAGAAATACCTACGGCCAAAGTTTACCTTCGGGCTGCATTATTGACGAAAAATCATAACGTTTGTTCTGGACACTTGAAGTTTGTTTGGGTTTGTCTGGACTGATTTCCAAAAAAACAATTTCCAGAAACATACCCTTTTGCGTTCTAGCAGTTTCAATGATTTCCAATAAAACTTTTCAAAAACATATCCTTTTGCGTTTTAGCTGTTGAGACTCTTTAGCAGTGCTGCTTTTAGCACTAGAGTCTATTCAGCAGTCCAGTTTTAGCACTAGAGCTTTTAGTAGTACAATTTTAGCAGTAGAGCTTTTAGCAATGCAGTTTTAGCAGTAGAGCTTTTAGCAGTACAGTTTTAGCAGTAGAGCCCGTTTAGCAGTAGAGTGTTTAGCAGTTCTTTTTTTAGCAGTAGAGCCATATTAGCCACTCAACAGATCGGTATTCAATATATTTTTTTAATTAATCAGAAGTAATCAGAAGATATAGGAGATAATCTGAAGATAGAACAAGCACGTGTCAGCGTGGGTAGGAATAATAATGGTTTTATTGAAAGACATCGAACCATTGTTCATGGGAGCAAGGATTTTCGGCTGCACACCTCATCGTATAACGGACAAGGATCTGTTGGTGACGAGATGGGGCCTCGTCTATTCGCTGATCCTCGCATTGATCTTTCTTTACGGATGCGTAGCGGGCATATATCTGATAAGCGTCGACATCATGGAAGAGAAGATATTACTGTTGACCGCCGGCAGAACGATACTTTCCTACATCTGTTTCTTCACCGATGCCATACTAACGATGATCTGGAACGACAAGCTCCAAAATTCCATGGCTCATCTTCACGACTTTGATGTCAGCACGAAATACAATCAACGGATCAACTTGACGCTCCTCTGCCGTTGGCGGATTGCTCTGGTTACGGTTGTTTTATTTTGGTCCATAGTTGGCTACGTCTCGTTCAGGTAATCGACAACATTGCTTTGTGTGCTGTACACGCGCTAAATAATTTAATTAAACGCGCAAGGGCTCTCGGTTGAATTGCAATCGTAAAGGGCTATCGCGAAAAATGTTCACTTTGTTGGATCCAATCGAGAAGCAATTTCGCTATTCCCGGAAACGAATCGCCACCGCTTGCTTTATTGCTAGCAGTCTGTACAATGTTAACGATCGATTAGTGCAACACTGTTTCTGGGAATATGTTAGAGAATTGACCGGCGCCTTGTCGAAATAAATCGTTGATTATTTGAATATTCACAAATTAGTCGTCCAACAGATGTGAAAAATCTTCGCCCCTGTTCAACGGAATATGCTACGGGATCGTGAATGCGGCGATGTCTATGCAGATCTTGAAGTTTATCGGTTTTTTGATGCTGCTCTATCAGCGATTTGGTCACCTCGAGAGGCTCATGTTGCCAGAGGGTATGATGATCGTCGCTGCGATGATTCCTTCCTTTATACTCATTCCCGGCGTCATATTTTTCGCTGATCCATTGGCACTCTTAAGGGATCTTCTCACTTGGGACGCTAAAAAAGTCTATTTTCATGATTTTTTTTGGATAGGTTTATATTATAAATATTGATATAAAAGTTGTTACACTTAATGAATACATTGAAAAATTTGTTTATTTATTTAAGTGACTATTTGTAGACGAAAATGGTAGTTAAAAAAATTTCCAAAAAACATTGTAGGTCTGCGCTGTTGATGAAATCTCGGAGATGAATCATCCGAAACAAAAAAATCAAACGGTTTTAGATTCAGTATGTTAATGGTTATGGCGCACATCAAAGTTTTTGGCAAAAAATAGGAAATATCAAAATTTAAAAAAAATCCTCGATATGCGCTATAGCTATAGTTGTAAAGAACATGTGGTTAACATTTCATAAGGATTAGTCCTTAAGAGTAGTTTCGAAGATTTTATCAACCGTCAAAAAACGTTGTTTCGAGAAAAACGCATTTGAAGTTTGTTTGGGTTACATAATCTTATTTAAAAAAATTGTTTAATTTATTTCAGAAGTGTATTTATTAAGGGAAGGTTCTGCCTTGATGGGCCAAAAAATGTTCGATTTTTCACCAATGTTTAATGCGAAAAGTATTAAATATAGAATGCTGATTTTGGTATGTTGACTAAGCGGTCTTTATTGAACATCAAAATATTTCTTAAAGTTTGACAAAACATGATGTTGGGAGTGGGAGGAGCCACGTATGTCGTTGCGCGGGGAATGACATTCTTCGCTTGCGGAAGTCCTAAATCCCGGACAGGTGATCTGAAGAAAAAATCAAACATATTTTTACTTTGTACAATATTGTGTATAAGTTGACCTAGAATCAAGAAGAAAAAGTGAAAAATAAAAAAATAGTGAGCGATCGGAAAGAAGTTTTTTTTCCCAAAAATTTTCGCAGTTTTTTACTCACTGTTTTTTTACTTTTCCATTTTCCTTCTTGATTCTAGGTCAACTTATACACAATATTGTACAAAGTAAATATATGTTTGATTTATTTGCTTCAGATCACCTGCTCGCGCACCGACATACGTGGCTGTTCCCACTCTCACCACCATGTTTTGTCAAACTTTAAAAAATATTTTGATGTTCAATAAAGACGGCTTAGTTAACATACCAAATATCAACATTCTATATTTAATACTTTACGCATAAAAAATTGATGAAAAATTGAACATTTTTGGCTCAACAAGGCAGAACCTTCCCTTACGTGTAACAACTTTTATATCAATCAATAATATAAACCTATCAAAAATTCTGGAAAATACCCTGTTTTTTAGCGTCTAAAGTGAGACGACCCCTTAAGAGAAGATACCTAGCCATCAAATCATATATACAAAATTATGCCCCTCATCTTCGATCCAAGCTGATCCGAGACTTATCCAGGCTCATCCTCGGGTGTCCAGATCCCCCGATTAGCCTGAGATCAAATGTCGTTTATTTCTGGAATTTGATTAATTGACAATCATTGCTGAGTACGAAAAGAGTCTGAACATTAATTGTTTTATTCTGTTTCGTATGAACACACGTATAGACACGCGGATCGGGCCGCTGAACCAACATGGTCAACGAATTCAACAGCACGATATATGGTGGCTGCATTCTCGTTTGATCAATTCAGCTGAACAAATAAATTCCGTCTATACGGTTCAGCTACTCTTCTGGATCACGACTATGTTCCTGAACGCGCTTTCGCGAATGTACACATTGACGGGTAGCGACGGAAATCTCAGCTTTCTGAAAATACGCGAGTCGATGTCCGTCATCGCGTGCATGACGAATTTACTCATCATCACAGTCACGTGCCACTTCACCGCGGTTCAGGTACGAATAACATTATTCGCACAAAAAAAAACAACGAGCAATCATTTCGACACCGTGAAAATTGATTGATTCAATTGGGAATTTATCGAAGTTATCTGGAAGTTGTTCTTTTCTGGATTTCCCAGGAGTAGCATTGAGGCGTCTTCTCACTCTAGACGCTAAAAAAGGCTTTTTTTCGTGATTTTTTTATAGGTTTATACTATAGATATCGATATAAAAGTTGTTGCACTTAAGAAATACATTTTCGAAATACATTGAAAAAGAAAATTATTTATTAAACCCACTATTTATAGATAAAAATGGTCGTTAAAAAAAAGTCATAAAAAATTGTAGGTCTGCGCTGTTGATGAAATCTCGGAGATGGATCATTTGAAATAAAAAAAAACAAACGGTTTTAGATCCAGTACCATAATGGCTATAGCGCATATCATACAATTTTTTATATATGCAAAAACAACAAAATGGCGGACATTTTTCAAAACAAAGCGTTTTTTCACAGTTTTTGGCGAAAAGAATTGTAAATATAAAATTTTTAAACCATCCTTGATATGCGCTATAGCTATAGTTGTAAAGATTGTGTGGTTAAAATTTCATAAGGATCGGTTCAGTAGTTTCGATGATTTTATCAACAAGCGGTCGAAAAACGTTGTTTTGTGAAAAACGGGTTCAAAGTTTTTAACGAGCAGATGAACGTGCTCAGGTAGTAAAGTAAAGGTCATGTAAAAATACAGTTAGACTCGTCCGAACTTCATCAAGTTTTAGTATACTTTTGAACATGTATACTTTCAAAAAATGTAATAAAAAAACAATCGATTTTTTTTTAATTGTAAGGTGAGAAGATGCCTTAAGGCGATAATACTGTTAAGGGGCCACATCTATCTAGAGGTCCGAAAAAAGAATGGCCAAATTCCGATTTTTTTTCCTGGGAAACGGTTGGCGAAAAAAAAACACATTTGTTTTCATCACAAAGGTACTACATACATTGAGAGCCTTTAAAAAAAATCACCAAAAAATACAGATAAACAACAAAAACATGGCCACCGGCAGATAATGAAATTTTCTTCGCGACGTTCGGCGGTGGACACTCTCCAGCTTAAACGGTCCATCTAAAATCTAAAAATCAAATAGGTTATTCAAGTCAACAACACATACGAGTCGTTGACTACCGTCGATTTTTAGAATCTTTTTTATTACCAACGTAGCGACGAATTGAAACTCGAGCATACAAAATCTATGAAAAAAATCATCATTTTTACGTAACTATTGAAAAATGCAGATCGATTTAGAAAAAGTGACATCGTCAACGATCTTCAAATGGTGCTCATCGTATCACCTGTAAATTTAGAAACAATCGATCAAGTGGTTCTCGAGATATCATGTCCACCGACTTTGAAAACTGTGTTTCGAGAAAAAAGCGTTTAAGGGGTTATATACAGTCAGGAGGTCCAAAAAGATCAATTTATCAAGAATTTTTCTTCAGACGACCTTTAAATCTATTAACGTAAAAATTTGTACACATATTATGGTAACTTTTAACTGTATTTTAACATTTTTCATTTGTAAAAAGAATTATTTTGAAAGCTGCTATAGCTGATCTCCGGGAGCACCTCCAAAAAGGCGTCCTGTGGTGAGCACGACATCTCTAGACTGGATCATCTAAAATGAAAAAACCACAAATATTTTGTTAACATAATGGATTACCTTGTAATTAATCGAAGGAAAAAGCAAAATAATAATTTTTGACAAGATGGCGGCTTCCAAAAAAAATCGATTTTCGACAAAATTTTAGGCTTTAAATTGTTTATAAAATGTAAAATAATTATAGGTGAGAAAAAACCTTCGATTGATTACTAAAAAATATACTTGAAAAGTTTGTGTTAAAATTTGAAACTGATCGGTTCAGCCGTGTCCGAGAAATCTTGCTCACCGTCTTCAAAAACACAGGTTTGAGAAAAACGTGTTTAAAGTTTCAAAAGCACTTTCGAACGCTCTGACACGTCACTACAAATGTGCGTGTAACTTCGAGAATATTCGCCGGATTGACAATAAATTTTCTGTGTGTACTTAAATATATGTACATTACGAAAAAAATAATAAAAAAATTGAGTTTTCGAAAATGTTAACTGTATATAACCCCTTAAGGTTTGAAGTATGGTTCTGCCACCGCTCGCCCGGCCGACTGTTGGAAGCTGTAGCTCATTCAATTTTAGGAATATTTCAATCAAATTTTCAGGGAATATAGCTGAAGGGTGATACTATCTAATAAAAATATTCTCGGAAAACGCAATTTTCCGTCCCACCTAGGTAGGATGCAGCTGGTTATAATAAGTCTTCATTAGGAAATAGAAATGACTTGTAGTTTCTTGGTCGAACGTGTATTGAGATTTTTACGTTCTAACGCTTGAATCAAGAACTCGAATAGACATTGCTGAAAATCGACTGAAGGAACATGAGAACGAAATTCTTATTCAATCAGGGCGCATTGTTAATTCATTTTTCTCGTAACTTCGTCATTTCCTGCGGAACTAGAAATTACTCGCAATTTCTATCTTCGACATATTTTTTTCTCAACCCATTAACAATATGCACATGAGGCATTCCACGTCACTTCAGCCAGTAAAAAAAAATCCACAAATAATTTTGAAAAATCGAGTTACTTTATTGAAAAATATTCACAGAGTGTCGAATTTTTTAAAAAATTTCTGACGTTTTTTCTCGTTGATTCCCACTTTTTAAAATGTTTCCATTCAAATGGCTATATCTTTGGCAGGATTTGACGTATTTACATTCGTAAAAAATGAAAATGTGCGTCTTTTTCTAGCCTTCCAGAAAAAAATTACTTTAGGTTTTATTGAGCAATTCGAACGTCCGTTTCAGGGCAAAATATGCAAAAATATTTTTTTTCTCAAGGAAAGACACTCATTATTTTATTTTTTTAAAATTTTCCCGAATTGTGAATACGAAAAGCGGATTTTTGGCATTTTTTATATTATGGGATTCCTAAACACCGTGAAGTAACAGCTATTTTTATTTAAATTTTTTTTTTATTAATATTCGATTGAAGAGTGTGGAGCACTCCAAGGCCCAATACGTATGACATATATGTCATATGTATTTAAAAAACCTGGTAAACATACAGTGAGTGCTCCACACTCTTTAAACGAATATTAATAAAAATAAAAAATAAAAAGCTGTTACTTTACGGTGTTTAGGAATCCCATAATATAAAAATACCAAAAATCCGTTTTTCATATTCACAATTCGGGAAAGATCTTAAAAATAAATAACGAGTGTGTTTCCTTGAGAAAACAAATATTTTTGCATATTTTGCCCTGAAACGGACGTTCGACTTGCTCAATAAAATCTAAATTAATTATTTTCTAGAAGGCTAGAAAAAGACGCACATTTTCATTTTTTACGAATGTAAATACGTCAAATCCTGCCAAAGATAGCGCCATTTGAATGGAAAAATATTAAAAAATGGTAATCAATGAGAAAAAACGTCAGAATTTTTTTTTGAATATCGACACTCGGTGAATATTTTTCAATAACGTAACTCGATGTTTCAAAATTATTTGTGGATTTTTTTTACTGGCTGAAGTGACGTGGAATGCCTCATATAGTGACCAATTTAGTAAATTCGGTTTTCGACGTAGATGCGGTGTGTATAGTTACATTGTCAAAGGTACGATATTTTTATCTATTAGGGCAACAAGATCGGATGCACTATGTTCTGCCCTCGTTCTGTACTAATGAGAAAACGATGTTACGTCGAGGTAATACACGTCAACAATGTAACGCAATTTTTTCGCCGTTATGCAGTCTCGATTAAATAATTCGTTCGATTGTGCAGGACAACATCGAGGTAGGGATGTACTTTCATCTTCGGAAATTATATTTCTCCGCGGGGGCGGGTTTCATTCGTATTGATTTGCCACTTTTGCTATCCGTAAGTAAAAAATTATTCGCCATAGAATAACGAAAAAGTGCCCAAAATTAACGACGGGTCTCGCAATTATTTTGATTACAGATTGGCGGAGCGATGACCACCTACCTCGTGATCCTGCACGCGCTCAACAACTAATTGTTTTCCTTCTGTTACTACGGACCATGCGTAAAAAATATATATTTCTATTTCACCCAAACCGAAAACCAACAAAGATATTTTTGTTCTACCTCAACTGCAAAACGTTGCTCATTGTATAGAGTTTTCGAACAAATTAGCAGCAAATTTCGCAGTTGTAAATATATTTGTACAATTCAATGGTTTTGGAGGGGGAAAAAATTAACGCGAGCCGTCATGGAAACACTTTTCTTTCGTTCGGATCGCAAAAAGTCCACGAAGAATATTGTTGGTAAAAGGGAATTGCCAAGGCAGCGTCGTTGCGATATATCGTTTGTTCTCGTTGTTATAAAATGCTGGCAGCGGAAGAAATGGATGAGGGCAGGATAAGAGGGAAAAGCCTCAAAGGAAGGTTTGCGGAAAGTTGAAAAAAAAATCATTTATTACCATCAGCTTAAATATAAAATTGGAGTAGACGATCCCACGGTAGGAACATACAGTTAGGTCAGTTCGCTAATCCACGCCCACAAGTTCCCATGATCCACTGTTGATACACGGTGGAATATGAAACGAATTTCAAAGCATTTTTTATCTCTCCAACAAAATACCAGCCAAAATAGCAAATATATATATATATATATATATATATATATATATATGTCGCATCGCCATGGGAATGGCTTTTTCAACAGCGCTTTCGATTTCTTGACGATGTTTATGGAGAGTCAAGTGGTGGGCATCGAGTGACGAAAAGGCGTCTAGGCGTTCGGAGAAGAACCTACCCCGGTGGTAGTGCGTGGTGTATGATCCACGAGTGTGTTGTGTTGCATAGAGGCCTAGAAGAAGTGGAGTGGGAGACGTATGCGTTTCGGGTCACGAATTCATTCCTTCTCGGGTCATTGGGTCGAAAGGACTAATTTTCGAAAAGGCTCTGTGTGACACACCTCACTAGCACTGCTATCCGGTGATTATACTTTGTACCGAATATTTTATTGTATCGAGACACCAATAAATCGTGTAAGCCGTGTCACTGCGGCAGTCAGTGAGATAGACATTGTTCTCTAATTCATGAACGGAATTCCTGGCTCTCTCTATATTCTTGATATTTGACATCAGAAGTGGGATAAAGAACGTTTAATCCAGAGTTTTGGGCGATAGAGTTCACGTGAAAATTGTGTCGGTGAAAAGTTTGAACACGACTATGACGAAAGACGGTGAAAAAAGTGTGAGTGAGACAAGCAGTGTGTTATCTGAGAATCAGTAGAGAGATTGTTGTCCAACGTCATCGGAATCCGAGTACAATGCTGATGAGTCCGTGCAAAAGGCAAATAAACGGAGGAAACGTGCTTCAAAACTGAAGAAGGAGAACAAGCGATTGATTACATTGCTTACTCAACGAGATCGAGCTCCTATGGATCTTGTAAAATTTGACCCGAAAAATACCGACGCAACTGGCTGGGCAAAAATGGTCGATGAATGGATTCGACGTTATAAACCGGACGATTGGGAAGTCGTCCAGCATCTGGCTAAAGCCTTTAAGGACGAAGCAGCTCAGTGGTTCGCCGGTATGGATCCTTCCGGGAAAACTTGGACCGAAATTCGTGCTGAATTCATGAGCGCGTATGCGAAGAATAAAAACGTCGCTTCAGAACTTCATACCATTTGGACGGACGACGCCGAGTTCACGCTCGAAAATTTTATGAAGAGGGGAAGGAAGATCAAAGCGTGGCTCAAGGGACGGAAATCGGTGGACGAGACCGCTACCCAACTGGCCGGGTTGTCATACTCTTTCCAGAACCGATTTGTGCGGAACATCTTCGTACGCGAATCGCCTCGTAATTTGCAAGAAGCAATGTCGTACCTCGATGGACGAACGACCGATCACCATCGACCGCGTGCATCCTTCGGAGCCCTTGGTCCACATACTAAACCTTCGACGCCGCGAGATGGGAAGTCGCACCGTTCGGAAATCGAGTGCTACAATTGCGGAAAGAAGGGACATCGTAAGGCTGATTGTAAATCATCCTCGAAGTCGCACAGCAGTCAGCCACGGGACAGCAAGCGGTCGTATTCCAGAAAGGTGGTGAATTGTTATAACTGCAAGGAAGAGGGTCATATCTCCCCGAATTGTCCAAAGAAGGACGAGAAAATCGTGAAGCTTTGCAGCTCAACCTCTACTGAAGGTACTTTGAAGCTGGCAGAAGGTAAGGTGTTGACATTTACCTTTGATTCTGGTTCGGATTGCTCTCTTGTGGGAGAGACATTGGAAGAAAGATTGCCCGGTAGGAGACGATGCGTCTCTACGCGGCTGAGAGGTATCGGAAATGGATACGTTGATTGCTGTAAGCTAATCTCTGTGTGGGTCGATCTTGATGGCATAAATGTTGAGATTGACTTATATGTGATACCGGATGAAAATTTGTCTACAGATTTACTTTTGGGTAAAGAATTGTTAGCAAAAGTCTCAGTCAAGTTGGACGGAATCACGATTAAATTTTCAAAATTAAATAGATTTGTTGGCTCGTGCAGCTTGGAGATCGACGTCAATGCGGTCGATTGTGACTCAGTCGAAATGAGAAAACCACTGATCGAGTTGTTGAAACTGTATTCTCAACATATGAGTGCGGAGGCTCCTAAGATTCGAGTAACTTCGGGCAGGCTTGAGATAAGATTGAAAGACGTAAACAAACTCGTGCAGAGAGGCCCTTACAAGTTAGGTACTGTAGAGCTCGAAACTGTAAGAGGTTTGGTTGACAAAATGCTCGAGGCCGGAATCGTTCGGGAAAGTAAAAGTCCGTTCTCCAGTCCAATAATTTTGGTAAAAAAAAAAAGATGGTTCAGATAGATTGTGTGTGGACTTTCGAGAATTAAATTCTAACACGGTAGCAGATCGTTATCCATTGCCGTTGATTCAAGATCAATTAGGTCGCTTAAGTGGAGCACAATATTTTTCGTCGTTAGACATGGTAGCCGGGTTCCATCAAATACCCGTCGAAGAAAATTCGATAGAGAAACTCGCGTTTATTACACCTGACGGACATTATGAATATTTAACGATGCCATTTGGGCTGACGAATGCTCCTTCCGTGTTTCAGAGGGCAATTAATAACGCGTTGGGAGACTTGAGACATTCTTACGCGATTGTTTATTTGGATGATGTGCTCATACCTGGAAAAACTGAACAAGAGGCCTTAGATCGACTGAAAGTTGTAATGGAAAGACTCGCCGCTAACGGGATTTCGTTTAACTTAAATAAGTGTAAATTTTTGAAAACACAAATTGATTATCTCGGATACACTGTATCGAAAGGAGAGCTGAGGCCCAACCTTCGAAAGATCGAAGCCCTGGTGTAATCGCCCATCCCTCGAACGCAGACCCAGGTAAGGCAGTTGTTAGGGTTAGCATCTTATTTTCGTAGATTTGTACCAAAATTCTCACAAACAGCAGCTCCTCTGTATAGACTGACGGCAGGGAATGCAAAGACAATAAAATGGACAAACGAACACAATGAAGCTAGGACTAAGCTCGTCGAGTGTTTAACGTCAGAACCGTGTCTCCGTATATTTGACCCTAGCCTACCGATCGAATTACATAGTGACGCTAGCGCCCTTGGATACGGCGCTGTGCTCCTTCAACGCATCGAAAAAAATAAACATCCAATCGCATACTACAGCAAACGCACCGTAGACGCTGAAACTCGTTACCACTCATACGAACTCGAGACCCTTGCAGTCGTAAACGCGATAAAACACTTTCGACAATATTTGGTTGGCCGGACATTTTTGGTGGTCACGGACTGTAACTCACTAAAGGCTGCAAGCCTTAAGAAAGATTTAACGCCACGAGTGTATCGATGGTGGGCATTCCTACAATCTTTTGACTTTGAAATTGAATATCGTGCGGGTGAAAGAATGAAACACGCGGACTTTCTATCGCGTAACCCCGTTCTTGAAGACAAAGTATTGAAAGTAGTTAAAAAAGACATGAAAAAATAACAGAATTGGCAGATGACTGGTTAATCGTAGCTCAGCAGAAAGACGACGGAATAAAAACATTATACCGCGAAGTATTGGACGGATCAGAAACCACAAAGATTTACTCGATAAAAGACAAAATCTTAATGCGAACAATAGAAAGAAAAGGTAAACAAATCACACTACCTGTAGTGCCGAGGATGATGGTATGTTCACTTATCCATCACGTACACGAAAATATTTGCCATTTAGGCTGGGAGAAGACTTTGGACAAATTATACGAACTTTATTGGTTCCCTCATATGTCAAAGCAAGTAAAGAAATTTGTAGCAAATTGTATTATGTGTCAAACTTGTAAATCAGTATCGAGACCGACGCAAGCACAGCTGCATCCAATAGAAAAAGACAGCATTCCGTGGTGTACGATTCACATAGACATCTCGGGAAAATTATCAGGTCCCTCTGAGAAAAAAGAATACGTTTTCGTAATCATAGACGCATTCACGAAATTTGTAACGTTGAATTGGATAAACCGTTTAGACGCGGAAACAGCAATCAACCAGATTGAAAAACATGCGTTTACGTTTGGGGCGCCGAAACGAATTATTTGTGACCAAGGTGCAGGGTTTACAAATGCGCGATTTAAAGAATTCTGCAACGAAAATAATATTTTGCTTCATTTAATAGCTTCGGGAACACCGAGAGCTAATGGTCAGGTTGAAAGAATTATGTCCACGATGAGGAATATGTTATCTATAAGCAAAGCTCAAGGAAAGCAATGGCAGAACGAATTAGGAAGAGTACAGCTAGCAATAAATTCAACAGTTCATAAAACGTTGGGGAAAAGTCCCGCTGAGATTTTGTTTGGTACAAAAGTAAACTCGATAGAAATCGAACGCGTGAAACACGACAGCGTGATAACTCATAGCGTTGACTTGAGCGAGATTAGAACTGCAGCTACAGATAGAATGAGAGCCGAAGGGGCAAAAGAAAAGGCAAGGTTTGATAAGAAGAATAAACCGGTAAACCCATTTAAAATTTGAGATTTTGTGATGGTTAGAAATAATGATAGAATAAAGACAAAACTGGATGCCAAATATCGAGGTCCAGTTGAAGTTGTTGCGGTGTTACCGAACGATAGATACCTTGTCAAGAAGGTAGGCCCTGGATTACGAGGCCGAAATAGTATCAAAGTATCTCATGACAAACTGATCGCAGCTCCAGGAAACGAGGCGAGTCAGGATAGCTATGTCGGAGAGAAAGAAAAAGGTGAGAACAAAATTGTACAACAATCTGTTTGATGTGATTTGTAGAATTATTTCAGTGCTTGATCGTGAGTGCAAACATGGTGTTTGGCAAAGAGAATCAAGACTATGAATTATGAAACAGACGCAGTCTGGTTTTATTGGTTGTTGAATGCTGTTGAGGATTCGCATAGAACTTCTGGTTCTAATTGAGGCGGATTTATATGTAGAAATCCGCAGGGAGCATGAGACTGTTGGTTTCCATTGTTTCAATTTAAGAGTGCGACTTTGGCCCTCGATGTTCGCTGGACTTGATCACCCAGAACCCTCGAACCCAAAGCCTAAGAGTAACTTAAGAATGATTCAATGTAAACTTGTGGGCATTATAATAGTTAGAAAATGTACGGATGTACAAGGCATGCCTACAGAGCTATTATGAACAGAAGATAATAGTTAGAAAATGTACGGATGCGCAAGGCATGCCTACAGAGCTATTATGAATAGAAGATAATAGTTAGAAAATGTACGGATGCACAAGGCATGCCTACAGAGCTATTATGAACAGAAGATAATAGTTAGAAAATGTACGGATGTGTAACACATGCCTGCAGAGCTATTATGAGTAAAATATAATAGTTAGAAAATGTACGGATGTGTGAGACATGCCTACAGAGCTATTATGAGTAAAATATAATATTTAGAAAATGTACGGATGTGTGAGACATGCCTACAGAGCTATTATGAGTAAAATATAATAGTTAGAAGATGTACGGATGTGAAAGACATGCCTACAGAGCTATTATGAGTAAATGATAATAGTTAGAAATTGTATGGATGTGTAAGACATGCCTACAGAGCTATTGGTGCCTTGGAGATCGAATTTTTGAGGAATTCGTTTTGACATTAAAAAAAAAAAAGTTGCAGTCTGACTGTACAATACTGATGGCAAAAAAAAACGGGAAACGATACACATGGTTGCACACGTGAATGGAGACAGTAAAAGCCTGTAGGGCAATAACAGATTTGTAAAGTCAGGAAAGCCGAACGTAAACTAACGCTTGTTTGTTCGATGCCTGTTTTATTTCAGAAGTAAACTAGACGGATAGATGCTGGGCACTCGAGACGCGTGCTAGTCAGTATGGCCGTGTCGCATCGCCATGGGAATGGCTTTTTCAACAGCGCTTTCGATTTCTTGACGGTGTTTATGGAGAGTCAAGTGGTGGGCATCAAGTGACGAAAAGGCGTCAAGGCGTTCGGAGAAGAACCTACCCCGATGGTAGTGCGTGGTGTATGATCAACGAGTGTGTTGTGTTGCATAGAGGCCTAGAAGAAGTGGAGTGGGAGACGTATGCGTTTCGGGTCACGATGTCATTCCTTCTCGGGTCATTGGGTCGAAAGGACTAATTTTCGAAAAGGCTCTGTGTAACACACCTCACTAGCACTGCTATCCGGTGATTATACTTTGTACCGAATATTTTATTGTATCGAGACACCAATAAATCGTGTAAGCCGTGTCACTGCGGCAGTCACTGAGATAGACATTGTTCTCTAATTCATGAACGGAATTCCTGGCTCTCTCTATATTCTTGATATCTGACATATATATATATATATATTAGGGTGTACGGAAAAAAATCGATATTTTTTTTTTTTCGATTGGTGAAAAGGTAAATTAAGGTAAAAAAAAAGAATCCTCGAAGGAGAGCTAAAAAAACTATTTCGAACGGCGCATTACATTTGAATACTTTCCATAAGAATAACACAGGAAAATATTGGCACTTCTGAACGTCGTAGTAAAACTCTTCAGAAAAAAAATCTCACAAATGCCATTAAGATATTCTGACAGAGAATTGAATTCCCTACAAAAAAGTCCCTACGAACAATTAGCTTAGAACAACCGTTCAAGTGGTATCGCTGTCTGAAATTAAATTTTATTATTTAAGCGACGTGCGCGCCATACCACACGCTGCCACCTGGCGGCAGCATGCGGTAGCTCGTAGTGCAAAATTACAAGCTTCACACTAGCGCCACGAACGGGAAACCGCGACATTTTTCGCCCATTTTGGTGTCACGTCCTGAGGGGACGTGGGCATATATTTTTACGTTTCCCTCTTTTGTAGCCTACGCCTAGCGCAATAGCTCGGGATAAGGGTAAAAACGGGTAGTGCTTGGGTGAAAATGGGATGACGCGATTATCCGATTGAGGAATAATTGGACACTCAAATTCTAACGACTCCGGGTTTATTGGAATTAACCAATCTGGTTATGTCGATTAAATTAATAATACAGGAAATGTACATGAAGTATTTTGCTAACATTTGTCGATGCGCCGTCGGTACAATGGTTGGAGATACGGAGGGTCGAATCGGGCCTTCGCAGGTAGGCCGGACCGCTCGGTTGTGTACGCTCGGTTACGGATTTAGCTGAGCTGGTGTTCTTCACGTAGACACGAACTTTTAATACACGAGTATTTATTGCGAGCCGAGTCTTCGAATTAATTGGGTATTTACGCAATTCAATGTATCGATATTAATGTGGTCGCGCTTTACGAAGTATTGACAGAACTTATAACAATTATACCGGAGATATAATAATTTTTAGAGTTAATGTTTGGACTTGTCGGATACTGTCAGGAGACAGCTTTTCGTTTTGAACTAGATTTGATGGAAGATGTTGGAGACTTTGTCCGATCGCGATGGAAACTATTCCGAGACTAGATCTGAACGAATGGTGATGGAACACTGACTTTCTGTAGGATAATTCGTCGCCAAGTGGAAAATAGGAGTGGTTTCGTTAATGGGGGAAGGAGTGGATTTTCGTGATGCATTTTCCTTAGGGATTGGTGGAAAAAGCATAAAAAATGTGTCTCTTCGGTCGATTGGTCGAAAATGGAGAGTGGGAGCAGGACGTAGTCTGCGAGTCATATCCGTAGCCTTATTTCCAGGAATTGAAGCAGCGTTTCCTTTATCTGGAGCGCGGAAAAATGTAGGGAGGAAAAAGGGGCCTTGTTGGTGGCGAGAACGCAGTGCTCGAGATAGGGCTTGTTGACCAAGGCCCGCCAGCGCACGTGGTATTTTATGACAGGGTGGTCCTAGGTTCGAGGATTTCATTCTGGCGAGTGTGTATTTGTTCTTCATATGGTTAAGACTCTCGCACTGCTCTCGCGTGGGAAAGCACGTGAGACGTTTACTTATTATCAATAGCCTACATTTCCGCCGTGTAGGTCTTAGCTTAAAGAAAAATATAAATATCTGTCGAAAAATGAGAATGCCGCTATCGCGCGTATGTGGTCGTTCACGATTTCCATGGGAAATCGCATCGGCCCTGCGTCTTCGCCGGGGCTCAAAAAGATAAGAGAGCGCAAGAAAAAGAAATACATTGTGCGCATTTGGTCGCGACGTGACATTGGCCCCAAATCAAGATCTGTTACTGCTACAAAATTTCATTCGTTATTGCGAAGTGAATCCTGTAGTAGGGGAGGCTGCCTCGAAAAAGTTAGCTAGTCACTTGTGGTACTTTAACGAGAAAATTGTTGATTTGTCGTTTTTCGACAATGCTGTGCCGATAAGTGTGAAGGCAAAAATGATACAAGCTTTGCAATCTCGAGAAAAATCCAAAAATCCTTCCGAGTGAGTAATTGTTAAAAAAAATGATTGGGAAATATTGCTGAAAAAAGATATAAGCGATTTCGTTTCTCAAGAATCCTTATTTCTTTTCCAGCAATTCAATTTACCTCATGATTTTTTGAGAGTAAATATTGAATTATAGCCGGAAAATGCCACTTATTTGAGTTGCTTAGATTTTTTTTAATCCAAAAGTCGTTATCAACGTAGCCGAACGTGTTGTCACTTTGATAGAAGCATATAACGGGTCATTAACAAAAAACGAAGAGTAGCTACAATATTTATTGGGCGTAGTGCAAAATCATCGACAGAAATACCCTAATTGCAACAAACAGACTCTTAAGAAAAGGAACGATAATTATCAAGCATTATAATGTAAAAACAAATTATTTTATCTTATTAAACCAAATTCATCGAATAAAACTTTTCGAATCACGATCAATGATGGACGTCGTTTCTTTTATATTTCTTGTTGTATTTGATTCTTTTTTGTATCAGAGAAATATTTTGAGAACGATTCCATGCAAATTGTATTTTAGAGCAGAATATTCTCTACAAAAAAAACCCAAAAAGTTTTTTCGTAAAGCGAAAAATTCGATATTTACAGCCTTTTGAATTATTTTTTTCCATCAATTCAATTTCAGACAGCGATTCCACGTGAACGGTTGTTCTGAGCTAATTTTTCGTAAAAACTTTTTTGTTGGAAATTCGATTCTCCATGAGAATATGTTAATGACATCTTTGTGTGATTTTTTTTCTGACGAGTTGCACTACCACATTCAGAAATCCCAATATTTTCCTGGGTTATTCTTATAGAAAATATTCAAATGCAATGCGCCATTCGAAATAATTTTTTTTGAGCTCTCCTTCGAGGATTCTTCATTTTTTACCTTAATTCACCTTTTTTTGGTGGCTGCAACCGAAAAAAAGTATCGATTTTTTCCGCACACCCTAATATATATATATCGTATATAATATATATATATATACATATAGGTATTTTTGTACACTATATTGGCTAACCCGGTATATATACAACCTGGCACCACATGCGCGTGCGTCCGTCATGTTTGGCGATGCCCGCGAGATCGTCCGCAACCCTTGACTTTCGTGGAGTAGCACACCTCGTATTGGTTTGTCGCGCACTTGGTCTGGAAAAGTGGTCGCGTGCGCAAGCCAAATGTCGTCAATGTAAGAATCTCCGCTCGCAGTTGATAATTCAATCTCGCGTAACTAAATCCTTCAATTATTTGCGACTTTTTGTTTTCTTTTCGCACGATCTGATTAATGCGCACTCGTTCACATTTTCCACAGTTTGCAGGCGACGAAGTTCGTTCGACTGTTTGATTACGAATATCGACCGATCGACAGACAATCCTCCGGTAAGAAGTTTCTTGTGGCTCGTATTTTTCGTGTATATATATGTATATAATTTGTATTGAGTTTCGGTGTCAAATGTGTGCTCTGTGAATACAAACCAATCTCGTGGGTTTAATTGTAGTTTTCTGTCTATTAAAAATATTAATTATGTGTTAATTTATACGCCATTTATCGAATGTAATCGAATGTATTTTCAAATACGTCAACCGTGCGTACTGTATTAGATGTGCAAGTTTTGTTGCAAGTCTAATTATATCAATCATTTCGATGATTTTAATGGCAAAGTGAAATTGTTGCCTGCCGATGGACTATCGAGCCAAGTCCTTCAAATCTTGTTAAGGGGTAAGGTGCAGTCAGAGGCGTGAAAAAACGTAATTAATTTTGTTTTACAAAAGTGGTTACACAGACTTTTTATGTTATATTTCAACTTGACTTGTACAAATTTTCAAAGAAAAATGTTGATTACTTATGAAAATATCACCATCTTTGTCGGACCCCCTCCAGCATGTGTTTTGCGGTGACCATCATAAAATTTTACTGGATCATCTGAAATCAAAAAACCAAAAAAAATCATTAGTTTAATAATAAATCTAGTGCTTAATGGAAGCTTTTTTCAAAATTAACAAAATCGCGGCTTTCGACGGATAACTCGATTTTCGACCAAAAAATCGCTCGTTTATTGTTAAAAAAATAGAAATTTTCTACAAAAATGAAAATCATTCGATTAAGATCTAGTTTTCAATGCTATAAAAAAGGACACCAAATTTCATCAAAATCCATCGAGTGGTTTTTGAATTATAGTGGTCACCGACTTGAAAAACATAGTTTTGAGAAAAACGCGTTTAAAGTTTTTCTATGTGGATACGGTATTATATGTTTGTAAAATGTTGAGCTCGATGGATGAAGCTAAACTTTATTGGTGTATTTTGATCCGCTGAATCCGAATATCACAACTTTTTTGCCGAAAAGTCGAACATTCAATTGTTTATAACCAATTGTTAAAACAATTTTCAAAAAATTAAAGTTCAAAACGAATCATTAATTCCTGGCCCATAGAATAGGGCTTCGGCCGATGTGGAAAGTTCCAAAATATCATTTTGTTGTTGTCTTCGAAGCATTCTGCCTTCCCGGGTATTATCGTTTGCGCGTTTGTCAGCTGCTACCTGCCATGGGGACCCGACGCCCCTTCCCTAATTGTGGGATATCCCGAAAACTATTCATCGGATTGACTTGAAATTTTCAGGGAATGTTTTCGAAACATCATACTTCAAGTAAATGTTTAAAAAATCGATTTCTTGAAAATTCTGACTGCATCTCAGCCCGAATTAGAAGGTCCAAAAAAGCGTTTTTTCTGGAATTTTTTTAGATGGGAAACAACAAGTGAGCCCTTTAAACATTTAGGTATTTTTTCATGTATATTTGAAATGTAAAATAAAAAGTTTCAACATGAAAAAATAAATGACTGCAGATTTATCAGTCATGTGCGTCTTGCTACTGCGGTCCCCAATCGGCGGGAAAAATGCAGCTCGTAATTCTTGAGTAAACCAAATAAACCAATAAAATGTTCAATTGTCATACATTTTTCTTCTGTGTGAATTAAGAAAAAGCGGAAAAAATCGTGAAATTATAACTTTTCTCAGGTTTGAAAAAAATGTGTTTCGAAAAAAACACTTAAACGTGCTATAAAAATTATTTAAAAAGACTTTATCAATTCACTTAGAAGAGGTTTTCATACTGAAGAAAATAAACGTTGGGTTGATTCAATAGGTCGTTTAGTTTATTTGCTATTACGTCCGCCAATTTGGAAAAAATCGTGAAAATGAAAACTGGTGAAATCGGGCTTCAAAGTTTTTAATAGGAGGAAATATCAATATCAAATATCAATTGCTTCTCTGCTTTTCACTTTGTATCTTGGAAAATATTCGGCCTCTGTAACTTTCTAAATATATTCTTGGATAGTTTATTTACATATTTAGGCAATTAAAAAAATGATTTATTGGACCTTCTAATTCAGCATTCCGCCTTAATAAACATATACACGAGTACGCAAGTACGCGAAATATCGCGTAATTGCTTTTTTCAAATACCTTTCATACGATTTTTTGTTTGGGTTTATTATTTATCACATTTACTATTTACGTTGTTCCTTATGATCGTTGGACGCAATGCTTGAAATACCGTTTTGAAGGGATAGTCTTTGATAGCCTGCGGGTTTTTTAAGTCCGCAGTTTGATGAAAAAAGAAATTTACATAAAGAATTCACCAACTACGCGAACCCAAGCATTTTTCTTACAAACGATCCACTTGGATATAAATGTTTACCATCGAATTAGACAGTATTAAATTGAACTTTTTACGTGATCGAACATTCTTCCAGCTGACATCACACACTCTCTGATCACGCTCGCACCAAAAAGGCAATAAAAAATTCTCACCCATGTATTCGTGACCAAAGAAAATATAGAATTCAAATGTTGGTGCCAATGATACATTTGACTCTGACGTTTAGTTCAAAATGGGATAACAACAAATCGGAGGTGTAATAGCAGCCACATATTCAAAAGGTGTGCGTAACGAGACTCTACTATACGATATAAACGAGGGATATAGGCAATATGCGGAGTTGTTCATTACGTGATGTCTTCCGTACATCCCTTGGAATGAAAAATATGCACGCGACACAAGGCAAATGGATCCACATTTCGTACGCGACGAGCAGAACAATTAATTAGACGCGACACTTCCGTCATGTCCCAAGGGATCGTTTATTCAGATTTTTTTCAACTCGTTCCCCATACGAGTGAGACGCGAGGCTGAACGTTGTGTTTTCCAGACGCGGTTCTTATGAACGGGGTCGAACATTGATGCGAAGCCGAATTGTGGGTTATTTTATCCGCGAAATGAAAATAATAATATCGGGGCTGTTCGAGAAAATTGCAAATCGACGTTCATCACAGCGGGGGAGGTCTTCTAAGCTAATCAAAAGTTCAGTCGAATGCGACCAGCGAACAAAACAATTGAGTGTAACTGAAGAATAAATTCGCGAAATAATAGGTCCCCAATTTTAAAGATTTGACCTCGGGGCCCAACAATTTAAAGATCTTGTTTATTTGAATTTGTCACGCGTTGCACAATAATCACCTTCGCGACATTGCCCACGAAAAACAATGGAAGAGACAACAGAGGAAGACATTTCTGCAACTGACGTGGCCAATTTCGGCAACCAAAGCGGGAACGACACCTCCGGGTATTTCGCAAACTACAACGATGACATCTCTGAAGAGTTGGATATGCTGCGAAAGTTCTATGATAATTTCGGCCAAGAAATTAACTACGCCCTCGTTGGGCTTTACTCATCGGTTATACCGATCGCAATCGTTGCCAACATTCTCGTCATTGTCGTTATCTTCAAGAATGACTACATGCGAAGGTACTGTTCACTGACAGCTGCTGTAATGTTGCCCAGTAATGTGTCATATCGATGGACCAGCACTTTCCCCTCCCTCTTCAGCCCCTGATTGATTTGCACTCACAAGGAACATCACTTAATTAAGGGGTTATATACAGTCAGAAGGCCCAAAAACATCGATTTTTCAAGAACTTTTCTTGAGAAGACCTTTAAATCTATTAAGGGTAGATATACACCCAGGAGCCGGAAAAAGGTCATTTTTGTGAATTTTTTCAAAGAAAACTATTTGAAATTTCGGATTGGGGTTTTAATGATCTAAAAGTATATACATTCAAAACTATGTTTAATTTTCTATATTTAAAAATATCAAAAATATACAAGGATATTGTATGATCCTTGGAGCGTCGTAAAAAAATCTGCGTATACGGTACCCACTGGCGTTTCTTCAAAAATCATCTGAAAAAAAACCAAAAAGATTATTAAATTAGATACTATAATCTAGTACTTGTCATAGCCGATTTTGAAAATATCGATTTATGACAAAATGGCGGACGTTTGAGCATAAATAGTGATTTTTGGGCCAAAAATTAGTCATTATTTTGCCTATAAAACAAAAACTAAGTAACGGAAAAAAAAATCTTATGACAAGTACTAGATAATGGTGTATAGAATAACCACAAAAAACGTCAAGGCAATCGGTTCATTGGTTTTCGACAAATTTTGGGTTCTGATTTGAAAATCGTGGTTTTGAAAAAAAACGCGTTTGAAAATTTGGTAATAAATAAATCATGAAATTTGTCCACTTACATGGAATCATCGATACCAGGCCCATAGTGTAGGTCTTCTACGGTCGACGGAATGTTTATAGCTTCTAAAGCGATTTTGTTGACCATCTAGGTGTATACCCTTTAAGGCCTTATATACGCGATTTCGCCGATTTTCGAAGGTATTTTTCTAGACGCGGATAAAAAAAATACGCATATTTTGACAACATTTTTTTACCGATCATTTCTGCGCATGGTTAAGTATATGTAAAAAAAATCAGAAATATTAACAGATGGTGGAGTCATAACATAATGAAGCAATGTATTTTTTGCGCGCGCGTTGATGGTGAAAGTTCTCGGCATCGATGTGGGTGTCTGAAAGAAATAAACATATTTATAATTGCATAGTGAAGGTATCTTCAGTGTGAACCGACAATATTATTTTAAAAAAATATTATAATAAAAATTCGAAACTTAACATTTTTTTACTCAATTTTCTGTCGGTATTTTATTTGTTATATTTTTTTTGTATCATTGCAATTTTTGTTTCTGTGCTTCACACGATAGGTGATGATACTAAGAATATGTTGTAAAAATTTCAAAGCGATCTGAACCTTCGTTCAAGAGTTAGAACTTTCACAAGGTTCAAAAAAGTAAATCGTGGCAAAACGGCTTCGAAGTTGGCGGTCCGGCGCGCCGCGCGGTAGGTATCTATTATAAAGGCAATCTTACCTTATTTTTGGATTTTTTTTAAATTTTCGAACTCTGTAAAGCTTAAAATATTCCTAACCGTTCAGGATAATAGAATAAAAACAAATTTTTAAAAAATTTCGCGGATTTAAGGCCTTAAGGGGGGATTGTCTTTTTTTTCGCAAAATTTACCGCTTTTTGGGAATTTTTTTGTGAAGAAAGTATACAACGGAAAACTTGTGAAACTTGGCATATAGTTTTATTGATCTGTTTACTACATACAAAAAATTTTTTAAACAATTTCATCAAAAAATCCGCCTCCCACCCCCCTCGACGCGCGATGGTCCTTTTTTGATGGTGTGTACGATTACAGCCTTCACGTTCATCCTGCAACAAAAACCCAAAAAGCATTTTACTTTAGACACATATGGCTATCGTTCGATGAAGGGAAAAAAAAATTGACGACTTGGTGACGTTTTGAACTTGAAGTATCGATTTTTCGAAAAAAATTGATCGTTTTTTTGTTATAAATAAAAAACTATTAAACGTATTGCTTTTTTGCTTCATCAAACGATAAAAGGATGTCAGCTGAGCATTCTGTCCAAATTTGAAGGCAATCGATTGAATAGTTTTTGAGAAATCGTGCACACCATCAAAAAAGGACCATCGCGCGTCGAGGGGGGTGGGAGGCGGATTTTTTGATGAAATTGTTTAAAACAATTTTTGTATGTAGTAAACAGATCAATAAAACTATATGCCAAGTTTCACCAGTTTTCCGTTGTATACTTTCTTCACAAAAAAATTCCCCAAAAGTGGTAAATTTTGCGAAAAAAAAGACAATCCCCCCTCAACGTAAAAATTTGTACTGATGTCATGGTAACTTTTAGCTGTATTTTAACATTTTCAATTTGTAAAAATAATTATTTTGTAAGCTGCTATAGCTGATTTCCGGGAGCACCTCCAAAAAAGGCGTCTTGCGATGAGCACGATATCTCTGGACTTGATCATCAAAAATGAAAACACCAATAATATTTCGTTAATATAATGAATTATCTTGTAATTGATCGAAGGAATAAGCAAAACAATAATTTTCGACATAATGGCGTCTTCTAAAAAAAAATCGATTTTGACAAAAAATTAGGCTTTAAATTCTTTATAAAATGGAAAAGATTTATCGGTGAGAAAAAACCTTCGATTTATTACTAAAAAATATACTTGCAAAGATTGTGTTAAAATTTTAGACTGATCGGTTAAGCCGGTTCCGAGAAATCTTGCTCACCGACTTTAAAAACAGAGTTTTGAGAAAAACGCGTTTAATGTTTCAAAAGCACTTCCGAACGCTCTGACACGTCATTACGAATATGCGTGTAACTTTACGTCACGTTTTACACGTCATTAAGAATATTCGCCGGATTGACAAAAGTTTTCTGTGGTTGTGCTTAAATATATGTACATTACGAAAATAAAAAATAAAAAAATTGATTTTTCGAAATTTTCAACTGTATGTAACCCCTTAAATGTTCGCCTTGGATTTTGTTGAAACTCGTATATGTGATAAAGCATTGAAAACTATTAGACATGTATTTTTTGCATCTGCGGAAAAATGTTTTTAAGGGGGGAAACCAAATTTTAGTTTTATTGCTGTATTCAGATCGGTGGACTGCCTGTGGGTAAAACTGCAAAGCCACCCCTTGAGACGCCTTTCTTTAAGCAGTGGTTTCCCCCCTTAAAACGTTTTTCCGCGGATAAAAAAAATAAGCGTCGAATAGTTTTCACTGCTTTAACACATATATGAGTTTCAACAAAATAGACTGCGGACACTTAGGTGATGTTCCTTGTTAGTTAAACATCGACTCGTAATCAAGAATCATTTATCACTTCCGGATTTTTTGAATGTCGTTTTCAAAAGTTGTACAAAGCATGACATTGTTCAATGGCATGCGGGTTATTTCGGGATTGCATGGCAGAGAGCGCATGATGTACAATTGTCCTTACGACACATGGGGTAAGGATTGTCGCTGATGTCTATCGTGCCTCTGGCTTGCTGAAACGAAAAACTGCACAACTTCAGCAAATACGGCACATAAAGTGTCCTCGGAATTAGGCCCATAATTTCCATCGTTACTTACGTCGACAGCATTCATAGAGTGAATTTACGTACATTCGACATGCAGGGTAGAGAATTATGCTTGAAGGTTCGTCCACCTCTTTGTTTCAGACCATCCATAAAGTAACCCAATAAATGGAATTTTCATCATACTTACTATTTGCCTTTTGGATTTCGGGCGTTTCCGCAGCTTGCGAAAATTGCTTATCAATCGATAATAAGCTGGTACGCATTGACAGCTATATATTTTATTACCGGATCAACGAGTCTGAAAGTATATTTTTCGAAAGAAGCCCCCCCCCCCCCCACCCCCGTCGTTAGATCCAGAAGATGCCGAACGTCTTTCATCGCTGAAATATTTTTTCCTTTCATACTACATAGCCTTCGGAGATGACAGACAGACAAGAATGCGTTGAATGCTAGGAGAAAATATTGAAAGGTTGGGAAATATGAGTAAAAACGTTTGTGTAGAGAGAGAGAGAGAGGGAGAGAGG